>CM022944.1:90873339-91413574 GCA_012931725.1 Litsea cubeba | reverse complement strand
TTTTTTTAGATTTCTCAATTTGGATTCAAAATTGAGAAACCTTGATCTGTTCCTATCGTTCATCGCGCTTGCAGAAATGTTGAGCCTGTTCGACTAAGGTTTTGGGCCATGGTTTCTCTTCGATGAATTCATAAAAATAAAATAAAATAAAAAATAAATATAAAAAAAAAAAGACATAGACCACTAAGGTTAAACCAACTGTGTTCTTTGATCATGGTTGATTCAAAGAAAAGCCTTGTCCAGAGTGTGGAGACAGCTTGACTGTTCTAGGCAAGGGTCCTCCAAACGGTTCATTAGTAATCCTACCCTTACCTGGGGGCAATTCTATCAATCAAGGTTTCATAAGACCGGGTTAGGAGGCCTATGTGTACTCTCTCGTCTTTTTAAAAAAAAAAAAATAATAAATAAAAAAAATATAAAATTTAAAATAAAAAATAAAATAAAAAATTTTCAAAAAAAATCTTAAAAAAAAAATAAAAAAAAAATAAAAAAAATAAAAAAAAGATTTTTTTAAAAAAAAAAAAAAAAAAAAAAACTCTTCAAAAAAAAAAAAATAAAAAAACTTTCCGTCATTTTGGGTTTAGATTGAGAAATCTTTGGTCTTCTTCTTATGAGCACTGGCGCTCGTACGGAAATCGCTGAGCCCGTGTTCAGATTGGAGTGCCTTTTTGCTCTCTTTGATGAACCCGATATTGGCCTTTCAAAAGAAAAACTCGTCATTTTTAGATTCAGATCCGAGAACTCATGGTTCATTTCTTTCTGAGCACTGGCGCTCGCGGAAATCGCTGACCCGTGTTCAGATTGGAATACCATCTGCTCTCTTTGATGAATCCAATCTTGACCTTTCAAAACAGAGAATCTCATCTCATAGATGCGGTTCTCAAAACATTTGTGTCTAGCAGGTACTAGTACGCCCTTTCAGGGGTCTACTGTATTGCGACCGGCACATTTGTAACTCCAACTTTATATTCTTCTTACCTCGAGCAAGCTCTGCTTCTCGATAAGTCGAATTTAAGTTCACAATTGCTTCTAGCAGTCACTGGGATGCCCATTCTGGGCTTACCATACCTGCGTCAGAACAATTGTACCCTCTATGGCATTTTGCCTTCCTCATATTGTTTGGGTCATCTACTCGGCAATTGAAAAAGACGAAACCATAGAACTTCCCATTTATGATCATTATATTCTTGTGATTACTAATGGATGTGGTCTTGTTTCAGAAATTTTCGAAAACTAACAATGGCAGCTTCACTAACCATTACTTTCGATGAAACAAGCACCAACTCATGCTTCAACAGAAGCAAACCGCGCGCACCTACAAGCGCCCCATCAGCTGCCGAAGTGTCAACTCCCTCGGCAACTCTCTGAACTCCGGGTCGACCTCGACTCCCCGGACTATCGTCTTCGGGACGCTGGGACCATTCCCACTTCCGAGGAACAAACTGCTCCCTCCAAGAAGCAGAAACTCGCCTCTCAACGTGTCACTACCGTGACACCAAAGGCGAGCACCAGAAGACCTGAAGCCCGTGGCAGCCCCACGACGCCAACCTGACAAACAACCAGGTCCTACCCCAAGACTTGGTCCCCAAGACCTTCACCAAAACAAAGAAGGTCCCAGGACATCCACTAAGCCAGCATTCCTGGCCCCACTCAAGGAGAACCAGTTCTATCCTCTTGCTTACATGAAAGAGGAGAGACCCATCTCCAACCGACTTCAAGTCAACCCAGCATGAGCCGGCTTGTTCCTACAAGCCCAAAATCAAGTCATGCATCACAAGGCCTCACAAGCACCTGCTAAGGCCTACAAATCTGCAGTTCGACCCTTCAATCTACAGGGGCCGAACTTTCAAAATTCAAAGCTTCGCTTGCAACAGGCGAAGGATAGGGTTCGCATCCTGTCCTTGCCCAGCTACAGAGAAGACAGGCTCGGCTGCTGCGCCCGAGGGAGTACATCCTTCATCGTCAAAGCCCAGTCAGAGCTGACGAAGCTCAAATTGCTCGTCGTATACGCCGCCGCGCGTCGTACGACAAAAGAGACTACAGAAGCAAAGGACCCAGCCTCCCACACTTCAAGTCTCTCCCTAAATGGGTCGAAAAAGAAAGACCCAACCAAGTTGCTGCCGTCCATATGGTTGGAAAAAACCAGAAGGCGCCAAAAATCAGCAACAAAAATCCATGTCCGACGTCCAATGACCCGCAGCGTCTCAAGGACAAGAAGACATTCAGAAGAATCCCCTGCTCCTTCAAGCAAAGGACAGCAGAGTGATCCTTCCTCAAGCTCCTCTTCAAAAAGAATGAGCCCCAGCTCAGTCACCAGGACAGTTTCTTCGTTCGAATCACGAAGGATGAATGTCTTGGCTACAAATTCTGAGCCACCACCCCACAATCCACCTCCAGAAGATGCGATCACCCGCATCCAGCAGTTGGAACAGGGCCAGCAGAGGATTGAAACTCTGATGGAAAACCTTCTCCTCGCCTTCCAAAATCAGGCGAACAATGAACCTCCTCCGAATCATCAAGACGACGAGGGTAAATAGAGAAGAAAATGAGTCACGCGCCCTTACCAAAAAGGACGTAGACGGTATCCTCGCCAAAGCAAAAGAAGAGGATATACTCAAAGAGCATGGGATCAAGCCACCATATCCCTTATGGATGGACTCGGTCCCGTTCCCCACCAAATTCAAGCATCCTACTCTCCAAACATATACGGGGAAAGGATCAGCCAGACAGCACGTCATCCACTTCAAGATCCTGACGGGAGCTATCGCGGATCAAGATGCACTCAAGATCCGCCTCTTTGCAAGTACCCTAAAAGGTACGGCCTTCGATTGGTACTCCACTCTGCCGGAGGACTCAATCCAAAACTTGGGCCATGCTAGAGACACGCTTCCTGACTCACTTCAAAGGTGAGGATCATCCCGCTACTATGGCTCAGCTGTGCAGCCTAAAACAGGGGGAGAATGAATCAACATATGACTTCATTCACAAGTGGAAAGCAATGGCATACAAATGCTCTGATGTATTGCCACAAGCGTCGCTAGTCGACATCTGCCGAAACAACATGAGAGCCAGAATCCGCTCCATGATCATCGGCAACAAATCAAAAAACCTGGGAGAACTCCTAGAAGCTTCCATGGAAGCTGAAACGGTGATTAAAGACCTCAACAGTCAGAAATCATCAAGAAAAGAGCCAACCGCCATTGCAACCTCTAAACCAAAGAAGAAAGAGGTCCTCAATGTGCAGACCAAGCCAGCTCCTCAGCCACCAAAGAAAGCTGAAAACAAAGCTGCTGGTAAGAGACCTGAACTCTCTGATGCCTTCAAAGAACGAGTAGAGAAGAAATACCCGTTTGATGAAGATGTTGATGAAATCTTCGGGGCTCTTGTGGCAAACGGCAAGCTCACCTTGCCTGAACCAAAAAGACCGGGTGATGTTGGCAAAACCAACGATCCTCGGTACTGTCCATACCACCAGATGATCTCGCATCCTCTCAATCAATGCTTCGTTGTGAGAGAGAAAATAAATGAGATGTGGAAAAACGGAGTCATCACCTTTGACAAAAACTATGGGTCTGCCTCCGTCAACATGGTGACATGTGGACAAACATCAAGATCACCGAAGAAGAAGATCACTACTTCCTTCAAGGTGATAAACTCAATCGAAGCGTCCGAGGAACTGGTTCCTTACCCGACACCAGACGGACAACCGATATGGGTACATCCCGATCTCCTGGAAAATGAAAATTGGGAGGTCGTGAAAATAAAGCCTACAGCTCAACAGCGAAGGCAGGCTAGGAAACATCTCCTCAAGCTCAAACGGCAAGAGAAGACCCAGCCAAAACTAGAGGTCAAAGAAAAGGCAGAGGCTTCCTCTACCGCTTCACTGGAGGTAACAAAAACATCCCTTCCAGAGACTTCAAAGGGGGCAAGGAAATTCACTCTCAGTGATTTCATGCCACCTCAATTCAGAGAAGCCATGCAGGAGACATCATACTCTTGCAATTCGGTAGTTGGATTCTCCATTGATGGATACGAGTCCAGCGACACCGATGATGGATTCGAACCCAACTACACAGATGAGTGGGAGGAGTCCCTTGAAACAGGAGAATATCTCTCCGATGAAGAATGGGTTCCTGAGTCTCATCTTATGCCAGTAATCTGGTATAACCCCTTACAGCCACAAGGATCCTGGTCTGATGATGAAGAAGACCAAGAAGCTGTACAAGAAAAGTGCTGCTGAACCAGCACCTCTCATTACTCCAGTGGAAATCAACAATGTTGAGCCACAAAGAGATGATGAAGAAGAAGATCCGGCTCCCATGCCTGATCTTGAAGAATATGCAAGGATCTTGCAGCGACTCGCTCTAGAACAAGAGCAAGAACGCGTCAACGAGCCTCCTCGCAATCCAGAGCCTGAAGTCCCTGAAGACCATCAGGTACATCCTCCCTTAACTCCTGAAAATGGAGAAAATTGCTGGGTAGACGATCCTCTCACATCCGAGGATGAGTCTGACTCCGATCAGGCAACGTCTCCCGTCAGAGCTTCCTGTAATGTGATAATTCGGGATTATAGCTCTTCCGAAGCATCGTCTGATGAGAGCACTTACACTCCGGCGACGCCTAGCAATATATCTTCTGGAGCCACCTCGTCTCACGTGACTTTCACTGAGATGACACCCTCTCAGGTTTCTTCTCCTGAGACTGTGACTTCAAAGTTCACACCCTTCCTGACTGAAGAATTCCCAGCTATTGATGCTTGGGACGATGAATTAGTCAACGAAGAAGAAAGATTGCTGGATGCTGTTCAGGACTTGTTCCCGGAAAATGCTCCATGCAACACAATCACTGAGGATGGTAACTCTGCTGCTGATGCATCCTCAGCAAATGAAAAACGACAGCCTCTTGATCCTGAAGACAATCTTCCAAACGAAGACCCTTCTCAAGAAGCTCTCGAAGTTGGTAGAGGCACCCGCTCTGGCCGGGACTACCACAAAAATTACAACCAATCTTCCTTTACATATGTAAATCCTTCGGGAAAAGATGTTGTAAGCGCCCCTAGTGGCAACAATGATGAACATGCAGGCCCTAAGGAGGCTTTCAAGTATGACTTGATTGAACACTTCAAGCACATACCTGCACGTCTGCACATCCTAGATTTGTTGCGAATGTCTCCGCACACTCGTGATAATCTCATCTCAGAATTACAAAAACTGAATGAGGATGTCGACAAACATGCCCCGCAAGTCCTCCAAATTGAAATGGATTACCGGGTCAAAAACTCAGAAGCCTCCTCAAAGGGAGAAAAGAAGAAAACTGAGGGATCATGCATTGAATGCCTCTCGGTTAAAAAAGCAGCCAGTGCAACCATCGCCTTCACAAAGGACGACCTCCTACTTGGCGAAACCAGGCATAACCGACCCCTGTACTTCACAGGGTATATCAAGGAAATGCCTATGCATAGAGTTCAGATCGACCCAGGTTCTGCACTCAACCTTATCTCCACATCGGCTCTTGAAGAGTTGGGCATCCCACCCAGCAAACTGAGCCACACATCTGTATCTATCTTTGGATACGATGGGAGTACTCAAAGGCCTATCGGCAAAATCAGGTTCAAATTGCAGATCGGTGATCTTATCTCTGAGGTCACAGTGTATGCAATAAAGACCCCTTCATGCTACAACATCCTTCTCGGACGCCCTTGGATCCATGAGAATGGTGTTGTCCCTTCAACTCTACATCAATGCATCAAGTTTGTTGGCGACGACGGCATGATACATCGAGTCTTTGCGGATAGAAAACCCTTCAAAGGTAAAGAAATCCACTTCGCAGACTCACAGATGTATGAAGGTGAAAAAGAAGAAGAGGAGAATCATACAGCATCCTTTGCCGAAAGTCTCCAGAAAGATAAAGGCAAAGCTCCTCAACAATCACCGGAAGAAAACAAACCATCCGGTAAATCTGAAGAGAGCATGCAAACTCCCTTCATCATCTCCCTCAAATCTTCAAAGCCTTTGGTCATCACAACTAAAGTGAAGAAGGCAAAACAAAAGCCTGGGGGCAAATTTGTTGTCTCTTTCGTGTCTATCATGCAAGACACGGACTCGGATTCAGAGCCAGAAGACGACACATCGTCAAGCCAAGCTGACACTCAGCAAGTTCAGCCTGCTCTTACTCCAATGGAGACAACTTCTGACATAGAAGATCCTACGTCAGCTTCCTTCGTTGTTCCAGCAACTTCAACAAAGGAAAAGCCGATCTTCTTCCATAGATCGGATGCTTCTTCATCAAACTCCATGCTTGAACCTTTCCAAAATAAAGGTACGCCTCAACTATCCTTATACAGTTCTGTGGCACAAGCTATTATGAAGAAAATGGGCTATGACGCTCAAAACCCAGTCGGTTTGGGAGAAGGACGCGGTATTCTCACACCATTGGGGCCCGTCTTGACCAAAAGCCAGCTGGAAGATTGGAGACTCTACGGCTATGTAGAAAAGTCTTCACACGGGTTAGGGTATGATCCTGACACTCCCTTGAGACAGTTGACACAAAGGCTTAAAAGTCAATATGCTGACCAAGCCTCAACATCTCAAGTCCATGAAGACATCGATCTCCCTGGATATCTCTTTGATGAGTCACCTGACAAAGATCCAGGAAGCTCATCCAATTGGCACGATTTCTCCGAAAATGAAGAGGAGTTGTCCGATGGCACAGACGTGTGGACTTCTGACTCAGAAGAACCCTCATCTCCAAAAGAAGTAGCCTACTTCGACTCGGTTTCAACAGGCGATTGGGATCATCTCATAGCAAGCCTTGGGAAAACTACCGATCAAGAAGACCCGTGGAAAGGAACAAAACCTTGGTCATGGAAATGCCCTTGAAACCCCAGAAGGTTTCGTTGAGCTGGAAGCCTCCGAAAATATTGTGGAGGAACCACCTTCGAACCTTCCAACAGAAGATCCTGTTCAAAAGATAGACTTGGGAACACCAGATAACCCACGTCCTGTATTCATAAGCAAGAATATAAAGGATGATGAGTTACCCGAGTATATCGCTTTTCTTCGTGAGTTCGTTGATTGCTTTGCATGGTCTTATGCTGAAATGCCAGGCTTAGACCCCAAAATAGCAGTTCACAAACTCAATCTTCAAGAAGACATCAAGCCTGTCAAGCAAGGCCAAAGAAGATTCCGTCCAGATGTGATGGATAAAATTGAACAAGAAGTTCAAAAACTCAAAAGCGTCGGCTTCATCCGTGAGGAACAACATCCTGAATGGTTGGCCAACATTGTCCCCGTGACAAAGAAAAATGGGCAGATCAGGGTCTGTATTGACTATAGAGACCTGAATGGCGCATGCCCAAAAGATGAATTTCCGCTCCCCATACCAGAGGTAATGATTGATAATACCTGTGGATTCGAGCGAATGACATTCATGGATGGCTTCTCTGGCTACAATCAGATAAAGATGCATCCTGAGGATGAAAAACATACATCCTTTCGAACCCCATTTGGCGTGTATTGCTACACTGTCATGCCATTCGGTTTGAAGAATGCTGGTGCCACATATCAGAGGGCTATGATGAAAATATTCCAAGATATGCAGCACAAGACGGTTGAATGTTACGTTGATGACCTCGCCGTCAAAAGCAAAAGAAAAGAAGATCATCTCGAAAACCTCCGAGAAGTCTTCCTCCGGCTTCGCAAACACAAACTGCGAATGAATCCATTGAAATGCTTCTTCGGCGTCTCGTCGGGTAAGTTCCTCGGATTCTTAGTTCGGAAAGCTGGAATAGAGCTTGACCCCATAAAAGTCAAAGCCATTCTAGAAATGCCCTCTCCAAGAACCTTGAGAGAACTCAAAGGGCTTCAAGGGAGATTGGCCTACATCAGACGGTTCATCTCCAATCTTTCGGGGAAATGCCGTCCATTCTCCCGGTTGATGAAAAAAGGTGTAAACTTTGTCTGGGATGCTGACTGTGAAGCTGCTTTCCAAGACATCAAGTCATACCTGACAAAACCTCCAGTGTTAGCTGCTCCTACCACTGGAAAACCATTCATCTTGTACACAAGAGCCCTTGATCACTCTTTGGGAGCTCTGCTTGCGCAAGAAAATGATCAAAGAAAAGAAGCTGCTCTATATTACCTCAGCCGCATGCTAGTAGGTGCAGAGCATCGCTACTCTCCAGTCGAAAAAGAATGTCTTGCAGTGATGTTCGCCGTACAAAAGCTGCGTCACTACTTGCTTTCCAACACAGTCTACCTGGTCTCGAGGGTCAACCTCTTGAAGGTCCTTGTCACAAAGGCAGGTTCTCTCAATGCTCGACTGGCAAAATGGTCCATCCTTCTGTCACAATTTGATATTAGGTATGTACCACAAAAAGCAATCAAAGGGCAAGCTCTAGCGGACTTCCTCGCAGAGCATCCATTGCCTAAAGATTCTCCACTCAGAGATGATCTCCCAGACGAACCAGTCTACAATGTGGAGACTTTCTCACAAAGTGCCTCCTGGGACATGTACTTTGACGGTGCAACCAGGACAAATGAAAAAAGACAGCTGATCTCGGGAGTTGGCATCCTCTTTGTTAGCCCCGACAAATACATGATTCCACACGCTTTCTCGCTACTGGAACCATGCACAAACAATGCAGCTGAATATCAAGCTCTGATCTTAGGATTGGAACTCGCCATCGAATCCGGTATCACCATGCTGGAAGTCTTTGGAGACTCTCAACTGATCGTCAACCAGATGAATCAGAAATTTGAAGTCAGGAAGCCAGATTTGTTGCCCTACTACAACAAGGCACAATCACTTCTGCAAAAGTTTGACATCTGTCACATCACCCACATTCGTAGAGGTGAAAACATACGTGCAGATGCCCTAGCCGGACTTGCCGCATCCATGGCAATCCAGGAAGGGGAAAACATGCAAGTCACAGTGTGCGAAAGAAGAATCCTTCCTCCTCTTAACACACACCAAGCAGTTGCTGAATGCCACCAAGTGGTCGGAAGTCGGATTTCAATCCTTCAAACTTCAATTGGCGACTGGAGGGATCCGTTCATTGATTACATTATGTTCGGAATCCTACCTGAAGATCCAAAAGAACGGGTAAGCATCCAAAGGCGAACCCCAAGCTTCCATTTGGATATTCCTTCAAAAATCCTTTACAGGAAATCCTTCAACGGAGTACTTCTACGCTGCTTGTCACAACAAGAGGCTGAAGAAACACTCAAAGAAGTTCATGCTGGTCTTTGTGGAGCTCATCAGGCTGGACCTAAGCTCTATGATCAGATAAAAAGGTTAGGATATTACTGGCCTACCATGGTAGCTGATGCAATGCAATTTGCTAAGCGCTGCCAACAATGCCAAGTTCATGGAGATTACATTCACATGCCTCCAGAATGGCTGCATCCTACAGCGATCTCATGGCCTTTCGAAGCCTGGGGTATGGACATCATAGGTCCTATTTCTCCCCCTTCAAGCAAAGGTCATCGCTTCATCTTCGCCGCTACGGATTATTTCTCCAAGTGGTCAGAAGCATTTGCGTTTAACGAAATGAAGACCTCATCAGTCCTTCAGTTCCTGCGCACCAACATCATTTGTCGTTTCGGCATACCCAAAAGATTCGTCCATGATAACGGACCACAGTTCCGGGATCATCGATTCTACAGGTTCTGCGACAAATACAAAATCCAAAGCTGTCCTTCGACTCCATACAATCCGGCAGCAAACGGGTTAGCAGAAGCTTTCAACAAGACACTCTGCAAAATCCTCAAAAAAATGGTCTCTAGTCACAAAAGAGACTGGAGCGACAAAATGTCTGAAGCTTTGTGGGCCTATCGAACCACCGTTCGAGGACCAACCCATAGCACACCATTCTCCTTGGTCTATGGATGCGAAGCTGTCGTGCCCTTGGAAGTACAAATTCCTTCCTTGAGGGTATCCTTGCAAAATGACATGACTCAAGAAAGCAATGTCAAATTGCGACTCCATGAGCTGGACAATCTCGATGAGAGACGGCTCGTAGCTCAACAAAGCATTGAACTTTACCAAGCACGCATGGCAGGATCTTTCGATAAAAAGGTCAGGCAACGCGCCTACAAAAAGAATGACTTGGTTCTTGCGGTAAAAAGACCAATGGTCTTCGCTCACAAGTCCAAAGGCAAATTCGAGCCAAAATGGGAGGGACCCTACGTCATCGACAAAGTTTTCTCCAATGGCGCATACGCACTCCTAAACATGGAAGGTGACAGATGTATGCTGCCCATCAATGGCAAGTTCTTAAAGCGGTACTACCCTTGAAGACTTACCCAACTGGGTAAGAGCAATGCCTGTACGGCCAAAACCGGTTTCCAGGTACACGCTCGCTAAACCCACCCTTTTTAGAATTTTCATATCAAATGTTGAAATTTCTAGAAATCTAAAACAATGCTTACTTTCATCGTTTCATTGTTCAACAAAAATCCAAGTTTAGGAACCTTTCCCTAACTTGACCAAAATTTTCAACCCTTGAACCCAAAATTCATGGTTTGAAACAAAATCTGGATTCAGGGATTTCCACCCTAGTCCACCCTGCCTTTTACCGCCAAAATGGTTTTAGGTCAAAATTTATGACCCTCGTGTCTTTAAAAAAAAAAAAATGGTTTTTCAAAAACCGCGAGGAAGCGACGCTTAGTCGATACTCGCACAAATCGGAAGCAAGCGAACCACGTTCGACACTTCCAAAATCGCAGGGAAACGACATTTCGTCGATACTTGCAAAATCCAAAACTGTGGAGACGCAACATTTCAGTTGATATCCACAACCCAAATTTCAAAGGTTCGAAAAAACCTAAAAAAACTGTGGAAATGCAACATTTCAGTTGATATCCACAACCCAAATTTCAGAGGTTCGAAAAAACCTAAAAAACTGTGGAGACGCAACATTTCAGTTGATATCCATGACCCAAAGGTTCGAGAAAACCACAAATTTCAAAAATCGTGGGGAAACGACATCAAGTCAGTACCCGCAAAACCAAAATTTTTGAAAAGCAAGGATGCGACATTCCATCGATACTTGCACCCAAATCCGCGAGGATGCGACATTCCATCGATACTCGCAACCGAATGAGCAAGGATGCGACATTCCATCGATACTTGCAAGAACATTCAGCAGGGATGCGACTTTTAGTCGATACTTGCATTTTTGAAAACCAAACCGGCTATAAATGCCACAAAACGGCTATAAATGCCACCAAAACAGGCTATAAATGCCACAAACAGGCTATAAATGCCACAAACCGGCTATCAATGCCACCAAAAACAAAACCGGCTATCAATGCCACACAAACAAAAAACTTGGATTTCAAAAAACCCGGCTATAGATGCCACAAAACAAACCGGCTATCAATGCCACCAAAATTGGCTATAGATGCCACAAACAAAAAAAAAAAAAAAAAAACTCGGCTATCAATGCCACAAGAAAAGCTGGCTCTCATGCCAAAATTGGCTTCCATGCCACAAACAAAAAACCTGGCTTTCATGCCAAAACAATCATTTGACAAAAGATTTTCACAAAATGACAACCTTTTGATCAAATCCCATTTAGCAATTACTTTTATCACAAAAAGATTCAAGTAAGCGTAGGGATAACAAAAAAATCAATCCCATTTAGCAATTACTTTTATCACAAAAAGATTCAAGTAAGCGTAGGGATAACAAAAAAATCAATCCCATTTAGCAATTACTTTTATTACAAAAAGATTAAAGTGAGCGTAGGGATAACAAAAAAAAAAAAGAAAGTGTTCACAAGCACTACAAAAAAAGAGTACCAAAAAAATATACATGTGGTACCAAGAAAAAAGTGTTCACAAGCACTACAAAAAAAAAGAGTACCAAAAAAAATACATGTGGTACCAAAAAAAAAGAAGAGAATGTTCACAAGCACTGCAAAAAAAAAAAAGAAGGATGGTTTCTGTATACAGGAGCTCAATCAAAGATGGTCTCCAGCCAAGAGTTCAACTCCCCAAGCAAACTCTTAGCCTCAGCTGTCAAGGATTCCAAGGCACGCTTCTTCAGGAACTTGCCATGAGATGCTGGAGTGGGCTGTACCCCTTCTCTCACACCAGGAAGCTTACCTCGAGCAGCTTGCCATTGTTTATCCTCATCAGACTTCCTTTTGAGAACCCGTTCGGCATCTGCAACCTGGTGAATCAGGACACTCTCCCTGTCGCGAGCTTCTATTATGGCAGTCCACTTGGCAGCGACTTGTGCCTGCAGAAGCTCAAGACGTTTCCTGGCCTCATCGACCTCCCTATCAAGGATGTTAAGGTCATGTGTCAGCTCGATGATGGTTACCTCTTCTCTATTCCTCTTTCGGACTGCCACCTTCCTGCTTTCTGTAGCCTCATCTAGGTCAGACTTAGCCTTATCAGCAGGGTCCAGGAACATCTCCTTGAAGAACTGGTCATCAGCCAAACTCACGGTCTCAAACCACTTGTCACCCAGTGCAATGATCCTATCAACGATCGCCCTGGCACCTGTGACATCCAGACCAGCCTCTTCAGCATCACTGAGAATCTCCTGCACATGCTGGATCATGCCAAATCCGACTTCCAAGTGCCCAGAAAGGAGAGTCTCAATCCAAGAGCGCACAACTCGCACCACCACCTTCTTCGCAAAAAGAAGAGATGGCCCAGCTGAGGATTCGCCCAACTCCGTTGGTCGGCTACTCATGTCATCATCTGTTGAAAGAGTAACAAAAGAACTCTTTCCAGCTGAAGCTGCTCCTGCTCGGGAAGGAATCTCAGCGCGAGGAATCTCCTCAATATTGTCAGAGCTGGTCCCAGGAATCTCTACCTCTGGATCAACCTCTGGCATCTCTTGCTCTGGAAGCAACGGATCCTCCTCTGCCACTTCAAAACCTGCAAAGGAAACACAAAAAGGTATGAATATGACCCTGTTTGAAAATCATTATCAGAGTTATAACTACAAAATACCTTCTTCGACGACTGGCGGAACACTTTCTTCCTCCATGAACTCATCGAAAGCATCATCAACATTTGCGTCCATCGATGGTTCAAAGTCATCAGAACCCTGTGGCAAGTCAGCTGGCAACAAAAAATGTGTTAGCAAGCCAAGTCACAAACAAAAAAAAGAAAGCAAAAGAAGTCGTACCAATTGGAGATTCTGGATTTACTCCAGAGTCCCTCGGTTCTTCTTCAGGTGCCTCAACAGGATCCATCACCACCTCATCGGTTGGGACCTCAGGCATCACCAAGTCTTCCTCTGCTAAAAAAAAAAAAAGGAAGAAAAGCAGAAACAAGAAGCAAATCATAACATGGAAAAAACCCATGAAAAGAAATGGAAAGAGAAAAAGGAAGAATCATACCTTCACCGACGGTCTCTTCTTCTCGGCTTCTCTTCTCCGGAGGCTCGTCAGCATCCACTGGCATATCCTCATTAATAGTAAGAGGAACTTCCAAGTTAGGAGAGCCCTCATGTTGCCCCTTGCTACTATGATGACTCCTCCTCCTCTTACTTCTGCGGGCTCGCTTCTTAGAAGAACCTACCCCGCTGTCAGAGTCAGGTTTCCCACTTGACTCATCACTGGATGGTCTGCTCTTGCCAGTAGACTCCACGGAAGCTTGCCTCTGTGCCGCCTGCATCCAAGCGCCAAGTTCGGCTTCCTCCTGTTCTAGCTGCTCCAAAGCCTCGTCAGGTATTTCTCGAACAGCTTCAGAACCGATGACGCCCTGGTCACCGAGAAAGCCTATCTTGTGCTTCTCTCCAGAAAGGAAGGACCAAACTTCCTCTCGCCGGATGCCATCCGACTTTCCAAGGCCCTTTCCAGATGCCAGCTTCACATCAAGCTCCTTCCTGGAAAGTCCCCGATATGCCGAGAAGCTCTCCGCGAACCACTTCGCAAAGCCGGCAGTCCGGGAAGTCAGCAACACAGGATAAGAAATCATGGCTGTAGTGTCTTCAGCACTATAGAAAGCCCATGCATTTCTCCCGTCCTGTAAGCCTCCAAAGCGCTTCACCATGCTTGAAGGCGCTCCAACAACGCCTTGAGAAAAGCCAAGCTGCAAAGCAAAGCGAGAGGGTACATACGGCTGGATATCGACGAAAAGATGCCTGCGGTACACCATCGTGCCGACACGTATGCTGAAAAGCCACTCTCTCTCTGCATTTGTCAAGGAATAATGCCTTCCCGACCCCGCCCTGGTAGAGTCTCGGGAGGCACCAAAATCAAAAGCCTTCTTCCGCAACTCCGGAGAAAGCTTTACTGAAGATTGCCCCATCTCGACGTCCCTGAACCGTCGGATCCTCATGCGGGCAAACAAAAGTGATTCGGACACGGCTTTGCCCTTAGCCAGTCGAATCATCAGAGGATCATCATCCTGTGCAGCACCCAGCCGATGGAAGCCAGGACAGTGGTATACATACCACGAATAAAAGATATGGGCTGAAAATACCCTATTCATGGGAAGCCCAAGCCGAACTAGAAAAGCAGCAGCCTGCAGTTCGGTACACAGGTAGGAGTAAAGAGCTGGCACCAAAGCAAGCTGCTCTCCAAACGCCATCTGACAAGCCGGGAAAATACAATGCGGCCTGATGTGCGTTCCATCTCCTCCAGCAAAAATAGCCTCACCAAGCCAATAAGTGAGGTAAACAGCGAGATCTCTCCTCAGTGCAATGTCAGGACATATGGCGTTTGTACTTGCACAGAAATCTCTTAACTCTTCTTGCATGGCCAAGATCTTCTTTGAACTTGGATCCTGAGCTCCAGCTTCCTGGGTCATGCTATCAGAAGGCTCCCTACTATCAAAGAAGTTGGGGAATGAAGAGCAAAAACTCTTCCAACTGCTGGATCTAACTTTCGAACCCCCCTTCTCCTTCAAAAAATCATAGAAGGCGACGAGCTGAAAGTATAGAAGCCTGAACTCCTCAGACTGCCCCTCGAGGACGCTGTCAATCGGCATAAACTCCTCATAGAGTTTGCCGAGGATGGGCAATCCGGTAATAGCGCTCAGCTCCTTCAAAGAAAAACCAATCTCACCATTCGTCACAACGAAGGTATTGGTTTGAGGGAGGAACGACTCCAGCATAGCCATGAAGGCCTCGTCGGAAAAGATCACGGTCTCCCCAAAAGCGCGGACCGCATCAAAAATCCCGGCTTCCTTCAAAACGGCGCCACCAATCAACAGGACGCGATCAGTCCACGACTTCCACTCGGAGTCAGCATTGAAACGACCTCGAAGTCGAAAAGGCTTGATCCAATTGCTGCCGTCACCGCTGAAAATACCAAGGCCCACCGGTCTCAAATCGACCGACGGATAATCAGAGCCCTGGTAGCCGCTGGATGGCATCAACAGGTCCATGTCAACAGGCGACCTCTCCGTATATCCAGGAGAACCGCCAACAAAAACCCCGGTCTTGATTACATTTGTCCTTCTCACCCAGCTTGGAGGATCTTCCCTCTTGGGGCACGTGGGGGCAAGGCTCAGAATCGAGACGGTGCGATCAAACATCGACCGGGTAGTAACAGTCTTCTTCTCACCATTTGCTGTGAAGGAAAACTGAAAAGATCTCCTCTGGTATGTAATGTCGTCAGGGACCGCATCACCAAAGAAGAAGGTAGGCTTAGGCAAAATGCTCTGATCTTCCATCAGCCATGGACGACTGCTTACCATGATCTTATAAAATTCCTCTCCCTTGAGAGTGATCAGTCGCTGCCTCATCTCATCTCGGTTGAGGGAGTCGCACTCTTCCAGGTTTCTTTCAACATACTGGACCTTCTCGAAAGCCTGCTGAACGGCCGGATTAGAAGATCTAGAAGATCGACGAGGTACGCTTGTAGCAGGCTCTTTACCCTTGTTCGCTCTAGAGGAACCACCTGAAAAGGATGGAAAAGAAAAAGATCAAACATCAAAATGACAGAATCTCGCTAAAAAAAAATCTGGCGAAATTTTGACATGATGACGGGGCAATTCCGAAGAAAAGGAACTATCCCGAAAGAAATAGAAAGCTTGAAGATGGGCTCAACATCGCTGCGAGCTCCGAAACTCCAAACTTTCGAAACCTAAAAGTCTCCGCAAAATCAGGAAGGGCTCAACATCACTGCGAGCTCCAAGTTCCCAAATTTGCAAACACTTTCAGGTATGCAATCACATCATGCTACAAGTTTAATTTACAAATTAAAGGCATGCATGAACATCTAGATTTGCGAAAAAAAAATGCATTATCATGATGAGCAAAAAAAAAAAGAAAAGAAAAGAAACTTTCTCTAAAAAAAAAGGGGAGGAGAAAGAAAACAAAAAAAAAAGGAACGAAACTCTCTCAAAAAAAAAAAGAGGAGGGAAAGAAAAAAAAAAAAGAAAGAAATTTTTTAGGGCTGGCCCACAGGCCGTGGCCCACAGGCCACATGGCCGTACGGCCAGATCCGTACGGATCTGTCCGTACGGCCCACATAAAAAAAAAAAAAACAAACATGAAAAAAAAAAAGAAAGAAAAGAAAGGCAAAAAAAAAAAAAACGTGTGAAAAAAAAAAAGAAGAAAGGCAAACACGTGAACAAAAAAAAGAGAAGAAAAAGAAAAAAAAAAAAAAGAGAAGAAAGAACTTTTTTTTTTCCTACAATGGAGTTTTCTTGAAAAAGAGAACTTACTTGAAGCCATTGATGGAGAAGAAGAAGAAAACTCTTGAAGATCTTGAAGAAGAAAAGCTCTTGGTCTTGAAGCCCTCTTGAGATTATTGCAAAAGAAAGTAGTAAGAGCAAGAGATCCAACCTTCTCTTTGCTTTTATAGAGGAGAGCAAACCAAAGAAGGAAAGAAGAAAGAGGTAAGTGTTACTAATTAGTAACCTTACCAAAAGAAAGAAATTAGAAAGATTCTTTCCAAAAGAAAGGGATCTTGAGAGATTTTCTCCTAAAAATCAATCTATGACGGATTCTTTCCCAAAAGAAAGATATCTTGAGATATCCTATCCCAAAATAAAGGGATCTTGAGAGATTTTCTCCAAAAATCAATCTATGACGGATTCTTTCCCAAAAGAAAGATATCTTGAGATATTCTATCCCAAAATAAAGGGATCATGAGAGATTCTCTCCAAGTAAAGATATTCTTAGATATTCTCTATCCAAATGAGATATTTTTGGATATTCTTTACAAAAATGACACCATATGAGATCTAAGCCATTTCAAAAGCTTAAGGTCCCATGGGTTAGCCCATATGAGCCAGGTTTGACCACCTAGGCACACAAAAAAAAAAAAAAAAAAAAAAAAGAAATAAATTTTGGGCTTTTAGTCAAAGAGAAATCCCTCTTACCAAGAGCATACAAAAATGGTTCCATGCTCTTTTGAGTTGATTGGACCATACAAAAGAAAATTCCAAGCCCCATGAGCTTCCAAAAATCAAACCATCCAGCCTCAATCTACCAAATTGATCCAAAATCTTGAAATTGACATTCCACAAAAATCAAACCAAATCCTGTCCCTAACTTGCCACATACAGCCTGTTAGGTCACAAGACCAAAACCAAAAACCAAAACCTGATCCCTAACTTGCCACATACAGCATGTTAGGTCACAAGATCAAAACCAATTGATCCCCACTTCAACCCATCTAGCCTTGTTAGGTCACAAGGTCAAAACCCAAATCCACATCCCTGATGTCATCTTCAAAACTTTGCCTCGAGATGGTACGTGATTCCCTTTCACTACCATAAAATTCCCCTGGAAGCTCAAAAAGGCTACAAATACCAAAAAGAAAGATTGCTCAAAGACTCTTGGTCAAGTCACAGGCTCTCCTTCAAAAAATCTCTTCGAGGCACATCGACTACAAAGTTAAGCAACTCGCCGCTGTACCTCGAGGGGGCATTTGTTTGACACCAAAAATGTCACTTTGTCTTTCCAAGATCCAAAGAGCTACATGAAGTCGCAACCTGCCATAAATAGGCAATGCTGCTTCCAAAAATAAAATCTTGTCAGAATCAACAAAAACTGCAAGATTCTTCCAGACAGCCAAAAGAGGAGTACACAAGAAGTTTCAAGCCATTTCAAGATCATTTGGCCTAACTTCGCTTCTCCGACAGCCAAATCAAGCCTCTCGGCGGTAAAGCTCTCCGGGACCATGATTTCCAAGACAGAACCTATGGATCATCTTAAAATGACTCCAATAGGTTCCCTGTCAAATTTCAAGTCAATCGGACATCGGTTGACCGCACATCAAACCGCGACATCTTCATCGCGACAAAAAGCAAGTCTGCAGGTGATAGGACCCCAAACGGCTTCGAAACTCAAACAAAAGCCTATGGTTGGTCTTATTTATTGCTCAGCAGGCTTCACACCAAATTTCAGGTCATTCCGACATCGTTTGACCCAGTTTCAGCTTTTGACAGAAAATCGGCAGCTCTGCGCGACAAAGTCTTCGGCTTTCTCAGGAAATTGGAAACTTTGCAAAAAAAATGCAAGGATTCTCATCAGGTTTCCTACAAAGAAATCAGGCCAATAAATGATCAAAATGTCAAAGAAAAGTACAGAAGAAAAAAGAATCAGAAAAAAGCAAAAACGGACGCAAAACGGGACCAGAAAGGGGGAAAACCCCCCCAGGGTCGCAGACCCCTGCGACCCTGGGCCAGGGTCGCAGGCCCCTGCGACCCTGGCCCAAGGTCGCAGGCCCCTGCGACCCTGGGCCAGGGTCGCCGGCGACCATGGACCCCGGGGTCGCCGGGAAAGCCCCGGAAACCCCGGTTTTCGCCGTTTTTTCGCGATTTGAAGGGCCCAGCCTCTGGTACTTTCCAAAATTCATGCTTTTGAGACACCAAGTCCTCTGACATCCGTCCAAAACACGGGTAAATCATCAAGAGTATCAAAGACAGTATTGATCGCCACCCGGTCAACCAAAGAAAAGTGTGCTTTCCACCCGACCGATCGAGAAATCGACAGGACAGATGGCACCGACCCGCTGTTGGCAACAAACACCTGAAATCACATGGTCATCTGATGTCGATCTACATGAAGATCCATCGATGATCATCAACAGAAGAATTCCAAAAGACGTGGCACGGCCCGCGACTCTTCAGCTGCTCGGCGACCACTTAATGCGATTAATTGACTAGCTTTATTACAGTCATTAATCCATTTCCTTGGACGGCCCAATCAGAAGCAAGCATTTGGGAGTTACAAGTCAAGAGATTCATGGCATTTAACCCATGAAACTCCTCCCATCATGGCGATTAAAGGCGATTAAATGCCCTCAATCTCCTCCGGCCAATCAGAAGCCAAGAAAAAGGAGTTACAAAATAAACAAATCAATTTTGTAACTCCTCCCATTATGTGGCTTAATGACATTAAAAGCCCATAAGCTCTCCTAAATGGCTACCAAGAGCCTATAAATAGGAGAGCACTCCAAAGGAATCCAGATCGGAAAAAAGAGACAGACACACAGACAGAGAGAAGCACAGAAATCCAGAGAAAGGAAAAAGAGAGAAAACTCTGCAGAAGTTCTACACCGGCCACCGCAACAAGGTGACAAAAGTCCCTTGGGGGGCACCCCCCCAAGGTCCTTGCCTTCTCCTCCTGCCTCCAATGGCTTAGATATGGCTTTTCAGCCCGTCTACTCGGTTTTTTATTGGACATAGGACCTTCCTTTGGTCTTTGTCTTCTAAAAACCCGAGGTTATAGCCAAGCCAAGCGAATCAAATAGCATCCTCTGTTCTCATCTGCATGGATGATGGCGAAGCCCACATATGGCTTGCGACCGTCAATCTAAACGAGTCCCCCACAATCTCCTGAGAAGTTAGATCCTCCTTTTCTTGCTTTTCATTGTAGTTTGTATTTTTTTAAAAGAGACAAAAATCACAATTCTTGTCTTTCATTATTGATAAGGATTGTAAATCGGCTATAAACGCCAAAATCGGCTATAAACGCCAAAAATCGGCTATAAACGCCAAAATCGGCTATAAATGCCAAAAAAATCGCCTTTCACGGCAAATCAAGAAAAATGTCTCTTTTCTTAAATATATGTGCAATGGAAAACTTGAAAGAAGTTGATTTCCTTTTTACTTGCGAAGGTTGATCTCCGGATCACCACTTGCAATTCCAAGTAAAAATAGAAAATCTGGCACACCCACAAAAAAAGAAATGTTGATGCACGCCCCTGCCCCCCGGTTACGAAAGGGTCGGACCCGACGGACTCCCACGTCCGCCGACCTCGGTAGAACCAAGCAGGAGCGCGGTCCATCAATAGAGGCGTGCTGCCCTTTTTTTTTCTTTTTGTAGAGAAGTAGAGGCAACGCCTCTATTTCCCACAGGCCACCATTGATAGCATGTAGAAAGTATAGGGAGAAAAATAGGCAGGTGAATAGTATTTTTGACCATTCACGCCCAATTGACTTTTTTTTTACTTTTTTTCTCAAAATCTAAGAGTGTAGATCAAGATCTAAACCGTAGGAAATTTTCAAAAGATCAAACACGGCCATGACAACAAATTCCATCCGTTGGATCACCACAAATCTCGAGATATATGCAAAAAAAAAAAAAGTGAGCCATTAGATGAAATTTTCTGGAATCTTTAGGCCCCAAACACAAAATCCGCACTGTTAGCTAGATCTCTTTGGAAGGCTGAAAACGGCTGTGGTCAATTTTCTAGGCTTGATACATTGTGGATCTCGGGATATTTTGAAAACAAAATCAACCATTGATGTATTATGCTCAATATTGCATTTGTCCATGAGCAGTAACATTTTTCTATTTTTTTTAAAATTATTTTTAGGAGTGTAAATCAAGATCCAAATCATTGGAAATGCTAAAAAGATCAAATACGGCCATGACACCAAATCTCGATCGTTGGAGCATCACCAATCTCGGGATATGTGCAAAAAATGTGGGCCATTGGATGTAATTTTCTAGATTTTGTGGGCCCCAAACACAAGATCTAAAACCGTTAGATCTCTTTGGAAGGCTGAATATGGCTAAAGGGTCAATTTTCCAAATTGATGCCTTGTGGATCTCAAGAAATTTATGAAAAACTTTCAACCATTGATATAAAAAAGTCGATTTAACATAGATCTTTGTATTACCAAACACTTCTTTTGATTCTAGCCTCTTTCCTTTTATAGCTTTTTCTTTAGTGACTCTATTTTGATGGGTCTATACAAAAAAGAGTAGAGATACAAAACAAGGCCTAAGTTCAAGGGGATTTTATGAAAATTTGGGGGTGTATGGTTAGCCCCCTCTAGTTCCGCCCTTGCGGTGATGCAAGATATGCATGAATTAATAGTACCACTTTACTTCTCACTTCACTTTCTTTTTCAAACAAGCTTAAACACAAAATATCACATCATGACCTACTTTTACTCCTCTTTTACTATTTTTCCTATAGTAACATATGGGGAGATTGAACTGATAATCAAGATGAGAATCTACATGCAGTCCGGTCATATGCCATTCTCTAGGCGAGTTGAAAGGTTTGTTAGAAAATAGGTTTAGAACATCTGTGTGTGATGGATGGCGGTCCCCGTAGTGTTGACCCCAAATTCTAATTTTGCATTTATGTGCTGATTCCTACTTGCCATAGTGCAATACAAACATTGAGAACAAACCTATCCAAATGCACCAGAATTATTTTCCATTCTTTCTTCATTATTTTACTATGATTAGCCCCACAGGTGACTTGGGAGTAGGGTTTTAGCTCCATGTGACCATATATATGGATGGCTCATGTGCCCTCGACTATGCCTTCTGCAATGAAGGGATGAGATTCGAGGGCATTATGCCAGTAAAGCAGTTCAGGATGAATCCTAGATTTGGTTGGACCAAGACTTGACCCCGTTAGAGCTCCTGACCAGAACGTGGCAATCACAGAGTTGAACAAGTTCCATTTGTTGACACATGGCATGTTGATGGATTGAATGCACCAAGTTGTGGTATCTAGTATCTACCACACTCACCTCTATTGGGTATTTTTATCATTGGAGGTATTCACTTGAAATTGTATTTAAAATGAAGAAAGAAGAAAAGGAATCATCGAACCGTTAATTATCATTGCCTTGAATCATAGATTTAAGATAAGTTTTGGAGAACAATAAGATAAGTTTTGGATTTCTACTTACAGAGAGAGAGAGAGAGAGAGAGAGAGAGAGAGAGAGAGAGAGAAGTCCCTTAATATTGATGTTTAAGGCCTCTAATCCACATGATTTTCAGTTGAGGCCTCAATATACTTAGACTTATTTTAGGCGGATGTCCCTAAGTATGACAGATCATACATTTGTATGTCTGATTTTTCCTTCTAACCATCTGAAATTATGTCACGAGTTTAATCCCTAGTTTTAAGCTCCTTAACATGATATTTCTTGACTGATTTTTCCCTCTAACGAGTTTTATTTCCTAGTTTTAGATTAAGTTTCAAAATTCAAATAGGAGGGAACGAAATTCCCGGTTTTAGATGATGTTTTGAAATTCCCCGATTTCCCTTTTTTTTCTAATTCCTGTTTGTGTCGGATTTTGGGAATTCATGGTTTTACGCAAGTGGTGTTTTTGGTTGCTTCTTGTTCTTTTGGTCTTGAGTGCTGGTCTTGTTGAAGTAGGCGACATCGTTCATGATGACGAGGATGCTCCCAACCGGCCCGGATGCGAGAATAACTTCATTCTGGTAGATTCTGAGATCTGGGTCTTGTGTCTTCTTTTTTTTTTGTAAAGTTTTAGTTGGGGTCTTTATTTTATTTATTTATTTTGTGAAAGGATTTGAAGGAAGAGTGGAGAGTGCAGTGTTTTTTGTTTTTTTTTTTTTTTTGTGAGACTGTGGATTTGATCCATCCTTTTTTGAATTTATCTGAGTTTGGTATTGCAAAAGGTCTTAAATGACAATATAAAGGGTCCTCTGTACAATCCAGTCATATCATTCGGTATAAATTTATTTGAGTTTATGTGACAAATTCATATGTCGCTAACTCGGATAAATTTATCTGAGTTTTAAAATAAATTTATCCGAGTTCTAGAACAAATTTATCTAAGTACTGTAACAATTTAATTGGATAAGAGGTAGAGATGCTTTTGATCAAGGTCGTTTAGCTGGCGTGCCCCACTATGAATAGGGCATTTTGGGGGACATTGGCTTTGATTGGGCAATGTTAGCCACCTGATCGATGGCCACGAATGGACGATAGATGTTTATGTTTGGTACTGTCAGTTTTGGGTGGGATGTTTTTCACCAATTTGACAGTCACGAAGGCTTGGTTAATTGGATTTGTTGATCCCATCCATGGTGGGATCCACCTAATGAACTGTCTTTTTTCCTGATTCACTTTCCCTCATTCTCTTTGCTCCCGATGTTCAAACTTCGTAATTTTTCGCTTTCATTCCTTCTTTAGCAAGTTACCGCGATTTTATGCTTAAAGTTTTAATAAGGGGCGTTTGGTTGGAGGTCCCTTAACACATGACTTTATGGTAAACAGTCCACAATTTAAACAAATGTAACCAAAGGTCCCTCTCACATATTTCCATACCTGAAATGTCGAAATTGCCCTTTCTTTAAATCATATCTCATGATTGGTGGGATATCCCATTAATAATGGTCAACTACCATTTAATTGGCCTCAATTAATGGAATCCCATTAATGAGATTTTCAAATAAGTTCTAAAAAAACACAAATAAATTTTAAAATAACGCAAATAAATTTCATAAAATGCAATAAATTCAAAAACTATAATAAATTAAAAGAAAGCAATAAATTTCAAAAGAACGCAGATAAATTTAAAAAGACGCAAATAAATTTTAAAATATCCATTCAAATTTCAAAAAATATAAATAAATTTCAAAAGATCCAAATAAATATCAAAAGATCCAGATAAATTTCAAAAAATATAAATAAAAATTCAAACGATGAAAATCAATTTCAAAAGATCCAAATAAATTTCAAAAAATGTAAATAAATTTCAAAAGACGGAAATAAATTCCAAAAGATGTAAATAAAATTAAAAAATGCAAATAAATTTAAAAAATACGAATACATTTGCCAAAACTAAGATAAACCAATTTTCCAAATTTCAGATAAAATTTTCAAAAACTTAAGTATTTTTGTCAAAACTCAATTAAATTTATTTCAAAAAAGACAAATAAATTTCAAAAGACACAAATAAAATTCAAAAACACAAATAGATCTAAGAAATAAAAATAAATTTGCCAAAAACACAGAAAGACTCGTTCAAAAACTTAGTTAAGATTTTCTAAATGGAGATAAATTTGTTAGAAACTCATCTATATTTTTCAAAAACTCAAATAAATTTGCCAAAAACTCAGATAAATTTGTTTCAAAACTCAGATAAATAGCCAAAAATTTAGATAGATTTTTCTAGAACTCAGATAAATTTACGCAATACTCAAATAAATTTGATAAAAAAAATAAAAAAATAAGATAAGCTTGACGGAAACTTCAACGTCGGCTCCACCGCTCCTTACGTCTGTCGCGTGGAGTCATCCTTCTCCTCCATCACCTTCATCCACCTCCCTCCCATCTCCCTCCCCATAAACGACTCCACCTCTGAGCTCAGTGGAAACTAACCCAACTGGGTCTTGTATTCTTCCTCTTGTGTTCTATTCCAGAACTCTGCAACTAGAAGTTTCGGAACGGTAGTCTATGCCTGTTCTTCTCGATCTCCAGCGACATGGGGCGTGGCGCGGTGGTCTTCGACTGGCGAAGAACGACGGACGGCAGTGAAGTAGTCCGAATATGGACTATCTTCTCCGGCGAGATGGAAGCCTGGAGCCTTTGTTTGCTCTGCTTCTGGTTTCTGCACCAGCGACCGAACCAAAAATCCCTGAATCCTCTTCTCTATTCCCCTTTAAATAAATGGATATGAGCTATCTTTGTGCCATAAAAGGACAAAAGTCCTATCTTTGACCAGGTTAACAAAGTTTCAAACTCTTTCTTGTTTCTGTTCCTAGAATCCAGATCGAGACCACTCTTGCCGCAACACAGGTGTTGACGATGGTCGCAAGATCCGATCAATGGATCTTTGTTGATGAGCACATAGAAATAACGGAGGGAGAATACAAGATTTGAAATTTTAAATTTCAAAATTTTATGTCTAAAACGGTTGAAAGGGCAAATCAGTCACAAAATATGTGATCGTGCGAATGTAGGAACCTCTGGCTGCAAAATATCCAGCTATGTGGATCGGCGCCCTTAAACAAAAATCGCGTGGACCAGAGCCTCTAAACGTTTCACTTCAGGGACCTATCGCTAATTTACTCTTTAAATAAATAGATAAGACATTATGAGGGTATTATTGCCTTTTCAAGTGACCTTTGCCTCTACGAGATTAATTCGTAGACCGTTTTTAATAAAAATCAATATTGAGGTACCTCCGACCAAACGCCAAAAAAAAAAAAAGATTAAGTTTCGACACACAAAAACAAACAAACATGCTCTTGGCCCACCAAACCACATGTGCGTGACCTTGACTTGTATGTCAACAAAGTACAATATAAGTGGGTTGATTTTGGTTTTGGAAAGTTGTGAGATACTTGGGCTTCAAGGCTTGTAATCCACTTAAACAAGCTTCCTGGCTTCGTTCCGATACGTAAGGCACAAGGACCCTTGTGGGGAACCTTCTTTGTAGTACTACTAAAGTGCTACTAAGGTCTTTATATAAAGTTCGTGGTCCCTCCTCTAACAGAAATAAATTAGCTTAGTTGATGACATGCCATCTCAAGCAAAGTTAGATACGTACAGATTTACATTTCATAGGTTGACCAACAGATGAAGTCCGAGAATAAAGTTCCTACCATGCATGACTAGTTGACCGTTGTCAAACATCAAGATTCATTGAATTTGCTAGAAGAATTAGTTTGATTTTGGCTCAAAATGCCCAAAATCCATATGCATTAAGCAAGAAAAATGAGTAAGTCAAACATCAAGAATCCATATTCAACAATATCAGGCAACATGAAGCTAAACATAGAACCTTTTTTTTTAAGGTTTTCATTTTTCTAAACTATTATCACAAATGGGCTTATGATCACTAGAATTAAGTTAAAACTTACCTTGGACAGCCATGATATGGAGTTGAAGATGTTCAAAAAATTCTTGAATTTGTCCACCAATCATTTAGGCTCAAACCTTTTGACGTGTGATGAGTATAGATAGAGAGGAAAGCCTCTAAGCACCTCTAATTATAGTCACAACTGGAGATACCCCATATTATCTCCTCTCTACATGGGGTCCTTTGACTTGTTAATCTCTCACCTAACTTATTATTAGATTAGATCTAATTTGGATCCAAATCTTTTCATTAAAATTCAAAACTCCAAAATTTTACCATGTGTTTAAATGTATTGATTATGGACGTACGAAACTTGTATGGCCTTAGTAGGTCCATGCAGTCCTTTGATCCACCAAGTCGATCCCATGGGCATTAGCAAATAATTGCTTGATTGAGCCCTGTGGTATTTTGTCTTAGGAAATTTGATTCATCCATTAACTTGATTCTCACCTGAAGGATTCATTTTAAGCCTTTATGATTTAAAAAAAAAAAAAAAAAACTTCTGTTGCAACTCTTGGCATTTGTCTTGAAGGGTTTATTGGATAACTTGCTTCCTTAACAGGCATTTAGCTAACTAGCTTTTGAAAGTAGTAAATTTCAAAAAAATAAAGTTATCGAAAGCATTTGATTTGAATGTGATATTAAAAAGCATTTCAGATGTTCCAAACTTTGTGATTAAGGATAACTAAAATCAATTGTCATTCGATCACCGCATCGTTCAAGAACAATATTTGAAGGTCCTCCAACCAGGGGCGGACCTAGGGGGGCTGGCAGGGGCCATGCGCCCCCCCGCCCCGCCCCGCCCCAACACACATAAATATTAAAAATTATCTCAAAGCAATGCTTTGATCCCAGCATTTTGTGTGGATGGCCCCTCCATTGTTTAACATTTTTTTAACATGATTTTGATTCTTAGAAAAAAGAAACAAATATATTGCCGATTTTGGGGAAAAATCAAAATGAAAAAAGAAAAGAAAAAAAAGGAAAGTAAATGAAAGAAAGGAGAAGAAATAAGGAAAGCTTGATGGAGATTGGAAAAAAATTTCCTCAATTTTCATTCTAATCTATTTACATCCGCCCTAAATCTTGTGATCCAAAAGAAGAAGAGGAGAAGTCACGTCTTCTTGATGGAGGTGTTGAAAGGAGTTGTAGGTTGCAGGCTTGTGGAGATTCTGAGGTTTGAATAAAGAAGAACGACAAACTCACTTTCTCTTTTATAAATTCTTTTTTTGCGTTGCATAAATGTGTTAATTTCACTACATATCATTATATATTTTCAATCTTTGTGGCTTATATTGAAATTTAATCCGCTTAAAATTAATGTCTGTTTGTGTTCACTTATTACATTAACTTTTTGCTCAGTCGGAGCTTTATTAATCATGGATAAAGAAATATAATTATATTTTTGGGAAAACTACGGGAAAAGTTCTCATAGTGAGCCATGAGTAAGAAACCTACTCAGTAGAAGTTTAGAGACGGAATGAGCCCTCTGGGCCCCTTCTGGTTTTTTTTAGATGTCTATCGATGTTGTCGATATCGATAATTTTGGCGGTTATACAAAAAACCGCAAGAAACCCCCTTGCTGCTGGAATAGAAAAAAATAGTCGATAGCGACAACATTAAGTTGTCGATATCGACTAGTCTATCAGTGAGTTGAATTAAGAGTTGTAAGTCAGCTGCTGCTTGAAGAGATAAAAATTATCGATAGCGACGACATTAGGTTGTCGATATCGACTAGTTTCATCAGTAGGTTGAATTAAAAGTTGTAAGTTAGCAGCTGCTAGAAGAGATGAAAGTTGTCGATAGCGACAACATTAGGTTGTCGATATTGACCAGTTTCATCAGTGGGGTGAATTAAAAAGTTGTAAGTTAGCAGCTGCTGAAAGAGATAAAAGTTGTTGATAGTGACAACATTAGGTTGTCGATATCGACTAGTTTCATCAGTGGGGTGAATTAAAAGTTGTAAGTTAGCAGCGTTTGGAATAAATAAAAGTTGTCAATAGCGACAACTTTATCTGATAGCTAATCAACTGGTTTACATGGTTTTATAGTGTGAATTCAACATATTAAACCCAACTTATGGTCATTAGGAATATCCTAAAAAGCAAACACCATGGAATAACTGAATACAACATTCTCCATTTATATTAAAAAAGTTGTTAGCACCATGCACATTCCAACATTCATTACAGCCATTCAATACTTACAAAAGTAGCAAAACACAATAGATAAAAAGCTCAATTTGCAGTGTTCAAATCTACATGGATCTCATTTACATGCTTCAAATCTACATGGAACCCATTGACATCACCAAACAGCCCATTTACATCAGCAGCCATACAAGTCGTTTACATCAACAGCCATACAAGTAAAAAGGCACCGCACTGGTCAAGCTTGGAACAACTCATTTACATTACTAACTCCACCAAAAAATGAATGCAATCTCTTTTGGTCAAGCTTGGAACAACCCATTTAGCTGGGACACAACCACTGCACTAGAGAAATTATATCTTCCAGAGGGCTGGAAAGCTGCCACTACAAAACAATGCAGGACAGCACCACAGACAACACCCCAGCTAGAGCTGGACCAGACAGACACCACCAGTAACAACTCAAAATAGAGAAGGGACCTAATAAAAAATAACTGCAAGCTGCACAAAACCATGAGACCACCTGAGATAGGCAAAACAGGGCCTAACATAACTGCAGAACTCCACACCTCACTGAGCAGAGAGATCTACCCGGGCTGCCTCTAGACTAACTTGAAATGGCAACTGAGTTGAGTAGAGAGGGGAGGATCTTTACAACTCGACAGAAAATATATGCTACAAAAGAAAGAATCTCATCCATAGCTTACAACAAGAAGCTTAGATGACTGGGCTGGAAAGAATCCCCTACAATCCTTTGCACAGCAGCTCCACAGCCACTACCCCAGCTAAAACTGGGCCTAAAATCCTCAGCTAGCACTAAACCAAACAGGCCAAAAGCTGCAGCAAGCTGCAGAGGAGCTAGAAGCTGAACACTTGAGAAGCTCTTCAAAAAATCTACTGACATGGAAAGCAGATAACTCCACTACCCCAAGTAGGCTGACGGGAAAATCAAACTAGAGGCTAAAAGAGCACCCACTACAATGAGAAAGGCCAAACCGGACGCTGAGCAGAAACAGAGGACTATCCCTACAGCTGGACCAAATCAGCAGCAACTATAGGATAGCCTAACCCATCAAGATGTTCCTCCTCCGAAACCGAGGCCCCATCAAGGCTAAAATCACGATACCTAATATCGGTCCGCACCGGAACCATATGCCCATCAGAGGATCTTTGCAGAGCTGAAGAGGGATTCTCTTTTCGATCTGGGTAGTCACGAATCCGGCCAATGACTTCAACCGGGTGGTCTGTTTGTGGGGCTTCTTTCGTGGCAGATATCGGATTGGGAGACGGGTGAGTGTTCTTTGCAGAGGGAAAATGCATAGGATGTTTGGAATGGAGGGTTTTCGAAGGGGTTGTTGTATGGCTTGAAACTGGTTTAGATGAAGGTGTTAAAACCCCTTTTCAAATCCTAAAACCCAAAACGAAAATCGCCATTAATCAAGATCAAAACGAAAATCACCATCAACCAAGCCCAAACCTTTTAATGGAATCCAACAACCACTTTGGCTAATTCCATGTAGAAGTTTTCTTAAAAGGAAAAATCTCCAAAACACAAGTTGTAAACGATGAAAAGGTTTTGACGAAGAAATGCAAACACGGGGCAATGTATAAAGGGTTTACGCATATTTATCCATTCGACAACTACATTGTCGATATCGACAACATCGCTAAACGACAAAAAAAATAAATAAAGAAACTCACTCAAAGGACCCCTTCCGTCTCTAAACTCCTAACGGGTCTTCTCCTTACTCATGCGCCACTATGGGGATTTATCCGGTAGTTTTTCCTATATTTTTTTGTTGTGATTATTATTAAGGAGATAAAAAGTAGTGGGACCATGCTTTGAATGGTTTAGATTTTAGATAAGGGATGCTATTATTACTTTTTTTTTACTTTTTAAATAATAAAGTTTTAAATTGTAACTTACAAGTTACATACATAAGTAAGGACCGGTACCCATCTTGTGCGATTCGCAAGAGAATAAAAGGTGGATTTCTTACAGATTATTTAATTATATATATTGAAAAATAATACAGAAAAAATAATTGATGATTTCAACTCATTGAAAGAACGTTGAGCACAACTTTAATAATTTGATTATTACATATTTGATTATTAGATTTTACAATTTTGTTAAATAATTTTTTTCTTTGGCCCCCTCATAAACAAAACTCCTTGTTCCGCCCCTACCTCCAACTCATATCTACCGTCATTCGAACTCTTGGCAGTTGGCACCATTTCTCTTGGCCTTTCAAGAGAAGTAAAAAAAATTGCATTGAATGAGTTTATAAACAACTATGTTTTAACAATTAGCAATCATAGACATTATGATGATTGAGTTTTATCTAATCATCACATGACTAATCCCAAGGAATTATCTGCCTTAATGTAAAAGGTCCTACTATTTGACTATAATGTACGTGTGTGCCAATGCGACGTATTATCTTTTACCAAAAAAAATACATTATTATCTTAGTCATATCCGAAAAAATTTGGCTTGATGCAGGAGGTTCTATTATTTGTTATGTGTGTGACTACGCGACTCTTAATGACTACTAGAAAAAGAATGTGAAAAGCAGGGCCGGTTCTGAATTTTTCAGGGCCCAGGGCAAGAGTAAAAATTAGGTATCTATATATATATATATATATATAAACTTAGTGATGGCCTCTAGGGCTGCACATGGGCAGTTTGGATTGGTTTAACACTAAAATCAACAACCAAACCGAACATGTCGGTTTTTTAATTAACTGATCCGATCCGACCGATGGAAAGAGCTTAAACCGAACCGAATCGAACGGTTCGGTCCGGTTCGGTTGGTTAAACCGTTGTTTTTTATTTTTATTTTTTAAAGATCAAACATTGAAATTTTCAAAATGATGATACCCCGTCCTTTGCATTTATTCCAATATTTAGTGCAAACATAAAAATCCAACATTCCAGTGACCCATATAAAAAATAATTTCTACTCCACAAAGAGAGTTTGGACTAAATGCAAGCACACAAAAACGAGATCCTAAGGCTAAAATAGTAAAAAAAATAATACTTAAGTTATTGTATACGGTCGGTTCGGTTTAAGCAGTTAACCGTGGGCTCAATCCGATAATCGACCGATGTAAAGCGGTTTTTATGATTTTCAAACCGTTAACCGAACCGATCTACTATAAACCGATCCGAACCGCCCGGTTCGGTCCGGTTTTACGGTGATATCAGATTTTTTGTACAGCCCTAATAGCCTCATTCATTTTTTCAACCAATATCTAACATGTCAAAATTAATTAAAAATTTAACATTCAAAGCATATAAATTCAAACTTCAATATATAAACATTCAAAATAAAAGGCTATAATGTATAATCAAGACAAATACTTGTAAGTTGTAACAATTCAATAGTTCTTTTACAAGACAAATACTTGTAATTTGCAAAAGGTTCAGATGATTAAATGGATTAAAGGTTCAAATGTTGATTATGGGGCTCACAAAAGCTCAAAAAAATAAATCTAAGGCTATAAGGTTTCATAAACTTTTTATTTTAGTTCCCAATCAAGAGTAATATTGTTGCATTCAGGGTGGCCCAGGGACTTTTGTAACAAAGCTAGATGCTAACTGGCCATCAAAATTTTAAGTGGGCCCAATTATGATAAATCAAAATCAGTTAATTTTGCATATAACATTATACATTTTTCAGTGGGCCTAATTATGAAAAAATAAAATTGTATTGGACAAGGAATTGTGTAATAGTAAATTGAGCATCAATTTTTTTTCAGTGGGCCTAATTATGAAAAATTAAAATTGAGCATACTCTTTTAATAATTTTAATATTAATTTTATTTTCCAGTGAATTTTGTCAATCTCATTTTTGGGCCCCCCTGAAAAATGGGCCCGGGGCGAACGCACTTCCAGCCCCCCTTCCGGGCTGGCCCTGGTGAAAAGCACTTATAAAGGAATACTAGAAACCTACTAAAACACACATTTTCAAATTAAAAAAACCCTCATATACTAACCTTTAAAGAAATAATATCTCTTAGTTATTATATATTAATTAAGTGATTGTCATGCTATAGTTAGACTAGACATTTCTCCGTAAAAGGATCACAACTTCATTGTCACCATAGCATTATTATTATATCCTTTTTATGATCCATGTCTAGCCCTAATCAATGTCATGTTCTTTTTTTTTTTTTTTTTTTCCGAAACGGTAACCAAAAATTTCATTGAAGGGAAAAACAATACAAAGAGATTGGAAGAGATCAGAGCAAAAGAATTATAAAGATACAAGAGAGATCTAAAACATATCTTCCCTCACTCCCTTTATTTATATCATTAATAGTCTTGTCTTTTTTTAATTAATTTCTTGAACGTGTAACATTTCACTGCATCATTAGTTCATTACATCATTCAAGAGAGTTTTTAAGCTTCTATATCCATGCTGAAAACGTCATTTCTAGCTTTTTTTTTCCTCCTACGGTTGGACATTAGAGTTAGTCATAAATCGCTCTAGGGTTTCTTCTTGTGTGCTCATTTCTAAATCTATTATATCTTAATATAGCATACATCAACCTATACTACATGTGCTTTAGTTTCAACTTTTTTGTTTTTGTTTTTTTGTTAAAAGAAAGTTTCATTAAGAAAAAGCAAAAACAGGCCACAGACGATCCAATAGCTAAACCTTAAACAATCCACCCATAATTAAGCGATAAGCCAGTTCAATAAACTTCCTCCGGATAAAAGTAAACTAAAGTCAATACTAGAAAAGTTCTTAGCAACTTCCAAAATATCCACAACGACATAATTAATAAACCAGTCCATAGTTCCTTTGATAGCATGCATCAATTACTTTTTGGGCATTAGTCCGGCTCCCCTCGGGCCTGTATATAATATGCAATATTTTTCATATTTTCCTTATTATAGTGCTTTTATTGCATATATATAAATTTATTAATTTGAATTGATTATTATGAATCATGTAAATAAATGTCTTTTTTAGATTTTATAAATAATTGATTCATTTTTAAGTATTTCTTAAATTATTTTTATGTAGAAGAGCACTCCTTGAAGGAACCCCACTTTTAACTTTTCAGATTTGAGTGTAATGGGCTTTTTACTGTAAGAATTTTTGACAAAACTGGATGTGAAATAGAGGAGATAATTACATGCAAACTAGTAAAAAATTCATCCTCAGTAGTAGTATGATACTTTTGCATATTCTTGTATACACTGATTGCTTCCAATTTCCGTTCATCTTAATCAAGAATTATTTTCTTTTAAATGATAGCAATTGCTTCCAAATCTTGTCTTTACAAAGAATAATGGATATTTATGTGAAGAACTCCAAAATTACTTGCAATTGAAAAAATTAATTCATGCATGAGTAAATCTATTTTCCATACGTGCATTATGAACCGTTTGGACACCATTTCTCTGAAAATAATGACAAAAACTTTTAAAAAATTCTGCTCAAATTAGGATCTTATTTTTAAGGGTAAGCCCTCAAGCTACAAGTTGTGAATTGGATTCAGATCTTTGACTTGAACTGTGTTCTTTTTTTTTTAGTAGAAAGGCACAAAATTCTCATCATAGTCATTTTGTCTCAAAAGAGTAGAAAGAAGAGAAGTTAGGGTTTTGGATGCCCTAAACACAAGGCTAGTTTGGGTTTTGGCTACTTGGATCCACTGCTCCAGCTATGCCAATTTTATCTAATTGTTGATAGAATATGATACACAAAGTACTCTTGGCTTAGTTAGTACTGGTACAATAAATCATGCTAAGCCGGGTACGTCCATACAATGCAATTCAAATGTTCACTCATACAAGGCAAATAAAATATTCATGCATAGGAATGAATTTTTAGAAAGAAAAAAAATATGACTGTACCTATTTTCAAAATTGAAAATAGGGAGAGTAGAAAGGGAATATGCGAAGTGAGGTAAAAAAAATATATATATAGAAATGGAATTGGAGATACGGGCAAAAAGGTAATTTTACAGAAATTAAAAAAAGAAAAAAGTACTTATAAGAAGTGAGCAGTACTTATAAGAAGTGAGAAGCTATATTTCAATTACGAGTAAAATCAAATCAAGTGGTCAAAATTATCTAAAAAACTTTTAGCTTAATATATAATAATTGTACATTTAGAAAAGTGTGAGTTCTGAGTTGGTTTGGGACCTCCTTGGTGCATGCCCATATATAAGTGCTTTTTTTATTATTAAGATGTCTTAAAATGAAAAGGATAATGAGGACCAAACCCAATCTAAACAAGGAGGGCTTGGTTTCAGATAACATAAACCCCATCATGGGTCAAGGTGAGCATTGGGCGGTGCAGGTGTATGAGTGGCCGGGGCAGGTTTGGGTTCAGAATGACCCATGCCAAACCCAACTTGTGGTCATCCACACTTTTGAGGTGGGATATAGTTTTCATGTCTATTCATTTTGGCTGTGAATGGCAAGTAACAACACTTAGCTACCTCAAGAATATGAAGAGACTGCAAGATTGCATTATACAATGAGCCATTAATAGTTTAGCCAAAGCTGATGCTGAAGATCCATTAAGTTTGGCCTGAGATTTCCTTGGCTTGCAGACCTTTGGCCTGATGAACGTTAAATTGAGGGCCATGATAGATGAAATTGCTAGACTGATTTCGACGACAAATTTTCATACAGATGCTTAGATTGTGTCACGGACTCACGGTTCACTTATGACTCTTGTTTAGATGCCTTAATTTCTAGCCTTTTGGATGGCTCGGCCTAAGAATAAGTGATATGTTTTAAACCATGCATATGCTCAAGGCACGACCACTTTATAATTTGGAAGGCACTGCAGTTCATTATAGTTAAAAAAAAATGTAAGTCATAAAGTTCTTGTTGATATATGAATTTGTACTTCTATTTCATTCACCTTTGAAATGCTTTTGTTTAATGGTTTATGCTCGACCTATCTTCATTATAGTTAAAAGGGACATTTACTGAAAAAAAAAAATCCCACTAAACATGGTAACCATAGTTGAAGACTCCGAATTTATATAATATCAGCAGAGGTCCTCCTATCCAAATCACAATTTTTCATTCCCGTATTATCCTTGTTTTGTTGATTTCAACAAAACCCTAAAATTTGAAATAGGCAATTGATAGGAAAAGGAAGGAAATAAAGAGAAAAAGAAAAAAACGTTGGGGAGCATTCAAGCCTGGATCATCTTCTTATGTACCGAACTTCTCCATTAATCTCCCTATTTTCATCTTCTCCATTGAACACCCGATTTTCTCACATATTTTCTTCATCTCCATGCCCATCCTTTCCTTTTGTCCTTATCAGCACTTAAGCTTTGATTGTGTGTTATTTTGTGTAATGGGTATTTCTTAATTTCACTTTTTGATTTGGCATTTTGGGTGATTTTGATTTTCTTCCTACTCAATTATTTTAATGGGTTGGTAGTGTCTATTCTTGAAATAGATAATTATGTTTTATGGGATTTTTTCTTGTTTTAATGGTGGATGTGAAAATTGGAAGTGGGTTCTTCAAGGTCTAGTAACCCATGTTTAGATGATGTGCACAACCTATTTTGACGGTTTGCTGCAATGAACCATGGCCCATAATGTCGTGACCGGTTGATTTTCTTTTTAAGAAAAGGCATGGCTCATGCTCTATCACAATATTGTAATATTGTGACCTCTTTTAACTTTTTTTAGGTATAGATGGGGTTTTCAACCCACATACCCATATACCCGAGTCCGCCCTTGATCGGCGCCTATTAGACTTGGTGTGGGATGCAACTTTAAATCACCATCTTTAGCTTGAAGCCAATTTGCCTGTAAATCTGTTGCTAATTTGGTGGGATCGAGTGTCCGTAGAAAATCATCTCAAGGAAAGTGACGTCGTAGCTTCTAGCCCTAAAGCAATTATACCTTTTTTTTTTTCATCTTTCCTATTTATAACCTTGGATTTTAGTGTTGAAACTTGATACTCAAGAGTGTACTCGAGCCTGAGAAATGTGGAACCCAAGTTGGAGGTTCCCTATAAAATCCGAATTCACCATGCCATATGAAGCCATTTGTGGGTCCAGTGGTGGGGGGGATCACAATGTGAAATGGTGCACCAGCAGTCTATGCATCCAAAATCCACATCCACCAAAGCCGTTGTTGGGTTATGTAATATATTGGAGAGAAGGCGAAGCGGACTTGATATCCACGTCAAAACCCGATTTGAGAGAACAAACGCCTTCTAAGTTCTAACAAGTCTCCTGTTTTCCGTGTTTTTCATTTTGGAAGAAAAAATAAAAAACATTGAAAGTTCTGAAAACGAGAGATAGCGAGAGAGGATAGAGCAAAAAAAAAAAGAAAAAAAAAACGAAGAAATTGGTGAAAGGTCAGTGAGATTTCTTGGAATGCTTCGATCGAATTTTTTATTTTTCATCTTTTGATATGAACTTCTGCGATTTCTTATGTTTTTTTTTTCTTTTTTTTTTAAAATATGAGAAAAGATGTGATCTTGTGATCGGAATCTTTGTTTTTGAACTTTGGAATTTTTTCGCTTTGAATATATATATATATATATTAAATTTTCTGTTTTATTTTTAGTTATTTTGTGGTTTTAATGGAATCTTGTGCATATTTGGAGTAATCTTTGTGATTATAACATGGTTTAAATGATCATTATGTTGGCTTAAGTTATTTTTAGTGTTTTGATGATTTTTTTTTTTAGATTTTAGGAAGTTCTTGTTCCTTTTTCTTTTCCATGAGATGAAGATATGCTCTTGTGATTGAAAGCCATGTCTGTGAAATTTCAGATTTTTTGAGGTAATTTCTTTTTCTTGTTTTTTTGGGTTATTTTGTGATTTTTTTTTGGAATATTCCCCATCTTCCTGGTAATCTTTTGTAAATATCATTTGATTTTGATGATGTTTGATTCCTTCAGTTATTTTGAGGGTTTTTATCAAATTTTTTATTTTATTTTCTGATGATTCTTGTCTAAGGTTTGAGCATTTTTGCAAATTTCTATGCATTTTATTCCTTTTTTTTTTTTTTTGAATTAGTTGCTTCTGAGAATGGAATGTTGAAATATGGAGTATTCTAGTGTTTAAGTTTTCCTTGTTTTGCTTTTTTTTTTTATTTATTTATTTTAAGAATTTTGTGATTGATGATTCAGATATATCCCTTTGAAATTATAGATTATTTTTGTTGATTTTCTGTATTATTTAGATTGTGTTAAAGAAGTGGTTGTACTAATTATAGATTATATATGATCAACATGTTCTTGATTAGAGGCGATTGGCTCTTTTTTTTGTATTACTGATTTTCCAAGATTTCTAAATTTGGGTTTGGTTTTTGGTATTCTCCAGACAAAATGAGATTTAAGAAGGGAGGTAAGATTGAGGTGTTGAAGAAGAGGGAGATGGCGTTGGGATGGTGTCCTGCAGAAATTGTATCTGGGAACGGTCATACTTACTATGTTCATTATGAAAGATCTACATGTGAAGATGGTCAACCGATCATAGAAAGAGCGCCCAGAAAGGCGATTCGGCCTTGCCCGCCTCTTGTTGGAGGCACAGAGAATTGGTTGCCTGGTGATGTTGTTGAGGTTTTTGATGATGACTCCTGGAAAACTGCAAAAATCTTGAAGGTGGTTCAAGCTGGGCTTTGCTTCTTTGTTAGACTCCTTGGATTCTCTCGTGAATTTAGAGCTTATTCATCCAATGTTAGGGTGTGTCAATCTTGGGTGGATAATCAATGGACCATAATTGGGAAGGTAATGTCCTCTGATACTATTTATCTCTATAATCACTTTTATATTTATAACGTGTCTGAGTGCCTTGTATTGGAAGTACCTCTCTATCAATGTAGAATAAGCTCTCAACTATTATTATCTTAGATGTTTGGGCTAACATGAACTCTTAGTCTCTTACTCATGCTTAAGACAAAACGATTTCAATTTATTAGGTGCTTTATAAAAAAATGGTGCTGGAGTGTTGTAAGTTGATATTTGAGAATTTGCTCAGTTCATTTGAATCAAGTTGATTGAATTGTGGTTTTTTTATTTTTGACAAAGTAGCTAAGGGCCGATTTGGATCTTTGTAAACTTAGTGCAAGTGACCTGGTTTCCCTGTAAATGAGGGTTCCTGTGCTTTTGATAACCTGAGTTTCCTGTAAGTGACAGCTGTTTTGGCTTTTGCCCTAGCCAATTTGCGGGTAAACAAAACTAAGCACTACTAGATTTACAAGTAATCTCAGTGCATGACTACTGAATTCTGAGGATCCAAACAGGGCCTGGACTTACGATTACTTCATATCAATATAAGCTTTGTTGTCCATCTAGGGTACTTACTAGTTTGCCACTCACAAGTTATAATTGAAGCTAAAAAGTGATCCCTTTGAGAATTAAAACTTATATGACTTTCCTGATTCATTTCACATATGCATGCAGGTTTCCAGAGGTTGCGGAGATGAAAAATCTAACAGGCCATCTATTGGGAGGTGTTACGAGAAGCTAAACTACCAAAGACGACTGCCTGATGTGCCAGCAAAAGTTCATCTTGGAGACAGCCATTTGGCTGACAAAAACGGCTTAGATTCCCAGGAGCTTCACAAAGTTTCCTCTACAAGCATGAAGAGAAAGTTGCAGTTATGCTCAACCCATATTGAAACACCCCAGGGAGCTCGCAAAAAAATTAGAGTCATTGAAAAGGATGATAGTCATCAGAGACGAGCTCCTGGGCATCCATCCCTATTCTTGGAAAAGGTAGATGCTGTTGCTTTCCCAGAGAAAATGCTGGGTGATAACTGCATGCTTTCTTCCTTTAGCAACAGAATGTCTAGATATTCTGATATGGGAATGGAGAGGGAAAACCCAAATGCTGATGAGAGATGTCTCATAGAAAGAAGCTTAGAATCCGATGATGCTTGCTCTGTTGCTAGTTGTAGTATTACTAACTCCAGTCCCTATGTATCACCTAATCGGTATATTAGATATCTGAGCCCAGATACAGGTAGTCATTTTGGTGACGCTGAATCTTCTAGGGGGGAGGATTATGGGAGAAAAAGTTTCTTTCCTACAAAAGAGGAATTAGCAGCAGAAATCCATAGGTTAGAGTTGCATGCCTATCGTTCCACTATGGAGGCTTTATATGCTTCTGGGCCCTTGAGTTGGGAACAAGAAGCAATGATGACAAACCTTCGGCTTGAACTCCACATTTCAAATGATGAACATCTACTGGAGCTAAGGCATTTATTTTCTGCCAAACAAACCTTCCTATAGGTTACTTGGAATGCTACTCCTAGATTTTATTAGAATTCTTTCCGGGAAGACTATGACTCATTTTCTTATATGTTCTCACTGAGTTGTAAGAATTAGAATGCACTGTTATGCCCCTTGGGCTTCTTTATTGTCTATTCAATATTGTTATGATCTAGACAGTAAATTACTGTTGAGTCTGAAATGTCTGTATCATAAACTCTTTCAAATCAATGAAATGTCCTTGATGGTTTTTGTGCATTATCATTGTGTTATTCTAGTGGTACTATTATATTTCTCTGGGAGTTGTTTTTTTTGGCATTCCCTGTTAATGATTTTGGAATATGTACTTATTCACCAAAGTGGGTCCTTCTAAGCAAGGTGCATGTTGATGAAAAATTTAATTGTGCCCAGAATATCAGTCTCATATTCTGGTTCTTCGAAGGCCTTTTATGTAGAGAATCTAAGGCTCAGTCTGTGCATTCTTTACTGTGAAAATGTACTATCACCCCCCCTACCATTTCCCATAAACAAGTAAATCATGCAATCCTTTGGAGATTTGTATCATGCTCCCACAGAAATATGGCTCACATATTTGCCACAGGCATTTTGTGTTGCATTCGTAAAAAATGAGGTTCACCAGTTGAGATGACAGAATCTTCCTTTAAGGGTTGGGTATCATTAATGATAATGGCATTTTAACCTTAAATATATATTTTGATTGGTCAATAAATAAACTTTTTTATGTAGCCTAGTTGCTAATTCATTCTGTGCTGTAGTACAATTATTTATTTATTAATTTGTTTTTTTTAACCTTAAAGGAGCCTGCTTTCCTCTCTCTGCCTTAAGATTTCAGCCTCTCCTGGTCATTTCAGTATGCTCGGTGTCATTCTGCCTGTTCAGGCATGTTTCTCCCTACTTTGGCTGAGTTGTAGATTTTTCCAAAAGATATATTTTTCATGTTTTGATCTGCTTTTTAAGCCCTAAGTAAGGCACATAAGATCAAATGTGACGGCTCAAAAGCGATAAAATATGTTCAATTGTGCTTTAATAGTTCATATATGCGCATAACTGCCGGTTATTGATTGATCTTGTACTTAATTTATGTAATAGATGCATGGCGTTGGTACATTTGACATACAAAATCAGCTACTCGCAGTGTAGTTTATGTAAAATGATATAAATATTTTAAGCTTTCTACTATTTAACCTTTTTTCCAATATATATTTTATTTTTTTCCCATCACTTCTTTTCCGGAATGAAATGCTGGTATGCCGGAGTGTACAGTTTCAGCTTTCAGGGCCAAACTGTAACATTGACCAAAATGAAATTGACAAGTATGGTATGTAATGCCAGTGGCTGAAGGAACTATGTTTATTCTTTTGTCTTCTTCCTTTTCTCCTTTGTTTTACACCTTGCTGGATTTTAGTAAACTTTACAGGATTACTTGATTTTTTGAATGCATCGAGTTATGAGTGGCTCGCTTCTTCATGCTCTTTTGTTCTCGATGAATATTTCATGCTGAATCTACTTTTAAATAGTTGATTCTTCCATTTTATTTGGCAGTGTCAGGAAGTTTGATATCGAGGAAATTATTGATGCTTCCTCTGCATTTTCCAGGGCTAAAGTTGGAGGCTTGTACATCTTGCTTCCAAAAGCCTAAAGATGCTGGTGGATGTTGTCACCTTTTGCTCGCTGCAACCTGTGGCAATATTTGCATCCAATTCGTTGCAAATAAGTGAAAGATATGACTATCAATCGGTATCATTGATATCTTCACTTCTACTTAAAGGCCAGTTTTAGCCGCCAATGCATGCTATTCTTAATTTGGTAAAACCAGATTGTTCTGCCATCAGATTTCCTGATATGTAGATGCTTGAATGGTTTTATTTTATTTTATTATTATTTTGTTTCTGAAGATGCTTGGATGGTTTGATCATAAACCATGTTGTCATCTACTAAAGATCTGCATATTCGTTAGTCATTACTAGATGGCTTGTATATTAGTCTCTATAAGTTGCATTGTTCTCGTCATCGAGGCCGGCATTAAAGTTTTACACCAGCCTTTTGGTTTAATTTACCTTAAACTTTGGAAGCTTTAATGCAATGAAGCTTTTGGCAGCTGCAGAATTGGTCACAATTTTTTTTTTTTGAACCTAGAGGAGGTCTTGGCTTTCTGGTTGTTTCTGGATTGCTGTTGTGTCGTCCTTGTTTTCTTTTACTTCATCAACTTTCATTTATCATTCCAACTTTTTTGTAGGAGCTAGGGAGTGGAATCTAGGAAGAAAAGCTGTAACAATTTCTTATTTTCACTGGCTGATTGCACCTAAAAATCTGCACATAATTTTTTATCTTTAACATGGAAACTAACGTAAATGCATACTTGAGGAAGTATGGAACTGCAAAGAAGCTGAGAAGTAGAATAACTGTTACACGTCTTGAATGGGAAATGCAAAACACAGAAATTCACAAACCAGTCCCTTAATATTAAGGCTCAATTATTTACTTAAGGTTAAATCATCTAGGTTGGTCTCCAGTAGATAAATGAGCAGTCTGTAGATGCCTATATATTTCGAGTGTTGAAATCTGATTAAAATTTTTGTAATAAAAACATTGTTTAAGATGTGGAAACATGATACTGCTCCTTGGAATCTTATTCCTCTCGTGAAGCATATGAGTAATTTAAGCTCAATTGCGATCATGTGCTCAGAATTTGGAGTAAATGATCCTTTCTTTAGGATTCAAGGCCTTTGCTTCAGCTACTATTAACCTGATCTCTTGTTACAAATCATCAACGTTGTTATTGAAGCCTTATCCCATCTATCTTGGGTATCGTTTGCAATGTCACATATTGTTCTTTGGAATATTGTCTCTTGAATATTTTGGGATATTTTTAAATTTGAGGGTTTTCTTGGGATATTATTGTGAAATCTCATGGAAATTAAATTAATTTTTGTATATTTCAAAATATTATTAATAGAAATTAATATTAAAAACCATTTTTGTAGATTTTCATATTTTTCATTTTTATCCAAAATTATTGCAATTTTCTCACATTATTTAAATTTTGTTAATATTTTTTAAATGTATCACAATATTATCAAGAAAATACCATTTTAAGCAAAGAACACAATATTTTAAAAATATCATTGACAATTGTGATAGTGATCTCTTGTGATGAATGATTCCATCAAAATTATTTAGACTTCTTGCTTTTTAGAAAAGGGAGAATCTAGGGCTCTCATGGTTGGAGGTGTAGACAATTGTTAGAGGATAAACTAGGATAACCAAATTACTATGATTATTTTTTTAAATGGTGATAACTAACCATAGTTGTCAATTCCATTCCATTCCAATCCCTGTTCTGAGTCATCCCTACATTGGAATGTCTTGGCATTTCAATCAATTGCAGTGTTCTATTCTGGTAAAAGCGCAATTGAAAAATGAAAAAAAATATAAATGTATACCTAAAATGGTAAAAATTAGTTTAACACTAAAATAATACTAAAAATGCATACTTATATCACTTAAATTAAACTACTTTACAATTGAACATTATCTAGTTTTCACTACATATAATTAGAAGTATGAAATACGGACCGGAATGAACTGGAACGAGTAGAATGGACCGTAATTGAGACCGGCAATCTTTACGGGGGCATTCCGTTCCGCCCAAGGCTAATTTTGGACTGTTCCGGTCGGAATTGACAACTATGTAACCAACTTATTTCTTTAAATGGTACAACTAAAATATAATCTCCCATTATTGTTTTGGTGCCCAAGAAACAAAAGGCAACTTCTATAAAATATTTTTTGACCTATTGGTTTGATTGTCATCGTCATTATCATCATCATCATCATCATCAAAACCTTACGCCAATTATTGGCACCAACCTTGCAAGCTTCACTTCTATTAGTTTGATTGGCATTACGTATCAAATCCTCTGTTAAGCATGTCAAATCGGTTGTAGAATTGACTTTCTCTCATCATTTCCGAAGAGTCACAAGGTGCTTTTGTGGTAGGTCTATATATTCTAGGTACTCTTCTTAGTGCTTATGATGTCCTGGTTGAAGGTATAATAAGAAGAAGCTTGGAATCAGACCTAAGTAAGATTTTTGGAAAGCTATGATATTGTTGAATGCCATCATCATAAAAGCCTTGTCCCAACTATGTTGGGGCCAGCTACATAAATTATGTTTATGTGTTTTAGTCTATCTTCGGCCAAATCATCAGTTAGGTTGCACTTCTTTAGATTTAACCTTACTACTTTCATCCAGGTCCTCTTCGGCCCACCTCTTTTCCTTGGTAGGCCATCAACTTGCATAGGAAGAATTTTTTTCGGTGGGGCCATTGTTACATGTGTTGGACATGTCCAAACCACGGATGAAAATAGCACGTAGCAGCTGCTATATCGGGCGTAGCGGTGACATTTAGAGGCGTTCACATACGTAGTGGCCGCTATGGGGCTGCTACGGAATGAGACAGATTTGTATTTTCCAAAAAAAATTAAAATGTATAATAAGATTTATTTCTTTTCTTGTTTTCTCCAAATAACATTTCTACTCAACTCGTCTACCCTTTTATATTTAAAAGAACACCAAAAAGCACATGATCTCGCCAAATTACAGTCAATACAGAGAGTTCTTTTCTAGGTACATCGTATTAAACACCCCTTTTGGTAGAGGTATTCTTTTCTCTAGGTACTCTTAGATCTTAAGTCTTGACTTCATGACAGCTTTTTTTATGAGCCTTTCATTAGTTTCTAAGTTAGCATAACTAAGCAACATGAATACATATGGAAAAAAATGAACATTGCTATTATTTCTTTTTAGGGATAAATACAGATTACCTACCTGTACTTTGAATGAATATCAGACTACCCCCCTGTAGTCTTGTATTTTGTACTAAACCTACATGTATTTTAAATGATAATGCAAATACAGACGTCCGTGACGGAAAAGAATGAATGACGAAATTACCCCTCTGTATATAACTCATGTCTTGCCCGTTTCCATCATTTTCGCACTTTCTGGACTGTGGTTTGGGTTCCTCGAAGAAGTGGAGATTTTCGGAGGTTATTCAATTACTTCATGCAAGAAGCGATCAATCCAAAGATTTTGGTCTTGAAAATCCATCAAGAAGGTTGATCGATTTCAGCCTGCAGTTAGGGTTTTTCAAAGAACTCCATCAGCGGTTTTGGGAGAAACAGCAGCGGTTAGGGTTGTTCAAAGAACTCCATCAAGAAGCGATCAACCCCCCTATTTCAGACTTTGATCTTTCTCTCCAAGTGATTGAAGGTGCATCTAATATTTGAGTTTTTAGCTGATATCTTCTGTTGGGTTTTCTCTATCGAACACAATCTGTGAGTCTGAGAACTAAAGTTGCGATTTTTTCTTATCATCGGAGCTTGATTTTTTACTTTTATTTCCAACTTTAGCAGTTTGGGTCAGTTGATTTTAAGTGTTATTGTTATCTTTTAATGCTTCTGAATTCATTTAGTTTCATGTTTGATAATTAGCTGTATTTTATTTCTGTTGGGTTTTCAGTTTCCATCATTTGTAAGTTTGATCTGATGATTATCAAACCCTAGTTATGGGTTTTGGGTATCATACTACATAAATTTTTTTTTGTTAATGATGGTGAATTTAGAGTAAAACCCATAACTAGGGTTTGATGTTTATTGTTTTAAGAATTTGGGCCTTTACAGGGACATTATTTTCAGAGAAAATGAATGTTGTCATATTGTTAAGCTGTGCTTGGCTCAATATAACTGGGTTAGAAATTTTTCCAAATTGGAAGTTTTAGCCATCCATCCATTATTGTCCTTCAGGGTTCATCTTTAGTATGTAAGCTGTCTTCAAAGTGTACAGTTTTATCCATTTTAGTTTATGCTTGTAATGTGATCTTTCTATGATGGGCCAATAAAATCTCCATTTTGTCTTATTTTGTTAGTGATAGTGATGTTGTGATGTTGTGTGTGATAGTGATGTTCTGCGAAAAATGGTCCCCTCTTGTGCTATCTATTTCAATTGGTTTTTTGTTTTTTTATGAATGTTGGTGGAAGAATATCCCCACCTGTCTGCAGTGTGTCGGGTCCTTTTGGCTTTCATACATGGAGGGGACCACAGTGATCCTCTCTTTTGTCAAACACCCAATTTTCTTTCCTATTTTTTTTTTGGATTTGCCTCCTTTTAAAAATGTCATTTACATGCAGATGTCGTTTGAAGAAGTGACAGTACGATTCCACCATGGTGGTTATTTCACACAGCCACCAAATATGATTTACAGTGGGGGTCAAGTAGATGAAATCAATGACTTTGATATTGATAAAGTATCATTTTTTGAGCTTAGGGATTATGTGATGGAACTAGGGTACCCAGATAATAGTATGATGTATTTTAAGGTGCCAGACTTGGGTTTTGATGATGGTCTGAGGAGGATTGAGTCAGACAAGGATGTATTTCTCCTATTAGAACATTATAAAGGAAGTGATGTGTTGACTGTTTATGTAGAGAGGGGACATGAACCTCTGATGGTACTCTCACCTAAGGGGAAGGTCTTGATGCAGAATGTTGACCACAAAGGGTCAAGTAGTAGAAAAACCCACTGTGAGGAGGACTATGCAGCTGATGTTGAGGATGTGTCTGCTTTTGAGGAAGGCAGTGATGAAGGCAGTGATGATGACCAAGTTGATGATGACAGTGAGGTTGAGCCTCCGGAGTTGTATGAGGATGTTGAGAAGGTTGATGATGAGGATATCTTCAGAGAACCTCCTGAGAAAGAATCGCAGCCTCATGAAGCTGAGCATATGCAAAGAGAACAAACCCAAAACCAGCAAGTACCAGTTGATGAGAACTGGTTTACAGATGTTGAGGAAGGGGATGAGCTTCAGTCTTTGGATAGCTCATCTGATGAGAACAACAAACCGAAATGGCCTGAATTTAATGAGTTAACTGATATGGGGAATCCTCAGCTCAAATTGGGTATGATATTTGCAAGTCCACAAGTATTCAGACAAGCACTTGTTGAGTGGACTGTAAGGCAAGGGTATGACATTAAATATCTGAAAAATGAGAACAAGAGAATCACAGCTGTCTGTAAATATGATTGTGGATTTAGGATTCATGCGTCACCCATGCAGGGTGAGAGGACATTTCAAATTAAGACATTCGAGCCCAAACATGCATGTGGTATGAAATTCAAAAGCCACTTGGTCACTTCAAGTTATATAGCTAATAAATACCAGCAGAGAATGAGTGATGATCCGAAATGGTCAATTCCCGCAATGCAGAAAGAGATGAGAAGAGATTTGAAGGTTGATTTGTCTAGGGCTAAGTTGTACAGAGCAAAGAGAAAGGCAGCAGATAACATATCTGGAGATATTAGACTGCAGTACACTAGATTGAGGGACTATTGTGTCACTGTCCAGAAGCACAATCCAAATACAAGTTTGTTAGTAGTAACACAAAGACCTCATATGGATAGAATCCCTTATTTTCATCGATTGTATGTCTGCTATGAGGCACAAAAGGTTGGGTTTGTGAATGGATGTAGACCCATAATTGGTCTAGATGGGTGCTTCCTCAAAGGTATTTATGGTGGACAAGTGTTGGCTGCAATAGGTAGAGATGGGAATGAGAATATGTATCCAATTGCCATGGCTATTGTAGAGGCTGAAAATATGGACTCATGGACTTGGTTTTTGAAATCATTAATTGATGACATTGGAGATGGGGGTGACATGGGTTGGACTTTCATGTCTGATAGACAAAAAGGGCTTGATGCAGCATTTGAGACAGTTGTGCCTACTGCTGAAATTAGACACTGCCTGAAGCATATGTATGACAATTTCAAAAAACTTTTCAAAGGCAAATTGTTGAAAGATGCTATGTGGGCTGCAGCATCAAGTGGTTCACCAAGAGAGTTTGATAGTCACATGCAGAGGATATTAGAGATGGACAAGACTGCATATAATTGGCTGATGGCTGCCAATCCAAACAGATGGGCCAGGTCTCATTTTTCCACAAGGGCTAAATGTGATGCATTAACAAACAACCTGTGTGAGTCTTTTAACAGTTACATACTTGAGGCAAGAGAGAAACCAATAGTTGGTTTGCTTGAGTGTGTAAGGAGGAAACTGATGAATAGAACTCAAGTGAAATTAAGAGGAATGACCAAATATGGTGGAACAGTCTGTCCGGGGATATTGGATAAGTTGGAAAAGAACAAGAATGACAGTAAACACTGTTTTGCCAACTGGTCTGGCAGAGGTGAATTTGAGGTTGATTGTTTTGCCAAAACATTTGTTGTTAACATTGAGACAAGAACATGTTTATGCAGAATGTGGGATCTGACAGGGATACCTTGTAAGCATGCCATTGCATGTATATACATGAATCAAGAGAAGCCTGAAGATTACATTCATGCATGCTACAGCAAAGAGATGTATTTGATGGCATATAATGGTATGATACACCCAGTACCTGGAATGCATGATTGGGTTGAAAGTGGAATGGAAGCAGTTGGTCCTCCTTTGTATAGAAGACCTGCAGGTAGGCCAAGGAAGTTGAGGAGGAGGGATGCAGATGAGCATAACAATTCTAGTAGAGTTTCTAGAATGAATAGAACAATGACTTGTGCTAGATGCTTGAAAACAGGCCATAATGCCAGATCTTGCAAGGGACCAGTGCATCCCAATTCAAGACTTTTTAGTTCTGCATCACAGCCTCAGTCAGGTTCTCAATCAGCTTCCCACCCTCAGTCAGCTTCCCAACCTCAGCCAGCTTCTCATACCATGCCACCACACAAGGTACTGTGAATTCATTTTTTTCAACCTTTGTCCTAACTAGAGTATATGCATGCTTTCAGCTCATATGATTTTTTAACTCCTAACTAAATCTTGATTGGTCAGGGGAGAGTCAGGCAGGCTTCTTCTCAACCAAATCCATCACCAACAAAAACCACTGCTAGAGGGCGGATTATAGCAGAAAAACGGAGCAAGACTTGTTGATCACAACAACCACTGTTATTCTGGATGATGTTGTGTAACTGATGACTGTTTAAAACAACTTTGGATGATCTTTTTTGCCATTTGGATGATGATGTTTTTAGTTTTTTAGTTACTGTTTGGATGATGATGTTTCTATTTTATTTTGTTACTTTTTGGATGATTATGTTTCCAGTTGTTTTGGATAATTGTAGGATGATGGTGTTCCCAGCAACTGATTGTTCATTCTATTCATGTCCAGTTCCTTTTTTTCATTTCTTTGTCAGTGTTTTGTTATTTGCAGGTTAATTGAAGTTTATAAAAAAAGTAGTCATTGAAAAACAAATACCACCAACCCATTTGATATTCAATTCCAGCTGATACATATGTACATTCATGGTAATTCCATGACATCTACAGTAGTCCAAGATATCAGTAGATAACAAATGAAAAACACAAATACAATCCCAGCCCATGTCCACAACAACAAACGTAGGAAACATCTTTCCCTTCTACAGGTTGACTTCAGTTCCCTCTCCAGCACATCAATCCTATCCAATAGGTTCGGCTGAAGCTCTATTTCTCCATCAACCCATTCAAAATATCCACATGCTGGCTGGATCTGATAACAAATTCAAAAAAATAGGAATAAGAATACCATGGTTGACCAGACATGAAGAAGATCAAACAGAATGATCAAAGCATTACCCCATATAGTGCACAGCCAAGAAACCTCCTCCCATTGTTCCGTTGTGTTCGAGAAGTTCTCAAAGCAGCCCTATGCCCACAGTGACAGAAGCGACTTTCACCATCAAATGGAGAAGAAGTTCCACGAGAAAACTGGGTATATGAGTTTGAAGAAGACGACATTTGAAGCTCCCCTCTTGATGGCTGACGAAAGAGGAAGAAAGAGACCTTCTGCTTAACTTCTCTTGCTCTCTCTTCTAACGTTTTTTCTGAAGAGAAAGTCTTTGGGCCATCTTCTTTTTTTTATAGGTGGGTTCAGGGGCAAAAACGTCTTGTTTTTAAACCATTTGCAAGAGTAAGTTGCCACCAGCTTTCAATACAAGGCATTTATACATATACGCCGTTAAAACTAACGGAATCCATCACTTTTGTATGTTAGTTAAAAGTCCAGGTAGGTTTAGTACAAAAAACCAAACTTCGGGGGGGGTAGTCTGATATTCATTCAAAGTCCAGGTAGGTAATCTGTATTTATCCCTTCTTTTTATACAGCGATACAGGATCTCATACAATGAAGGGACCTCTACGCCCCTTTATCTTAATTACTTTTGCAAAAAAAAAAATATATTTTCTCTCATTTTCCAATATTCTAGATTTTCTACAAAAAAATTTAGATTTTTTTGACGAATTTTTTCAAATCGCACCGCTACGCCGCTACGTAGTATTTGGGCGGTGGGCTACTACGCCCACCGCTACCGCTATTTTCATCCTTGGTCCAAACCATTTCAATCAAGTCTCTTAATTTATAACCTATTGTTGCTACCCTTAAATGCTCCAGAATCGCTCGTTTCTAATTCTCTCTTCCTAGTTTAACCACACATCCATTTCAACATTTTCATTTTGCGCATGTGTTGCTTTTAAGCTAGGCACAATTTGCTCCATAGGTCATAGCTGGTCTAATCGCTACCAGCAAAAAAATTTCCTTCAATCTTACTAGCACATGTTGACTACAAAGCTAGAAGCAAGTCTCCACTTCAACCATTCCGCTCTTATCCTATGTTCAACATCTTCCTCAATCTTTCCATCCTTCCTAATTATTGAGCCAAGGTATCAAAATAAATCTCTTTGTAGTATCCCTTGAACTTTTATTCTTATGGGTGTTTCAGCTCTATGCATATCCCTACTGAAGTTGCAATTCATATATGCACATCCCTACGATATTGTTAAATTTAATTTTTTTCAGTTTCATATTAAATAATATGGAGTTTGGTGAATGGAGATATTTTCAAATGAATGTGTTTACTTTTCGCCTAGTTTTCTGTAATGATAAATGGATCTCATGAAGGCTTTTCCAAAAGCTGGCATGGTCTTTGGAGGAATGTGATCTTTCTCCTCTATGTTTCGTTATTGTGGTGAAAGCGCAAAGTAGAATTATAGTCAGGAATATGGGTTAATTAATGGATTCAAGTTAATCGTACGGGAGTGGAGATAACCCACTTCCAATTGTGGATGATACTGATATTTTGTGATGCTGACAAGAAGCAAAACTTATTTTTTGGATCACTTGACAAGGAGCAACTTGAGATTGTAAAATTGAATTTTGTTGGTTTGAAATGATGTTGGGATTGAAGATTTATTTTAATAAATGAGAATTATAGGGTTAGAATGCAGGAGAGTCAGCTGAATGTTTTGCAAAGTTTGTTTGGATGTAGGGCTTCAAAGCTCACTTCTACATATCTTGTGCTCCCCTTTTGTGTGAAAAAGAAAAAAAAGCATTTTGACGTCTGGTGTCAGAATAGTTTGCGGAGAAACTATCTAAATGGATGGATGATTCATACAAAAAAATAAAGAAAGAAAAGAAATCTACATGGAAGAAAAGATTCTTCTCTTTCGGGGAAAGGATTACTTTGATAACTCACTGATTAACTGATTCATTACATTTTGATTTTCAATGCTCAGTTTCTGTTGTAGAAGGATAGAGAATATAATCCAAAATTTTTTTTTGGGTCGAATGATTTTCAAATTGCAAAAAAGTTCATTTGTTGGGGGTGGAGGGATGCTTTTTGTTTTTTTAGCTTATTAAAATTTGTCTTGGGATCAGACCCTATAAGATTAAATCATGGCTTGGAAAGTGGATTTGGTGGTTGGGTAATGAGGAAGGAGGCTTGCCATCCTTACCAATAATACTATTAATAATGACTGAGAGGCTTTGGATGCTCAAAATACTGCTTTCCACTTGTAGAATTTGATTATGTCTATTAAGCTGGATTTCACAGCACACAGTCAATATAGACATGACTTGTGAGAGTGGATCTCAGAACTGGATGTGGACAGATCTATTGCGAAATCATAAGCTTTCGGCAGAATTGTACCCAAGATTGTACGCTATTACTCTTGATACGATTTTTTTTTTTTTTGAATGGTATTACTCTTGATATGAATGCTTGGATGAGAGTGGGATCTGAGAGATAGATCTTCACTCTGATACCAATTGATGCGGCGCGGGCAGGGAAGAATAACCAAGGGCTATTCTCCAAGCCAAAGGCTTAGGATAGGTTGTCTAGGTCTCACACCAAAGAATCACTCGACAGACAGAAAACTCTATTCTTATTCAATTTCCAATGATCAACTAAGAGGGGATTGCAACTCCTTATAAAGAATCCATACCAATCTAATTTAGGAAACAACTCAAGATAGACTCTGACATAGACTTTATAAATATCTCTAAATATTTGCTATTGCTAAAAATCAGTGAATCTTTAGAAACTTGGGAAATAAAAAATTAAAGCTGGAAAGCACATCATGTCGGTTTTCTTCTTCATTGGGCCTCTTTGGGCTTGGGCCTTCAGGCATAGACTTTTGGGTTGGGACCATTGGTCTGGCCTGCATCATTGGATATCTGATTTTGGAAATTGTGTGACTGTTTTTTTGTTTGTACTCCAATTCTTCATGGGAATCTGCATGAAGAGGAGATAGGCGCTTTTGTGATTCTTATGGATCTGTTTTATCATATATTCCCAACAATGGCAATTTTACATTTGCTTGTGAGTTAATGGTTCTAGAGACTCTGAGTACTGCTGCTAAGCTGGATTTCATGGCCCATCTTTGATATAGAAGTCTGAATGGATCCCACATAATTTTTTGGACAGATTTATGGTGCAGTGATATACATTCAGCTGAATGTTACCCAAGATCATGTGTTATTGCTTTTGATGCAAATACTTGGATATCTATCTAACTCTCTGGAAATTGTGGGAGGTTCTTTTGCTTGTACTCCAGTTCTTCATTGGAATCTTCATGAAGAAGGCATGGGCTCTTTTCTGGGTCTTCTATATTTATATACTTATTTATTTATATAAGACATATATATATGTCTTATATAAATAAATAAGTATATATATAATGATCCTATGCTTAATGTGTGCTGCTCTGTGGGGCTCACTTGCTGGGCCATCTCAGGATGGGACCTAGGGGGATTTGAACATCTGCCTGGCCCCTTCCTATGTACAAAAAATTAACCTCTTCCGAACATCCTAACCCTATCATCCGGGGCCCACAAGTCCAGTCCGTTTGGATGAGTGATCAGTTGATCCAACAGTCCAGTCCATTCAGATGGGTGCAAACCCAGGGGGCGAGGAGAAGGAAAAAGGGGAAGGAGAAAGGGGAAGAGGTGGGTTGGTGTACTTGGATCATCCATAAGGTGGGCCCTACTAGGGGTGCACACTATGCACAAGTCGTGCATAAGATCGCATAAGATCAAAACCATATATATATGTAGATAGATAGATAGAGATAGAAAAGTATATATAATTTTAGACAGTGGCAATTTTACATGTGTTTGGGGTTTGGACAATAATGGTTTATTCTCAGAGAATTTTCACCATTAGTTATTGGGAATAAGGGAAGCTTACAAAAATATTTCCTTATGTTTGAGAGATCAAAGGACCCATATGAGTTCTAGTTTTTTCTTGGGCATTGGTTCCTGATCAGATTATAACTATTGATCATCCCCTGAGGCATCGAAAAGTTAACATAATGTTTGTAGCCTGTCTAAGCAATGAAGAGGATGTTCACCATGCATTTATCTGCTGTCCTCTTGGATAACAGCTGTGGGATTATTTTCTGTGTTTGTTGGGGGTCCAATGGTTTAGTCCTAATATAGTGATGAAGTTAGTGGAAAGGTGGTGCTTTGGATATTTAAGTGGGGAGGATTTATGAGGGTTTGCTCTTTAGTCGCCGTCCTTTGAGTTTTTTGTTTAGAAAGCAACAATCGGGTATTCAAATAAATTGCAGATGACCCTAAATATGCAGTCACTAAAGCTTGTTTGAAAGTGATCATGTGGGTGGTTGAGGGTAAACTATGGTCTTTCAGAGTAGTTGTGTGGAAGCTTGTGGCAGCTATGGTGTTCATTGAAAATCCTGATGATGAGAACTTTGTAAGTTAGCCTTTTAAGATTCTTGATGTACTTTATTTCCATCATCATCAAAGCCTTCTCCCACCTATGTTGGGTCAGGTACAGGAATTTTGTTTTTCCATTCTAGCTACAAACCCCTCCAGTTTGTTGTAATTGCCTGTTCGAAGCCTGGATAAAAGAGGAGGGTTGCATCAGGTAGGTTGACAGTGGGTATGGAACATTTAGAGCAGAAAATTCTATTATATAATCCCCACTATCTGCCTAAGTTGGAGCCAACTGAATCATTGAAAAATAATTGCCTTCAATAATAACTGTACTAGTAAGCTCCTTGTGGTTTCGTGGTTTCAAATTATGATTGCTTGGGCATTTTGTCAACCCTAAGAAAAATTATATGCCCCAACGATAATGTTATTCATTGCTAGCATGAGTTTTATATCGATCCCCTAAAAATCCAAAAAAATCAGTATCGTGGCAAAGTTTTTAATTTAATTTTTTAAAGAATAGTATAGGGGTATGTAGCAGACCCAAAGTCATGTATCTCCTGTATCTCTGTTTAATTTTGAAATTCCCCAAATAGCTTGACCAATTTATAGGTTCCTTCTTTCATTCTCCCCACCTATATTCTTGAAACAACAATTTACCATGCTCTTTAACCAATCTATCAATACAACTCTTTATTTATATATGTTTTTCTCCTCCTTCTCCATATTCCCAAACCATGATGTTTGTTTCATAATTCATATAATTTAATTTCTCATAATATAGTTCTCTTTTGGTTTTATTTCATTTTTATTATTTTTTTATAGGCTTTTGATTTTTGTTATTGGCCATACATCTTCGTACTTAGCTTATTGATTGGTGGGGATTGCATGGAAAGCCAATTCGAAGAATTAGTGCAAAACCCTGATATCATAATTGTGACCCTATAGGTTGACTCATGCATCATTTGGATGAGATTGAAGCCATGTTGTTCTGAACCGTATGATATGTAGAATTTTTTATTTTTTATATTTATATTTTATTTTTGAGCAGTAACTGATAAATTTTATTAAGAAAGATGAGAAGTTACAACCTTTTAGACCAAAAAACTCCCCAGCAGAACATTCACAGGAGAGCATTATATTGATTCCATGTGCCAGAGACCATTACATAATACTAGCACTAGAATCAAAGAGATGCCACCCGACGCTTTGCCAACACATCTTCAATACCCATTGGCAGATCTACTGATATTGTATGTAATATTTTGACCAAGCCGATTTTTTCTTTGGCATGTGTTTTACTGAGCAGCTGCATAAAATCCTTTCATAGCTGAGTTAGATGTGGTAAACATTTGTTTTCAGTGCAATACTGCAATCCTACTGTCCTACCGAGTTCTATCGCCCGAGTCTACCAGGGCCGACTGATGTGATCCTCAACTTGAGAGATTTGATTTGGAGACTAGGATTAGCCCTTTTGAAGCTCATCTTCATTTTTTTCTTTTTCTTTTTTTTGATAACGGTAAATTTTATTCAAAAAAAGAAATAAAAGAAAAACAACGAACAGGAAAAAATACAAAACAAACAAAAACTAAATATCAAACGAAATGAATTTCCAATTTGTTGCAAAACTTGGCTAGAGGTGGGCCCCACCTTGGGCGTGCAACACTTTGAAGAACCCATGTTGGATGGCCTTGCTTCCTTGGCATCTTTCTTTGATTTCTTTCTTCTTTTTTTTCCCTCTTTCTTCTCTCTTTCCTTCTTTGCTTCCTTGGTCCTTTAGTCTCTATATCTCCTTCCTTTCTTGAACTTCAATTTGAATTTTGAATTTTCAAAAATCTCCAAATAAATTTGAAAGAATTCTGAATTTTGCAACAAGTGTTGGGACCTAGGGCCTACCTTGGGATTCACTCCCAAGGTGTGGTGGGCCCCATGGTTGCTTCTTCATCAATTTTTCTCTTCTTTCTCTTTAATTTCTCTTCAATTTTTTTTCCAGCAAAGCGGGTCTTTGCACAAAAAAATAATAATCAAAAGAATAGTTTTTCATGCGTGAAAAGAATAATGCAATGTATGAGACCCGATTCACAATGTATGCATGCGTATGAATATACCACAATGATCGAAATTTCATGAACTACATAGTGGTGCAAAGAAATCATGCATGTTTAAATGATCGAAATATCGGTGGCCGCATTATAGGCCGTAGATGTCGAGGCTGCTACGCTATGTTGAAAATAGCGGCGTTGCAGTCTAAAACCTAGTAGAGCCAAGCAGTTTTTATTTTTAATATTTTTTTTTCTATTTTTTCTGCTTAATAGCCTTTCATAAAGTTGTCACTACTCTTAACATGGTTTCAAATCATTAAAAAAGCACAAGATTGGTCGTTATGCAATATTCATATATTTTTTTACCACTTAAAAAATTCACACCACTACACTGCTACTATCGCCGCAAGCGCTACGTATCGCCCACTACATAGCGTTTTGACCACTGGCCGCTACACCCGCCGCAACCGCTATTTTGATCCTTGCCGGTCACTGATCTGAGCATATCCATTAACTCGTCCCTAAAACCATCACCAAACCGAAACCTACTCCCTGCCAGTCCAGTCGCAGTGTAATTCTATAACCTAGTTGACAAACCCTAGCCCCACTACAGCCCCTCACTTGCCCAAACCGATCTCCAGCCCCTCCTATCTCTCCATTATCCAGCACCTCCCTTGCCTAAATCGATCCCTAGCCACTGCCCTCTTCCAGTCCAGAACCCCATCACCGAACCAAAAAAAAATTCCTCACCCAAAAGCCCATCCATGGCCCCACCGAAAACTGAAAAAAAAAAAAAAAAACCACACTGCCACCTAGATCCCATTCCATCTGTCCCCAGACCCTGTCATCTGAACCCAAACTTCCCAACCGAGAGAAAAAAAAAATCGTAAGGGAAGTAGCAGAAGGGAAGAAAGTGCGTACGTGGATCTAGCCCCAAGCATCCTGTCAGCTGTCGGATCGTCCCCACCGTCAACACCTAGAGCTGTCTCCTTCCACTCTCGTCTCTTCGCTTCTCGTCACACAGAAGCAAGGAAAAGAGCGTTGAGTCCATTATTATTATTTTATTTTTTTTGCATAATGGATGAGTCTGAGTTTCAGTCAATTGTCACACGTGTAACACGTGCCAAGCAAGTCAGTTGGGCTTGTTTTCTAGTCCATGTCAGTTCAGGTCAAATCCGGCCAAACAACAAGATAGAAAAAAGAAGAGTTGACATCATTAATGCATCACCAGAACTTGATCAACATCAGATTTTATCCGATCAACGGTTGAATCTTGTTTTTACGATAGCAGAGTCATCCAGCGTCAAATTTCAAATCTGTTTTCACAAGTGTAATCGTGGAAAGCATATCTACCCATTAGGTCAGTCAAATTTTCTTGATTGTATTAAAAATGGTGGTTCATAAGAAGGTAGAAGAAGTGGAGTCTTCCTCCACAAACATGAGGATTTGACTAGAACAGTTGTGGAGTTATCGGAAAATGTTAATAAACTCTCCGCAACAATGGCTCAAATCCAAGAAACTCTTGTAAGGATGGATTAACCAATTTAGAAACTAATTGGCGTGCAGATAATCACCGGGATGATGGAGAAATATTTGGAATCAACGAGATCAGACCGTAAATGATATTGATCGAGATTTAGGAATTAAACTTGTGATTCCGGAATGTGATGGAAAATTGAAGCCATATGAATTCATGGACTAGTTTGTGTGTGTGGAGAATATTTTTGCACACAAACCAATGACTGCCGGCCATAAAGTTATTCTGGTGGCAACTCGATTTTGTAGTTGTGCTGCGATTTGCTGGGCCGAGTTGCAAAAGAAGAGAAGGAATCAAAACATTGACCCCATTGAGACATGGATTGAGATGAAAACCTGTTGAAGCAAAAGTTTCTTCCTTTCAACTATTTAAGGAGATCTGCGTTCAAGCTTTCAAGACTTGAAACAAGGGTCCAAGACAATTTTTTTTATTTAATAGTAAGTATCCAAGACAATTTTTTTTATTTAATAGTAAGGATCCAAGAATGCATTTTTTTTTATTGTTTCTTCTAATTATAAAGTTTAGGGTATTCCAGCACCACATTATGTATTCATTTACAAAGCCATCTTCTTTGCAAAGGTTTGATGATGATGCAGCCCCGGATCTGTGACTGGAAGATAGAACGAATGTAGACAAATCCCGCGAGGGGGTTTGCCGAATTCTGGATGGATTCCTATGAGGACCAACTCCATCGATGGGAATTGGCCAAATTCCTCCCATAACTCAACACACACGAGCACTCTTCCCTCTAACAGAAACACTCAAACATAGGAAAACCCATAACACTTATTTATTGAATAGTCATGAGCTATCCTTCCCACTGAAGGGATTGCATATTTATAGGAAGGGTTGGACATCGCATTTCCTAGTTGAACTCTACTTTGCTAATCATAAAACTAAATTAAGTCATTAAGGAAACTAAAACTTTTAAACAAACCAAATCATGCTAAACTTCTAATTTAACGACTTCCTAAATAAATCAAACTCTTAATAAGACTCCTAATAAATTTAAATTCCCACTGTAAATTTTGCTGGACTCTTTGGATCTGTCTGCTGGGCCCAATGGCTGGCGGACCCATGGGTCTGGCCTGCATCAGATGAACAAATGCCAATATTTACTGTTCAGTAAAGTAGCTAAAGCTGAAGTCATTTGATTATATCCAGTAGCCATTGTTCTTATTACTTTCCCCAAGGTTTCTGTCTTCTGGGCTTAATTTTACTCTATTAAACAACCCTGTGATGCTCTCTGAAGCCGTGTTCTTCTGATGTTTAAAAGCTTACTTGTTGCTACTGTAGGTCAGGGGCAGGTATATGACATAGATCTGATCGAGTTGATTTCAGATGTTGTGACCATCCCTGTAATTGCAAGCACTGGTGCAGCACAGTCGAGCACTTCTCTAAAGGTTTTTCAGAAGACTAGTGCTTTCGCTGCCCTTGCTGCTGGGATTTTCCATAGAAAAAAGGTAGTTTTTTACTTTTTTGTGAAAATTTTGGTGAACAGAGAATTCTATTATATTATATTGGAATGATGGCTGCATATTCCATATTCCTGGTTTTGTTTCTTGCATTCCCAGTTGACAGTAACTAATTTGATGCATTTTTCTTTCGTGGTTTTGAAATAGGTCATTCTTGTCATGTGTTCGTTCTGGTCAGGACTAGCTGCTTAAGAGGCAGGCCCCACCATGGAAAGCCTGTTGTCTGTCGTCTTTTTTTCTAGAAGGATATGAAAGTGATACTAGCTAAATTTTTATTTTTTGGTCCTTTTGCAGATGATTAAGATTGTTTCTAGGAAAATAAGGGTCACCATGAGCTACCCTTGGTTGAGTCCATATCATGAACTCTTTTAAACACCAGTACGCATAGGGATGTTTGTCTCAAGCTTGTCAAAGCCTGGCCCCATTTAGTCATCAGAATTTATATTCAGGCTTGGATCCTAGTCCGTGGGACTGAAGTCCGACCCAAGCCCAAATGATTGCGAAATACATACAAATGTTTGTATTAAATATGTTAGAAATGGCCTTAGATGAGGGAGAATGGAATTTTGGAGAAACTACAGTGATGTGAAATCAAATGGCTAACTGTATTAAGAAAGTTGCTAAAGAGGTGCTTGGAGAGTTAAAAGGAAGAGACACGATAATAAAGATACCAGGTAGTGAAGTGTATAGGTTCATGAAGCTGTTCGGGAGAAGAGACGTTACAAAGTTTGGCAGGTACTACGAATATGAAAAACTATGAGATGTACAAGAAGGCAAAGAAAGAAGCTAAGAAAGTAGCAAGTGATGCAAAGTGCAAAGCATATGATGACCTATATAATATTTTAGGAACAAGAGAAGGAGAGATATTTTTAAACTTGCAAAAATAAGAAAAAGGAAAAGTAGGGACTTACATCATGTCAAATGTATTAAGAATAACGACCAAAAGGTTCTAGTGAAGAACAACGATATCAAAGAAAGGTGGAGGAAATATTTAAGCTTACTTTTAAATGAAGACTAAATAGGAGACGTAAGAACAAAACATGATATTTCAGTAGCAAAGCATACTCTCTTTTTATTTTTTTAGAATTAAGGTGGTGGAAGTGAAGAAAGCATTAAAACCAATGAAGACAATAAAGGCTACAGGCCCAAATGACATCCCGATTGAGGCTTGGAAATGCTTAGAAGAAGTTGCGGAGATTTGGATAACAAGACTTTTCAATAAGATATTAATGACAAAGAAAATGCCGGATGAATGGAGAAAAAGTGTTGTAGTACCTATATATAAGAACAAGGGAGATATACAAAACTATACAAACTATCATGGGATTAAACTTATGAGTCATACTATAAAGCTATGTGAGAGAGTAATCGAGCAAAGACTCGGACAGAAGATCAAGATCTCTGAAAATTAATTTGGTTTTTTGCCAGGGAGGTCAATGATGGAAGCTATCTTCTCACTTAGGCGATTAATGGAAAAATATCGAGCAAAGAGGAAAAATCTGTATATGCTCTTCATCGATCTAGAAAAGGCCTACGATATAGAGATTTAATTTAGTTGGTTTTAAATAAAAGGAATTTTCCAAGAGGTTATATTGAAATTATTAAAGACATGTATGAAGGAGCAGTAACGAGTGTGGGTCAGCCCTAAGCCCTTATCTCTTTGCATTAATTATGGATGAGTTAACTGCTCATACTCAAGAAGATGTACCTTGGTGCATGTTATTTGTAGATGATATTGTGTTGGTAGATGAATCAAGAGATGGTGTGAATGCAAAACTCGAGATGGCGGGAGGCTTAAGAATCCAAAGGCTTTAAAATAAGCCGTACAAAGATGGAATATATGGGGAGATTGATGAAGATGTCGAACATAGGATAAATTCGGGATGCTTGAGGTGGATACTTGCTTCTGGAGTTCTTTGTGACCGACAAATGCCAACAAGATTGAAGAAAAGATTTTATAGGACAGCAATTAGACCAACTATGACCTATAGAGCAGAATGTTGGCCAATCAAGAAGCAGCATATGCACAAAATGGATGTAGCAAAGATAAGAATGTTGAGGTGGATGTGTGGTAAAACTAAAAAGGATAAAATTAGAAATGAGCACTTTCGAGAGTATTTAAGGGTAGCAATGATAAGGGATAAAATTAGAGAAACTCGTTTGAGATGGTTTAGGCATGTCTAACATAGGCCGGTAAGGAAAAGTTTGGCCATGAAGGTCGATGGCCCACCAAGGGGAAGGGGTAGGCCAAAGAGGACGTGATAAAATGGATATGAGAAAGTGTAACTTATCTGAGAATTTGGCTCAAGATAGATCGGAATGGAGAAACAGAATTCGTGTAGTCGACCCCAACATAGTTAGAACAAGGTTTTGATGATGAAGATGATTATGTTAGAAATGGCCTTGGTGCAGTGCATATATGGGTGCAGGCCTGACCCATTTAGCCATTGGACCGGAAAACTAGGCCTGAGTACAGTCCACGGACCTTTAAACAAAGCCCCAAATCCAGCTCAGCAGGCTGAGCTTAGGCTTGCCTAGCCCTTCATCACCCCATGTACTTTTGGCCTCCCCACCGACTACTGACTTTCTTTTATCTTGTATATATTCATACGATTTATTAGTTCTGTCTTATATGTGATTCTAACCCCTAGACTTGATGCTCATGGCCATCTGTGCCCCTTGAATTCATCTCTTTTTCTATATATCTATCCTGATAATGCAAAGTAGAGATTGATTTCTTGCAAATTGCAACCCTATATGTTTCTTGAACCTTTTATTACAAAAATCGTCCGTGCCCATTGGTTGTCTTGTATGATTGATGCTATATATCATGTGTGACTCTTCATTTGTCCACACGCTCACACAATAGAACTTTAATAGAAAAAAAACTGAAAAAAAATAGAAAAAGATCATAGGTGAGCTCTGATTATTGTATCCCCAACAAAAATGTAAATAATTTTCTCCTAAATGGCCTTGTGAACTTCAATGACATACAATTTTTCTGGCATTGGAATGTGCTAAAAATGCTTCAAAATGGTCTTCTCCTTAAAATGTAGGCATGTGTTTAATTCTATGACACCTTGTTGCCTTGTATGTTTGTCTATTCGATTGACCCTTGTTAGAGTTCTTTAAACCTAAATTTACCACTTGACCAAATCGGGTCTACTTCCGAGGTAGAGTACTCTGTTTAGCCCGCATCAGTCGGAAATTGGTATTTAGATAATGATGGACTTAAAAAGTATTACGGATTTTGGCCATTTCGACAGTTCATCTTTTTTTCTCGTCTCTGTTACATATTCTGAATTTGGTTATCCTGCTGCAGCACTGTTTGCTATATGATTGACATGACGGAATACATGATCTTTTTTTTCTTCTTTACAACAACATTATGAGACTGTAGCTGCATAGATGCTATACATAACGTAGGGGAACTGATTCTTCTGTGGATTTGCAGGTCCCCATTCTCTCCGTCAGAGCATTTATCAAAAGAAGGAATAGAAGTTAGAATGTGACGCTTCCAAGCCTTGGAATAGTCTTCAGTGAATGTAAATGTTCGGATCTAGTTTCATTTTTTCTTCCTCGTACCCATATTTTCTTATTTTAGAGGTAAGAAATTTTGTAATAGTAAGGCAAATATTCGAGCATTCGTCTGGCATTTGGATTCTCACAAACCTTTTAAATTATGTAGAGAGAGTTCTAAATTAATGGTGTGGCATTTGAATTCACGGAAATGTTTTAAATTATGTAGAGGCAGGCTCTAATTTAATGATTCAATGAATGTGCATCCAGGTTTAATCTAGTTTTGCTATTTCATATGGAGTTTGATTACATAATTTTGTTACAGGGAAAGCTTAAGGAAATTCAAATATAAAATATTTTTACCAATTTTAAAAATAATTTATAAGAAAGGTGATTATAAAGTAGGTTAATCCTAGGATATGGAAAGTCTTCTTGTCCTGGCTCTTGATAAAGCACCCTTCAAAAGTCTTCTTGATGTGAAAGATATCCAGTCAATGGTCTATGGGTCTCGCTCAAAGAAATAGATTACATTCAAGAGGGAGAAGGCTAAAGTTAGGCGTTTTCTGTTGGTTTGTCATTGTGAGTGTGCGGTGCTCGCTTAAGGTTTTTCCAATTATTATAGTTAAGGGGTGAAGGATATAATATATTGGGGGGGGGGGGGGGGGGGGGGGGGGGACCTTGACTTTCCTAGGATTTGACGATTGCCGGATATCTACTTTCCATCTTCATTTGAGGAAAGGTTATTTTGATGCTCATTTTTGGATGTTCATATTTGCTCTTCATTTTTAACCTTGGTATTAATTCCTATAATTCGATGCAAACTAAGAGGCGCAATTTAAAAAAGAAGGGTCACCGAATGTTTTAGGGGGTGTTTGGAAACTACCATGGTGGCCCAATGTTTTTTTTAATATTGATGGTTCTTATAGGAATCTTACTACGACTCTCAATCTTATATGGGCCATTTAGTGTTTATAAATTTTATGTGGGTCCCATAGCCTTATCATAATTACATACTTTCTTTATTGATTGCTAATATTAGGTGGGTCTTACAAATATCACATTAGGCAATTTCTACCATAATTATCAACATTAATGGCCCCCTAGTGATTACTATAATAGTATAATTAGCTTGCTTAATATGACTGTTAACATCAAAAGGATCCCACATTGATTTTTCATAAATGGATTTTTCAATGATGTTTTAACACTCGATATGGTTCTCTGCTATAATCACCATTGGATATATTACATTATGGTTATTAACATTTGGTGGACCCACATTGATTAAAATACATTGCTCATGCATTTTAACATTCAATTTAATGATTTTCTAATTAGATGGGCCCTACCATGGTTGCCAATATTAAATTACTCTAGTATGACTACTAGTTTGTGGATTTCTATTGGGTCAATCATCCCGATTTCTTTATTCATTTCTTATTTCAGTGCATCATCTAGTAAATGTTTTATAAATTGCCAAACACTTCAAGGTATATTGAAATTAGTAGGGATTATCAAACACCATAAGTGATATAATATTATATATAATATGATACTATTTTATTATGTGATAATGAAATCTTATAATATTTAAATTTGGTGATATTACGTTCTTTTATCCAAACACCCCTTATATATTTTATGGATATGAAATATCGGTAAAAAAAAACCAACATATTGTCAAATATTAATCTTTTGGAACTTAGGGACACCAAATGCCTCCTAGGGGATAAAGAGTGGATGAAATCAAGTCCTTCCAAGCAGAAAGAAGGGAAGAATAAAAAAAAAAAAAGATGAAAGAGCTTTCTGCATTGAGTGATGCAATGTCTAAAACTTTATTTTAAGCTGATGCCTTTACGTGGTTTTGAAGGAGACATCTTGCCAACATGTTCATGGCTGGGTGGTGTAGGTGTTCTAAAATACAAAGACAATGTATAGAGAGTTTTGTTAAGCTATCAAAGAAGATGCTATAACAAAACACAAACAATATGTCATTAGACTAAGACCCAAATGGTGGAGGTCGAAAACATTTCAACAATTTCATTTTTGGGTTGACTAAAATAAAAAATTGCAGACTAAATGCTTAACATTATTACAACAAACATATGGTCAGAGGCAACCATATGAAAACTCAAAAAAGAAGCCCACATCCAGGGCATTAGGCGTGTATATGACATCCAAATGTGATCAATTTAATTAATACACATCCTATATTTTTCTGTCATTAGGTTCCACTTTTGGATTTAATCACATTAGATAATACTTAGAATGTTTATTTAAACTTTCATTTCAGTGAGCAACAAGATTAGCATGGGTTATTGTCGGTGACCTGTGCTTAGGCGAGTTATTGTGTTGGTTAATAATTATATTATTTCTGCTATAAAGACGCGTAAACACCGTTAATCTCTGTATAATTATACCATACTGTAAGAAGAGGTCTTTACAGCAAATCCCACTGCAAAATTAAGGAAGAAGATAAAGAAGTATCGGTGTCCCTCACCAATTGAGCTACAAACTGAGACCACATAAAAAAAGCCTTCGTTATCATAAGGAGGCAATCCCATCATTCCCAAGATTTCTATGGCCATACTAAATTACTCATTAAAAAAAAAAAAGGAATCTTTAGATCCACGGTAATGTCAAAAGAAAGCAAAAAATAAATAAACAAAAGTAAAACAAGAACCATGTCGCATATAAGGGCCAACCTCTAGTGAGATACTCTCTCATGCAAGGAAAATTCCCAGCCTTTGTGGGACCCATTTAGATGCAAACCAATTATAGGAGGATTGTGTGATGGTACGGTCTCATCGTGGACATGATTTTGGACAAAGATCAACACTATCATTTATTCAGGGGCCTTTAATTATAGGGTAAATTAGCCAAAAGTCCCTGCGCACGGTCTTCTGAGGCATCAAGGACAACAACTTTTTCTCTAATGTCTCTAGTCCAGACAGCTGGAGATACTTTGGTGAAAGGTCCCTAATATGCCACGTCATATATTTTTATGACTAATTTGCCCCTTTCAACCCTCATTCGAACTCCTGCCTTCTTCTTCTCTCTCATTTTCCATTTTCCATTCCTTTCCATGGTTTGGAGTATCGTTGCAGAGCACTTTTCGTCGCCACCATGCCATGACTTCCGATTCTCTCTATTTCATTTCTTCAAAGATGGAATCGGTTTTGAAATCTCTCTCTATCCAAATCTCTCTCTCTATACAACTAATTTAAAAGATAGTAGTTTGCTTTTTTGCTTGTTTTTCCTTTCTCTTTTCTCGATTGGATCATAGTCATCAAGTGTTACTATAACAGTTGAAAGCAAGAGTGAAAATTCTTATTTTATAGTAGCAATACTTCCATTCATTTGTAGCACTATCAATTTTGGATCATTCACTTGACTGTCTTGAATCAAAACAATCTCTCCATTTCAACCAAGACCTTCCTGTTGCCATCGATCCATCACATGGCCCGGACAAAGATAAATTTACAAAACTCTGATAAAGATAAATTTGCAAAACTCAGATAATTTATCTGAGTTTTTCAAACTCAGATAAATTATCTGAGTTTTGGCAAATTTATCTGAGTTTCTGGCAAAACTGAGACAAATTTATCTGAATTTCTGATAAAACTCAGACAAATTTATCTGAGTTTGTATCCAACTTGTGAGGTATTTTTCTATGATATAACGGTAGAATCTTGACTTGGTCTTTTCATGAAAGTTGTAGCCCTAGATGTGTAGATGATTCTAGGGTTTTGAATCACCCGATTTGGACTTCGGAAACTCAAGTTATGGCTCATTGAAGTTTACTGGTAAAAACAGGAATTTTGGATCGGTTTTTCCGGCCTTATTTTGAAGCAACGCTTGGAGGCCCAAACGAACTTGAATTTTTGCGAACCAGACCTTTCTGAAAAGCTTAAGACGTCCTCTAAAAGCTTTATGAAGACCACTTTGTCGTTCTGAAACTCTAATGCCATCCAAACTTCAATGGAATGAGAGAAATTCATTTGACAAATTTATCTGAGTTTTTGGCAAAACTGAGACAAATTTATCTGAATTTCTGATAAAACTCAGACAAATTTATCTGAGTTTGTGTCCAACTTGTGAGGTATTTTTCTATGATATAACGGTGGAATCTTAACTTGATCTTTTCATGAAAGTTGTAGCCCTAGATGTGTAGATGATTCTAGGGTTTTGAATCACCCGATTTGGACTTCGGAAACTCAAGTTATGGCTCATTGAAGTTTACTGGTAAAAATAGGAATTTTGGATCGGTTTTTCCGGCCTTATTTTGAAGCAACGCTTGGAGGCCCAAACGAACTTGAATTTTTGCGAACCAGACCTTTCTGAAAAGCTTAAGACGTCCTCTAAAAACTTCATGAAGACCACTTTGTCGTTCTGAAACTCTAACGCCATCCAAACCTCAATGGAATGAGAGAAGTTCATTTGAATTATTGCTAAGCTTTGCCAAAACTCAGATAAATTGTCTGATTCTGCTTTTGCTGACGTGTACAAGGGTGTTTTTGTCTTTTTCAATGAGTTACTTTTACAAAAGGACTGCCGTTAGTACGATAAAATGTTGTAGACCGTTTGCAATGAAAATTGCAGTTGAGGGACCTCCGCCCAAATGCCCCTTAATTTTAACGGTTCTTAAATTACTCCTTCTTGTGAAATTCAATCCAATGGTAATTATAATTTGGATTAGTATGAAATTAAAACAAATATAAATACCTGGGGGTTCAGTAAGTGTGAGAGGATTGAATTAAATCACCGAGGGTCCACATGGTAGTAAGGTCCACATGGTAGTAAGAAAGTTCTCTCATGAAAGCCTTGGAAAAATCTCTGTTCCATGTAAATACGACCTAAATAGAATACTTCGGTCACACACAAATGCCATATCACAAAATTCAACCAATAAATGTCATGTTCAGAATGTATAGCTTAGGATCTTCTCATTTGTGGGATTTAAGTGTTACAGAAAAAGAGACTCATCAACCTCGACTTCTTAATTAAAAAGAAAAAAAAAATGAAAATGGACATTTGAACGAGAAATTGGAGCATTGCATTTCTTGAGCCTGTTGTTTCAATTAATTGGATTCCTATGATTTCTCGAGAGCAAGGGTTTAAAAATAAAGAACCTAAGCAAATACCAAAAAATGACCATCAAACAATCTGACCTTAAAACTTAAAAAGAAGACGAGAACGAATACCCACCCATCACCCTAGTATTTCAAATCTTAGTTCAGTCAGGAGAAGTCCACATCCCTACTACATACCCTTTACCCCTCATCTCTTTAATATTACTTTGGTGGAGCTCATTTCACGATAAATCCCTATGTATTCAAGTCATATATACTCGTTTTACTCAAAAAAAAAAAAAAAAGAAAAAAAAAAGTCTTATGTACTCAATGCAAGACAAGCAGGCCATCTGGGAAGAGGGTAACTTATTATACTTAAAGATTATTGAGGGGCAGAGAGTAGTTAATACAACTCTTACCCACGGGGAGTTAGGAGGTTAGGGGAAAAAAAACAATTAGTGTGTAAGGATTTGTCGTGCAGACTTATCTTTCTAAAAAACGTGCCTGTGTGTGAGAGAGAGAGAGAGGAAAGAGAGAGGAGCCACACATGCTAAAGGAATAGAAATGTTGCACAGTGACAATTGTTTTACTTCACTATTGAAAACGGACTTCACTATTGAAAACGGGACCCTGATCATGGCCCAAGTATAGAGAGAGAATGTGTAGTCATAGGAGGGTAAGCACTAGTACAAGAAGCGCAAGGAAAGGATCTATGATGTTGCTGGATTAAGCTTCTCAATGGATGGCGAGGCTTCAGATGTTGCTGGATTAAGCTTCTCAATGGATGGTGAGGCTTCAGATGGGTCGGAAATGGTGGTCGGCTCGGGGCTGGTTTCAGATGTTTCAGCAATATTTTCCCCCATCTTTTTCTCCGTAGCATCCGTATCTGTGTGCTTGTTGTCTTCATCAGCCTGTGCATTTGCCAATTCCTCATCACCATCACTTATCATGGCTTCAGCATCATTTTCAATTTCGTTCGGGTGAGCTTGGGGTGCCTGATTGCCTTCTTCAGATTCAGCCGTATTCTGCATTGTTGTTGATGGATATGGCTCAGTAGATACGGTCAAAGTCGATGTAACCAGCAGATTCTGCAAACAGAAAAAAAAAATTAGATGAGATGTATCAACAGCATCATCATAGCATTCATCAAAAGAGATGAAAGCTTTGATGAATGCTAGATCAATAGTATCAATAGTAAATGGCTAAAAGGAAAAAGGTGGTCAAAAAAGGAAAATGTTGGTGTGGAAGCCTGGGAGGGTAATGCTGTTGAAAAACAAATGTTAAATGTGACTTGTGGAAATGGTCTAGTTGTACGGTAAAGCCTAGTCATTTTTCTCCCATCTTCAAAGGCATATAGATTTTATTTGTGATCTGAAAATATATGGTTGGTCATGGACACCCACAAATGGAGTGTTAGGCAGGTTACAAGCACCCCAACAACCTCCTGCATAAAGGCAGAAAGAGGGTTACAGTACCACCCAGCCTTCAGCTGGAGTGGTATATATGCTCAGCCCTTTCATGAGGCTGGGCAGAAATTCAGACCCCCACTATTGTTAAGTAGGGAGATTCAATGAAGGCAACACAATACTCTCAAGGAATCAACAGCATGGTACCCAGGCATGTGCACTCAAGAGTAGCATAGGATGGACTGGCTTCAGACTTGTCTCAACCAGCAGTGTCAATTTTGGTCTGCCTGAACCGATGAGTACATGTCCAGTTTTAAATTAGAATGTTAAAAAGGTATTTTAGAAATGATGAATCAGCATTTGCTGTAACTAACTGCAAACGAGTGATGTGGGTTCAACTCCTGTCGTCTACTTCACATTGATACATGCAGAATTGATTTCAATGTCCAGAATTGATTTCAATGTCCTTAAAATCTTTCTACCACATACAATCTGATTATTATTTTTTTTTCTTTTCTGAAAGCAGATATGTAAGAATGTGAGCTCTTCCACACAAAGAAAAAAAAAGAAAAAGAAAAAAGAAAAAAATAAGAATGTGAAAGAGATTGGAACAAAAAACATCCAGTCTAATGGATTACAAAAGAGCTCTTCAAAACCTTTTGGCTTTAGGTTCAAACCCTGTTGGACTCCATTTATTTCCATCTATTCTTATAGGTTACTATGCCAAGAAACATATTTTGGATGATTCAAATCAGAAACATTTCTCACCCATTCATCTTGTACCATGAGTGATCAATTTCTTTATGTTTGCTTATGAAGTAGAAAGAATTTGTATCTGTGGTCACCCAAAAGGGAAGGAGAAAAGAATCAAGGGTTTGAGTACTGTTGATGGGTGGTAAATCTAGATGGGGTCTGAAAATGCATGTCGATCCTAGGCAGAAAAGCAAATGGGTTGGTAGATCTCACTGCATATACCATGCAAAGGTCTTTAACCTGAAACGGGGCCCACTTGCCAGGGGCATTTGCATGAGGAACAAGACTTTCATGACCTTGCCTTCCTCTATCAAGTTGCTCACGATGGGACAAAATGCAACCAATTATACGATTCTCCCAAACAGAGTACTGTTCAGCCATATTTGGCCCAACTGCCTACTTTCAGGCATTTGATGATTGGTTTGCCAACAAGTTGAAGTTGAAGAGAAGGGGCATGGGCGTCCAAGGTTGACAGTACCTATCCAACGGTGCACCCAATTCAAAGGTGAGCGTCTGCTTCCAGTGAATCAAAGGGCTGAACTGGATGATTTTGCCATGCCTATAATCAAGGCTATATCCAGACTACAGGAACATTAAGATTTATCAGAAATTACTTTTTCATAATGAGTGATAACATCTGTTTCATTCCAACAATATGTTGACTGTTTGAAAGACATGCCCCTTCTTAGTGACTGTAACAGGTAGTGATATAGAGATTAAGATCCCAAAGCTTTTGTAATTTCAAGTAGGAGAGCCATACTCTATAATGGAAATTGCCAAATGACAATATAGATCACAGATCTTTCATGGAGCAAGGCAAAAGCAGGCATGTTATGGATTCATCGACTTACTGTTTGAAATATGAGTCACGTTCGTAGTGATAGTGAAATAGAGATTGAAATCCCAAAGCCTTTGATGATATCAAGGAATTGGACAGCCGTTGGTTACCGTGAAACTAGAAACTAGAGAATATGGTCCATATGATCTTTTGATATGTGGAGAGCATGAACCTAAGCAGGCATCTCATGGGAGGATTAGAATGCAGAATGAAGAACACATATGCATGCATGCACGCGCACATATATACTCTCACTGGTGACAAGTGATGGGACCTCACAATTGACCGTGTGCGTCACCAAACCTCACCAAGTACAAACCAGTGGGAGGACTGCGAGTCCACAAATGACAAAAACCAGTTGAGGAAAAAACTTCCGCCAACGTACCTTCTCTAATGCCAGAGCAAGTTTTGAGAGAGTAGAATATATGCTTTGTGGAGTCAGTAGAATCTGTTCAAATGACAAGCAACAATCAGATAAAGCACAAGACAAGCTATCAGATAAAGCACAAGACAAGTTTACTCTTTAAACATGAGAATTAGGAAAAAAAGATAGAAAATCATAAGAATCAGATCTTTGAAAAGAACCCTAAAAACTAAAAATTAAATGGAATGACAGCTTAAAAACCTAAAATGCATCAACATGCAATAGCTGATCTCATTTGGCCATGAGAGTTTTGGAACTCATGATTGTTCCTTCGTTCTTAGTTGTTCGGCCTCATTTAGCATTGATAGTTACAACTCTTCGTTAAACTATTCTGCTTTTATGTACTTATATATTTTACCTCATCCTCGAGCACTTGCTTGTTTGGCCTCCCTCAGCTCAAGTTTCAATTCAGTTGCTTCTCTGGCTATCATTCATTTATCTAAGTATTAGCTGATCAATTACTCCTACAACCAATCCTTTTTTTTTTTTTTTTGTCCAAATATATGTTTCGTATGATGCACGGATACTTAAAAATGGGTAACGTATCGTGTCGTATTATGATACTACACTTTTTATGTGTAAAATCCATGTCTCTGCCGTGCCCATGGCGTGTCCTTGACGTATCCCTGTCATATTGGAGGATCGTAGTATGTTTCTATATTAAATGGCTAAGGATCAAAGAATCTACAAGTCATCTATATGTTTATTGGAGCTATGTCTCCTCTTTTTGTTAATATTTTCAATGTTACCTCAATTCTTGGTTACTGCCTTTTTTTTATCTCTCAATCATTGGGTGTTCGACACTTCATGAGAATTGGCTAAATTACTTTTGGATCAATTAGCATAGGCTAGAACTTGTGGAGAATGATATGCACCTGCACTATCACGGAAAGCTTGGAACAAAAGAAATAGAACTGCTTTACAAGGGAAGGATTCTTCTACGAGATGAAATTTTAGCCTCTGGAGTGGGGGCTAAGGCAACAAAAAGTTTCAAGCATCCCTATGTCGGAGTTGATTGGGGAACCCTCCGCGGAGAGGTTTCTAACTCAATCTTGATGAAGCTTGTAAAAGAACCCAAATGTGTCCAGAATGAAAGAAACCATAAAAGCGAGAAATGAGAAACAATCAATAATCTAGGACAATTGGGAAATTGGAATTGGGGATCGAAATGGGGGCTGAAATGATACCCAACAAAGGATGGGCTAAAATCTTCAAGTTGAAATTTCATCTGCTGGTTTCTTGGAGGCTCAAGGAATGTAGTCTCTTGGATGAGTGGTGCAACATATACATGGCATTTCATTCAGGGCATGTCAAAAAGAAAAAAAAAAAGAAAAAGAAAAGGCCTCTGCTTGGACGAATGAAGGAAGAAGGAAGGAAGCCCACTCTCATTCTCTTCCAAACTGTCTAGGTGCCTCTCTGCTTCTCTTTGTCTCTCATCCAATAAGCTCGCCCACTCTCAGATGCAAGACGAGAAAACCCCCATTCTACCTGCAAGATGATTGATGTGTACCCTAACATCTGGGTAACATCTTTCTTCTATGATGACAATCTGCAACAGAGAGCCCGGCTGCACATGGCATGGAGCACACCTGAGATCAGAACCCATCTGCCTCTTCTATGATCAGAGCCCATCTGCATCTTCATTTTTTTTCCCTACAATCCTCTGATTTCCGCACTTCTCTGTAGTTGCTTCACAAATCTACACTAGACATGACTAGCTGATCTCATTTTCTGCACTTTTGCGCAATTCATTTTTATTTTGATTGGTATGATTCAGTAGATGGATTTTTTCAGCAAAAGATGGATTTTGTATTTGGTAGATTTGATTAATTGTGATGGATTTGTTGGGATTGATTTTATATTTTTTTTTAAATTTATTTACCAAGGAATCCGCATCCACACCAAACAACAAAACGATTGTTACACTGAAGAAAAAGTTTTTGCACTAAACATAATTTTTCATCAAACACAGAAATCCTTTTCTACAGAATTCTTCTTCTATAGATTTTGCTGATGTGGCAAATTCCTCTTTCCTTGGAAAAAGGGTGTACAAACGTGCCCTAAATCTTTAATGAAAAGCTTTGCTGCAGAAATTACTAGAGATTAATCTTGGTCATATAATCAGAAACATGAACTGGCAATAGTTGGATCTTCAATTAAGTTACTGATAATAAATGTTAATTGAGCCTAAAAGTTCATTAATTTGCACAATTGTATTATGTATAGCTGCCTAGCTGGTCCTTTTTCCTTGTTCATTATCTTAATGACCAGTTTTGAGCTTACCTAAAAACAATTTTGTGCATTTCCAAGCTAGTTTGTGTGGAAAGGGAAGGGATGGGATATCAATGATAGGAGTATCAAATACAAGGGATGAAAAAATCATGGAGTGGATGATAAGTTTTCTGATGAAAATAAATCAACACCCTCCACTAATAAGAATGAAAGTAGAGATTAGATCCTTGTATTTTGTAATAATGAGGGACGTCTGCATGCTGAAAGAAAATGGCCACGATTCACAATCTGTTGGCAACTATTCCTGATATCGGAGGCCTCAATAAGCAGAGTGCCTTGGTAGATCTCCTGTCCTCACCCTTCACCCTTATCCCATTAATTAAAGTACTCACCCTACCTCCTGCAGAAAGGACCAAGATGTGATTGTGCTCGTACTTCCAATAGATTTGTTCTTTTGAAAAATTCCTGCTTTTGATAGATAATCATTATTTCTAAAGCAAATGTTATTTACATTTACATTGAGAAATTCAAGAGTTTTTTTTTTCCATTTTAATTCTCATTTTCTTTTTTTGCAACCACAGCAAAGGTTTCTTGAGGTCATCATCAGAGCAAACCAGAGTTTGTACCCTGTACCTCCTCTATCGAGGAAGGCATGCTGCACAAGTTTTGAAGATAAAGTCTTCGAACCAAATGAAAGGACTAGATGCTGGAATCACCTCGCAGATTCTCTGTAGGGTAAATGGAGGACCTTCAATAAAGCTAAGAAGAGCTGCACATACAAATAACAACTAGTGAGCTTTCACATTCCACTTAACAGAACCCCATTCAGAGAACTCATTATGAGTAAATACATCATCAGCCCTAATGTTAGAAGCAATCTTGGAGAGAAGCTCTTTAATCATGTTGTTATAGGTACAGTTCCATTTTTTTCCCAAAAGGTAAAATCTGATTATATAACTGATATTAACAGGAAATACCATGAGATGAACAAATTAAAGGTTGCGGGTGCTGTGAATCCAGCTGGAAATGCAGGTGCTGGCTAAATATCACAGCCAGGTAAATGGGACGGCATTGAAAATGTGAGATCAAATTTCTTGTCAGTTTCATCATCAACCAAATAGGCAACCAAGGCATGGAACAGCAAAACAGTTTCTTGTACAGACATTTAAGCAAATTGCATGTGATGACACAGCTTATGTAGACCAATACAGCGTGAATAAATCCAAGAACATGCCAACATTCAATATGAACAAGGAAATTCAAATGGATGGATACAAAAATAAATAAATAATCATTATGAATTTTTTGCATATCTGAACTCTTAAACAAACCAGTAATGAAATTCCTGAGATACAAACCAGTAATCAGAGCAATAAACTATTCTGAGTTTGAACTTGCAGAAGATACAAGCTTTTGCCAACACGCAAGTTGCATAATGCCCCATTGGACTTTCAGCAATCAGTACTACATTTCTACTTGGAATAACCAATGACCAGTCTTAAATAAAGATGAAACCACTAAAAAACAAAGTTCACCTATAGGGCCAGAGAGTGAGCACATGAGTTCTCAACTCTCATCTTCTCAAGCAGAAAAAAAATAAAAAAAAATAAAGGAAAGAAAGATGAATGAAATCACAAGATATATGCACAGTGATGCAGACCAATAGGGGCTGCCCTTTTGGATCATGGGTTAAATCCATGTTGAGGTCCATTGGGCCATTAGTACTGGGCCAGCTCGAGGCACATTTGACCTAGACCTATCCCAAAGGAAGCCCCTTAGTCCCAGCCTATTGAATCTTACTTGGTCAATTTATAATAAATATATAGACTTGTGAGTCTTATCTGGGTAAATCAATAAATATTAACTTCCTTGAGTATTGTTAGTAACTTAGAATCTTATCATAATTAGTTGTTCAAAGAATCCAACCATATCAGTATTTAGAGAAAACAAACAAAAGGGAAGTAAGAAAGAAGAAAAAAGAAAGGAAAGTAAGAAAGAAGAAAAAATCAACCATGTGAAGATGTTTGTTCGACCACTAGATATTCATTATAAGGGGATGTACTCCCTCCCTCCCACTCTCTCACACACACAATTTTGATTTTGAATGTCTGTTTGTGTGACCTTGATGTGGGGATGCACTTTAGGGTTTGGCTTATAGAGCAATCAATTGATTACAATTCCCTTATTTGATTTTTCATTGTTGTCATTCCCTCTTCTTCCATCCTTTTTCTCTTTCTCAATTTTCTTTCAATTTCCATCACTCAAGAAAAATTCTCAAATCCAACCACCAAAACCCCATTAGAATCTTTCAAAATCCCAAATCAACCTGGGGTCCTGGACCCATATACCCAACAAAAAAATATCAGGTTTCCCCACCAAATTTTCTTCTATCTGAATTCTAAATCTCGCCTAAACTCAAGCCTAAATTCCACAATGTGCAAAAACCGCAAACTTATTAGTTCTTGAATTCTCCCTTTTAATCCTACAACCAAAACCATGAAATCTTACCATAACTCCCCACAGATCAGTATCCTAAAATCGCCAAAATAGCCCCCAAAGTCCTGATTAAACCTGCCCTCACCTGTGCAATCAGCAAGAAGTCCCTATCCATCAGAATCCACCTCAATTCGGTTCCAGGTTTTCCCTTGCAGTAAACCTTAATTGCAAACCTATCCTCAACAAAATCTAGTCCCGTCACAATCCTTCAACTCTGAACTGTGCAGAACCTGCTTTCAGATTACAACAGTCCCCAAATAGCACTTGTTCATCCTAAAATAAGTCCCCAAACACCCATTAAACTGAACCAAACCATACCAAATTTAGCCAAAACCTTCATGAGCCCAACCCATACCTATCCCATTCCCAATCCATATTTCTTCCTAGCGTCGACAAGAAAGTTTAAAACTTTCAACCTGGTTCCCGGTTGCACCTGGTACAGCAATTGTATGCACTTCGCCACAAAGCCAAAAACCTTTCTGGTCCCTCCCAAACCTTAATACTAATCCCTTACATAAATAGGTCACCCTTACCTTCCCAAAACAATCCTTATCCCTTCCATATGGTAAACTGAGAGAGAGAGAGAGAGAGAGAGAGAGAGAGAGAGAGAGAGAGAGAGAGAGAGAGAGAGAGAGAGAGAGAGAGAGAGAGAGACTATGCATGGAAATTTTCAGCAATTTTGGCTGCGAACCGAACCAAATATGACTATTATGCATGGAATTAAATTTCTTGAAATTCATGGTCAAATGGGTCTCAAAGAAAGAATATTAAAAAGGTGAAGAATGAAGGGTATTAGGTGGATGTAGATGGGACCCTAAATATCTTAGGATTTGATTTGCTATGGTCACAGCTAGATATTCATTTTCCATCAAAAGAGTGATATGGATTGAGATTGAACACAAGAAAATCTCATAATGGGGCATACTTCAGCATATAGAGAGGCCTTTGATTGAGCACATAGGGTCCCAAGTCCAAACCCATGTGTGAAAGGTCCAGATCACTGGGAAGTCATAACAATACCATGGATGTCATGAATTTTAATTGGCATGCAATCACACGCCTCCAAATGCGCCCGTAGGCGCCAGCACCTGAAAGTGCTCAAACTCGCAGGATGTTGATCAAGTCTAAGCAATGCTTAAACTTGACCCCAGTCACAACCTTAGTCAGCATATCTGCGGGGTTATCAGCAGTCGCAATCTTCTTAAGGAGTATATCTCCCTCATCAACAATCTCCCGCACAAAATGATACCGTACGTCGATGTGAAGCTGCAGGGTGGGTGGGTGGGTGGGGGGGGGGGGGGGGGGGGGGGGGGGTTCTGCAATTTGGAGAAATCCAGTTTTGCAGAAACAAACAGCAAACTAGCCGTTTCATTGGGCCTTAATAAATGGGTCAAACTGGCTTAAACCCACTAGGGGACAAATACCAATTGGATCACCCAAGGGTGGCCTCCAAACAGGTAGGGTTCATATTTCCAGAAAGTGTGTCCTGTGGGATCCACTACTCTGGAGATCCAGCCTAGCAGTTTCTATGTTTTCTTTCTGATTTCTTTCCTTCAGTACTTACTAATTAAAAAGTCTAGTATCTTTATATTAGGAAGTGATTGCAATTTGAGTGGGAAGAGGACTTGATTACTTTCTAGGGAATTCTAGGATCTAGAAAGGATTTTACTACTAGTAATAGCCAACTGTTATGGGTGCAAACAAAGTATATTCAGTTTCTTAAACCTCTATCAGAGAGACTATAGTAAACAATGATGGTAATTACTTGCAAAGTATAAACTACAGATAAAGAGTTGGGTATAAATTCTAAAACATAAGTTCAAAACGAAACACAAATATTAGACAGCCAAAAATAAAGTATTGCCGCATTCTACGTTAAAATGAAACTGTAAACAAATCAAGGATTCAAATGAAGCCAACACCTCATGTTTTAATATTCTACATAAAACGCGCTAGTAGGATACAAATAGGATTTACAAGCCTATTACTTAATCATTAATCACTGTTCAATATCCAACAAAAAAAATATACAAAAATCGAACAAATTACAATAAGCAAATAAAATAATATAACAGAATAAGCATTGAAAATTACCTTCATCCAACCGTTTTACCAACTCTTGATATGTTTCTCCTGATAAAGAGCTTGGTTGTGGCCCAATTACATCACTGGCCGTTTGAGATTCAGGATACTGTGCCAAGACCTTCATATTTTCAATTTGAAATGGGCTTTAGGATGAATCTACTTCGATCAATAGACTTAAAGAAAAATTAACTGAAAAGTTCTGTCTACACAGATCCCAAAACACCTGGAGACTACCAAGAAGGGCATACCTCCCCATACCTGCTTCAGCCGAAATGACAGAATCTCTTTCAAAATGTCCCAATCATGCCTGAAGTATAAAAAAAAAAGACCATTGAGATTTTCTAACAATCAAAGATTGTCACATGATAGCATCCATCTTAGCTTTCTTTCCATCACGTAAAAATAGAATAAAATACCGTCACTAATCATAGGTCACCAATAAAATATATAATACATGCATTGTCAAATTTCTTTTTCATTCACAACTCAAAGAACAATGAAATTCAAGGGTGACTACTCCTGTATCACTACAAAGAGAAAAGCAAGGGAATTCATAATGCAGTCAGCCCTTTACTTTCAGATGCCGTCTACAATAGAAAAGAGTAAACTAAGGGTACAGAAAACCGAAGAAGAACCCAGATGGTTTTCATGAAAGAGAAAAACCAAGATACAAAAAATTTGAAGTTCATAACTAGGTTTCTATCCTTTTTAGACATACAGGAAAGAGTCTCAAACAGGTCCATATCCTAGAAGCAAAAACCACATATGATAGCAAGTCACATTTAGGTATTGTGTGGTACTCGGAAAAAAAAATCTAATCATTCATGTGGCAAAAGTAAATTGGGTGACATCAAAGACTACAGAAAGGATACAGGTTCTAAATTTTACATAAAATATAAACAACGTACCAAAACTTTCCCGTAGAAGCGATAACTTCCAGAATGTTTCTAACTTCTTCTTCAGTGAATTCACGCTTTGGCTTTGTGTCTCTAGAATTCCAAAACAAAATCGATTACTAAATCATTCGTCATATTTAACATAACAAAATATCTTCACACTAAAAAACCTAAAATTTGTTTCATGAAAAATCAAAAACAAATAACTAATGCCAACTCAAAAATAGTTAACCAAAGTAGAAGATGTCTAAATGACATCCACTGATCGCCAAGAATTACAAATATAAGAATATCTTAAAGGATTGGAGTATTGACCCTTAACCTGAGGTTTTCAAGTTTCAACAGTACCTTCAAGCTTTCAAATTTGAACATGTTGGCTCATGATAAGGTGACCCATTAAAGATCATGGATCTAGTGAGGCACAATGGATGAGCCATACCAGCAATATTAATCCAGATGCTGATAAAATTAATTGACTAAGAGCCTTGGATCTCAATATCCAGAAGCAAACAAGGTGGTCACGGAGTGGAAATTTTTTAAGTATTTTTATTCAGTAGTACAAAATGGAACTTATTCTCCTCCTGAGGTGCGCATTAAGACAATGCAAGTCCTAGGTAGAAGCTATAAAATAAAAATGAAAGGTTATTCATGATGTCAAAAGATCTAGCTTTAAAAAATAAACATGCATGACTTTTATAGAGGCTAAGATGAACAAAGAGGCATCATTCGAATTTAAATAAATAAATAATAAAAATAAAAGGAACAGACAAATAAAAATAAAACATTAGATCTTTAATGAAAACTTTCCACATCTGTCATGATCAAAAAGACAATGCCCAGTTACTGATAACTTCTCAAATATTCTTTTGATGGAGGATATCTATTTTATTTTATTTTATTCTTTTTGTTCTTTTCCTACTTTTTTTTTTTGTTTGAATGGTAACTTTCATTTGATTAGCTTAACAATAGTTTGATGGAGGATATCACCAAAGATAGTCATTTCGTTTGTTATATAGTTCATGCCCTGGTACCTCAACAATATTGAAAATAAGTACACTCCTAAACAAGGTTTAGGTGATGCTAACCCTCAAATAACTCCTTGTAACTCTTATTCGCTTCTTTCCTCATCCTATTCTTTCTCCTGCCTTATTAATTCCTTAATTTTTCTGGCAGTAAGAGCAACTGAGCATCATCCCTTGCCTACTTCTGAAATGTTTGCTTGGATCCATTGCTGCTATCAACAACTACAATGCTAATAATGTCAACAACCATATGGGATTGATTTCAGTTTCTCATACACCCCAAACCTGAAGCGTCATGTCTGGTGCATTCTTGACAATCATGCAATGATTTTGCTATTAAATATTTATTGCCAAGAGGAAATCATCTTTTCAAAGTTGAGTTCTATGCTGGAAATTGCTTCTTTGCCTTAACCAAACAAATCTGATTGAAATTCTTGGGATGTGTCGTGCATTTTTGGATGAAGATCAAATATAAGTTTTTTCTTTATTCTGAACTTTGTTCCAGGGAATATTCCTTTATAGTTTATGTATGTACACAGCACAGCAATTGTATTATCATTATCGCATTTTTTTGTCTGACGGTGTAATAGTTAATGCCTTAATGGTATACTGGTGTGTGGTAGTTTTGGTCTCCAGTGACAGAATGGAGCAGAATGGAGTTGTCCAAGGTAGTTGTAGAACCTAAGGTTTGAGACATATACAAGTGGGTGTCCCACCTTCTGGACTGTTTGGAGTGGTAGTATACATAAGTTGTCAAATTACAACCATAAGTTTAATGGTTCAAACCAGAATTACAAAATTTTGTTAAAATGTGTTGACTTTTGGCTTCCGATGGCACTTCAAATTGGCCATAATTAATGTGACGCAAATGACTTGTAACGTTTTCAGTCTTCTTTTTGGCTGCTCCATGGAGAAAGATTTGTTCTGTCCTGCAGCCGTACTCAGTAAGGTTTTAAAAAATTGGAATAGAAGAGCGAGTGGGCCCCCATTGATTCAAGTAGACTCGGACGAGTTACATGGACTCAGCTGAGTCAGGATGATTGCAGTCTAGGACCAATATGATTAAAAAATATGAAAAACAGCAAGGAATCTTAAAAAATATAGTTCTATGAATTTAATATTTTAAGAACTATTGTGTTTCATTCATTAGCAATGAATTGAAGTTGTCATATGTTTTTTGTTAGGATAAGATACTGTCTCAATATAAAGATTGCAATAATAGTACAAGAAGTTTGAAACTATTATCCCTCATCTCCATTGCACAGAAAGCAAAGAGGAAAGAGGACATAGATAACTGACTACTCTCATCCCCATTGTCATAGGTATATGTATTGCATTCAGTCAATCAATGGTAACACTAATCTTCAATTGCTTGAGGGTTTTTTTTTTTTTTTTTTTGGGTGTGTGTTGGGGGGGGGGGGGGGTTGTGGAGGGGTTAGTTTTGATCTTCAAGAGTCAATGTAAAACATTCATGAGTCTCCTACAGCTTTTGCTGATAGAAAAATAGAAAATGAATACCGAAAATCATGGGAATCAGCCAAGTAGGTGACTTTGGGGGGGGGGGGGGGGGGGCGGCGGCGGCGGCGCGGGGCGGGCTCCTATAGGTACCTACAGAGTCCAATCAACTCGGACTCCACTGATTTTTAGAACCAAGGTCCTCAGTCAGTGTTTCTTCAGCCACCTCATGGAAACCAAAAACTACCACCTGCAAGTTCCTTTAGAAGCTCTCGATGTGAGAAGTGCCGCCTTGTATCAACTTTGCAGTTACGTTTGACTCTCACCTTAGAAAATCAGATCATGCTCAGAGTAAGGCATTGTTGCACTCAACTGCTGTGATAACTTTTGGTTTCATTGGTTTTCAACTTGTTTCAAGATTACACACAGACAGTGCAAAGAGGTAAAGAAACAATCCTCATGAACACTTCCTAAAAGAATGGAGATACAAAGAAATATCAAAAAAAAATTGAGAGGTAAGATTGTATGGCTAAGTATTTTATCCCAAATAGGAATGGTCATTTCAAAAATCGGGGGTTTCACCTTTGTGAAAGTTTGGAATGAGGAGAATGCTATAAGAGATCATCATCAAGGATTTTTAAAAAAGAAGTTTTGGAGGGCATATTGGCCGCCCCAAAAATGATACTTATCGGGTGAAAGTGTCGTCACTAAGCGGTTTTCCACTTGTCTTTCTCCATTGTTCTAGCTTATCAATAACTTGCATCTTCGACTGACAAATGAGTGACCATCTTCTGCGGACAACATATACCATGGGACTTTTACTTTAATAGGTTACACCATGGGACTTCATCTTAAATATCTTTCGTTAACTTGTCCATAATCAAGGCAAATAGATAAGGAGTAAAAGCAGACCCTCAGTGAAATCCAACTTTAACTTAGAACTCCATCGTCAACCCACAGTTTTTTGCACTCAATGCTGCCCTTCAAAGGGTAAGCCTTTTCCGCATACATAATTCTCCAACAGTAAATGATCTTTGCAGATGCTTGCCAAATAGCAACATCCACTTTAATCAAAATCTGATGGCACGTCATACTCTAAATGTTGCAATTACCAACTTTTAAAGACATGAATACAGTCGTTAAACACAAATGATGAGGTCAAGAAATATCTAAAAGAATAGAAGAAAGGTACTAAAAAGGTCAGAGCCATGGTTATCTGATTCGTAATTCACATTTGAATTCGCAGTTCATAGTTCGATACTTAATCAAATTCGAAATTTTGATAGGGTATGCTCATTTAGTTCGATTTTCAATTTGATTTATTTGAAGTTTGAGTTCAACAAGTTCGATGCATTAATTCGAATTTGTGACTTGAAGCATTTGGCAATGATTCATGGGTCTAATATAACATGCATACATAGAAATATTCAGATGAGGATAACCTTCACAGCTATTATAAGTGGTCCATCCTATTTTTCTGGCCACCTGGTCCACTTACGATCAAGATATCCCCTTCACATACATTACTCACTCTAAATTGCCATAATCCCAAAATTTTAGTTCACTTGCCGTTAGATTAAAATCCAAAAAGCAAGACGACTTTCAAAACAATTAAATTTGAGCAATTTGGGTTTTAGATGGAGAGGGCATTGATGAATTGATAGGGAGGAGCACCAAATATTCTCTTGACATTCAAAATTTATATACAGATTTAAAAGGAATACATTACATGGTCAAATACCATCTTTCGAGCGGACACAAATATCCAGCCAATATCTCACAAAGTAAAGGCTTCCCCCATGCCTGCAATTGATAAAAGAAATTCGCTTGCTTGGTGAGACAGTGGACATCTGGCATTGAGGAGTGGCCCAATGGTCTCGCCATACTAAAGATAGCTTGATTGATTAACCATGTAAAAAGATAGGCTGAGTAGGAAATTTCAGTTATTCAATCAAAGGCAATAATTTATAGCCATCCAATGTTTTTATATTCATCATCCATTTCAGTTTCTTTGATCACATGATTAGTAATATTTGATAAAACTGATTTTTAACAGATAATTAATATAATATGCCATTCTTTCTGTGGTGGGGCCACTAGGACACCATCTAGTCTAAATAGAATGTCGGCACTGTTGCATGGTAATTTGGTATTATCCTTTCATGATTTTCATTGTCACTATCCCCATTAATGTGAGACTTAACTAACCCTCTCCTCTTTAGTATTCCTTCCTGAATTCCACCGAATCACAAACTTTTAAACCTCCGAGCAGAACGAACCGGATCCCGAATAATTCAAAACGAACTACTCAGAATTCGACACACAATCCAGTGTATAAGGTAACTATGGTCAGAGCTAGTTTTTAAAATGAAAAAATGAGAGTGTATGCCATCAGCTTCCCTAATGCATGAATCTGTCAATGACATTTGCCTGAATTGCTCACTTCGTAAACATTAATTTCCAAGAAGAGAGAAACGGGAGGGGGAGGGGGGGGGACCACACACACACACAAAACATGCACCCGCACGCATGAAAAACAAGTCTTACTACATAGACTAAAAAGATAATTACAAACAAAGCTAGCATATACCCGTGATTCAGAAGACTTGAGGCTGATTTCTCCAAGTGATCATCCACATCCACATTACTGGACGAAAGCGCTGATGATTGTGAATTTTCTACGGTCGTCATCTTTAGCTCAAGATCTTCACTGCCTGCATAAACATATAAAGCATGATAATAAGATATCTTTTACATTTACTGAAGTACATCAGTACCATTAACACCTTCTCAACGATAATTGAGAATTGGCATAGCCACAGGTTTAACTTCCTTGAATATGTAAAACGTGCTCAACTGCGAGCCTATAGTCAAATTTACTCTTACCAATCTGTTCCTATATTTTCACTTATGTCCATACAGCGATACTTACAAAAAGGAAATGGAGATGAACTTCAATAAACTTGCAGTTTATAAATGCCCCATTTCCATGCATTCTGCATGTCATTTCTGCCAAACCCCACCACAAAAGGAGGTGTCCCTATGATCCTAATTAGAGGACCATCAACATCAGCAGAGGGCCTATGAAATGGCCAGTGAGAGGAAAAATAAGTTTGACCATCCATCTTACAAGGTCTCCATCAGATGACTATCGTGGTCCAGTCAAGGTGAACGAAAGCCCATATGCAATGAATCCCTATTCAACACAAGCAATGATAGTGGGTGTACCCAGTAGGTCCAAGTCCAACTTTGTCTCTATTATAGTTCGAGGTTGTTACTGTTACAATTCAAAGCAGAAAGGAAAAGATGTTTTATGAATCACGTGTCTGAATCAAATGTCCAATTCCTTTAATTCATCTGAATTACAATGATAAAAGGGGAACTACATCTCTAAGATTACATGATAGACAAGATTACTAAAATTACATCAATAAAATCTATTGTTCTTATCTACACTAAATTACAATAGATTTATAGATTTTGGTCCTGTGGACTTTGAGCCTCTGAGCCCCGAGTCCAAGAGCCTTGTGGGTCATGGGCCTGTGGGCCTTTGGAATTCTTATAATAAGGTCCACACAAGGCAACGTGGCACCAGAGCGGAAGGTCAAGATTTTGTGGGTCCTGTGATTGATCAAGCCCTCGATTATTTGGGAAACTTTGGTCGATCAAATGGCCTTTAGAGTTTAGGCCCATCTCAATCGGTGCTGAATCAAGCATATGATAAGGGATCAAATCTAAACCAAAATGGAGTTAATTTGGATTTCAAATTAGATTATAAAAATGCTGAATTTAAAGTGGGCCCAAAGCAAAGCCAGATGAGTTATAACCAGGACCATAATGAAAATGTAGGGTCAGCCCATGTGTATGCTTCTATACTTGGCTCTCCATGCTCAAAAATGGGGCCCATAGCCCACAAAATGTGGGGCGTCCAGTGACCCCCAATGCAAGAAAGTTGAAAATTGGAAACTTTCCAGTGCAGATTCCAAGAGAGGGAAGGCTTCAGAAGAAGTATAAAGAGGCAGGAGAAGAGAAAACTTCTACATAAGGGGCATCCAATTTAAATTTGAATAAAGTAGAAACTTTTTAATTTTAACAAATTCCTTCTTTTTAGAAATTTGTTGAATTCTATAAGGACATTTATTTAAAAAGTTTTCTTAATTAGTTAAGTTAAATGAAGGGCTAGGCTTTAGTAGAGATTAGGGCTCTCTTTTGTTATTTTAACTACCCCATGTTGTCTTTGTTATTTTTCTTCTTCAATAATAGTTGCATGCTTATGCTCTCTTCTCCATTGGTTTGAATGAGTCCTCCCAAAGGATTAAAGACCCAATTGGAGTGATGGATTAGCAATTTGGAGTAAGCTATCTTCTACTTTGCTTCATTTTTTGCTCGTTTGATTGTTGATCCGGGTAGAGTTGATCTTTCATTTTGAATTTTTTTGAATCAATCGAGATTTATAGTCAAAGATTTTGCTAATTGGGACCACATTATAATGGAGACTTGTGAAGCAATAATCCTTGAACATGCACAAAATCAGGTCTGAATGCCATCAGAAACTGAACCAATTTAATTTTTTGTCCGTATCGGTCAAAAATGAAAGAGTATGGATACAAACAAATTGTGATTCCAAAAGGGCCAACTGTTCCCCAAAGATGAGTCATTTTGACAAAACCATGGATTGAATCATTCCCTTGTTCTGGATTTTTAATTTTCCATTAAGGTTAGTATTTTCAAACTAAAATCATATGAACATACAGTCATGCCAGATAATCCCATGCCTCTTTACGATGCATAAATTTGGCCAACCGATATCCTATTGATAGATCTACCATTCTACCTGATTGACGATCCAAGAACTTATCTTACTGACAGCAAATTCCCATTCCTCAAGTTTAGAAACTACTTCTATATTGATTATAATTTTCCAAGAAATGTGTCTCCATAGCTTTTACCTTCTAAAAGTTTTTGCATTAGATGTGATGTAGCCTAGGCCCTAACAAGCCAACCAGCAAATCGTTGGTAAAAAAAACCCCAAAATCAATTCTAGGAGGATCAACAAACAAATAAGAGACACAAGGACTAAAAAGTAGAGGATTGCTAACCCCAAATCGCTAATCCACCACTTGATAGGTCTTCAATCCTTGGAAGAAACATTCAAACCAATGTAGAAGAGAGAGAATTGCAAAACCGTGCAATTTTATTGAGAGAAGATATCAAAGATCACACTTGGGATCAGATGTCCCACATCCTAGTCATCCATTATATCTAACCAATAAAGAAAGAATACTAAATAAAAGGCCTTATTACAACTTAACTTAAAAGGAAGAACAAAAAAAAAGGCATTCAACATGGACCTGGTTAAGACTTATTTGGGCTCGATTAGATTGACTAAATGGACTTTTAAGAGATTGATTCGGTCCCCATTAATTTCAACATATTTGTTACCGAATTTGAGACCCATCTTAAGCCCATTTGGACTATCTAATGTTAGATTTGAGCCCCTATTCTTGCGTGGACCTGATTGACATGGATCAAAAGGCCATTTGATCAATCAAATCAATACAAACAATCAAGAGCCTAATCAATCACCAGATCCATGGATGTGAGTATAACCAAACCAAACCAAACCAAACCAAGCCTTTTCCCATTAGGTGGGGTCGGCTATATGGATTTGACGACGCCAATCAAATCTGTTTAGGGCCATGTCCTCCGTTAGATCCATGTAGGCAAGATCATGTTTAATAGTTTCTTTCCAACTTCTCTTGGGTCTCCCTCTCCCTCTCCTACTCTTGGCAAACTCCATGCTTTCACACCTTTTAACTGGTGCCTCTGTTGGACGCCTTCTAACATGGCCGAACCATCTCAGTCGATTTTCTCTCATTTTATCTCCAATCGGTGCTATTCCTACTATGCCCCTAATTTCCTCATTCCTAATCCTATCTCTCCTTGTGATCCCACACATCCATCTTAGCATTCTCATCTCCGCAACTTCCATCTTCTTGACATGATTATGCTTTACTGCCCAACACTCTGATCCATATAACAACGCTGGCCGTACCGCCACCTTATAATACTTTCCTTTAACCTTGAGGGGGACTTTCCGATCACACAAGACCCCCGAGGCACTCCTCCATTTGGTCCACCCGGCTTGAATCCTGTGACTTACATCAGTATCAATCCCTCCATCCTGTTGCACCATAGATCCAAGGTACCTAAAGTTTTCTTTTTCTACTATCTTTTGTGTGCCCAAACTTACTTCTATGTTACCAGGTGTCCTACTTTGACTAAACTTGCATTCCATATATTCCGTTTTGCATCGACTTAGCCTAAACCCTTTTGTCTCTAATGTTTTCCGCCACAATTCAAGTTTAGCATTCACTCCTTCTCTCGTCTCATCCACTAAAACAATGTCATCTGCAAATAACATACACCACGGCACCTCATCCTGGATATGTCTTGTAATCTCATCCATAACTAGGGCAAACAAGTACGGGCTTAACGCTGAGCCTTGGTGTAGACCAATCGTGATAGGAAACTCCTTAGTTTCGCCGCCAGTCGTCCTTATAGATGTCACGACTCTATCATACATATCCTTTATCGCCTCAATATAAGCGACACAAACTCTTTTCTTTTCCAAAACTTTCCAAAGAATCTCCCTAGGAACCCGGTCATAAGCCTTCTCCAAGTCAATGAACACCATATGTAAATCTCTCTTACCTTCTCTATACTGTTCCATTAACCTCCTCAGGAGAAAGATAGCCTCCATGGTTGATCTCCCAGGCATGAAACCAAATTGATTCTCTGAAATATTTGTTGTTCTTCTTAGTCTTCTCTCAATAACTATCTCCCATAATTTCATCGTATGGCTCATCAATTTAATCCCGCGGTAGTTCGCACAGTTCTGAATATCTCCTTTGTTCTTGTATATGGGTATAAGAATACTTTTCCTCCATGCATTAGGCATCTTTTTGCTCTTTAGCACTACATTAAAAAGCTTTGTCAACCAACTAATACCATCCTCCCCCAAGCACCTCCATACCTCAATAGGGATACCATCTGGCCCAACCGCTTTCCCATTCTTCATTCTTTTCAATACTTCTTTAACTTCTTCCCAACTGATTCTCCTATAGAACATATGATTCGCTTCTTCTCTAGAAATGGATGTGAGTATAAGAGGAGAAAATTTTGACACAGTTCCAAATTCAACCAATGGCAGTTTTCTCCACCTTTCCCCTCTTCCAAACAACACATTAGGGCATGCTTATGCACAAAAGTTCCACGGCATCTTATTCTGACAATGATTTCATTTCCAGCAACGGAATTCAGTTTCTAATTGTTCGGTTATGATTCCCGGATACTGATATGGATATGGACATTGATACGGGGATCGGGGATACGATTCCTCACTTTTGAAAATCTAGGACATGGATAAGGATACGAGTATCCTAATTTTTTATTTAGATTACTTTTGATTCAATGAAATTATCATTGTTTTCGTCCTTTTCTAGCAAATTTTTTATGGTGAGAAATAAAAATATTAAAAAAAAAAACTATATGAAATAAAGGGATTTATAAGTAGGATATGTTAAATTTATTCCTAAAAATATCGGTGCAGTATCAAGTGCCAAGTCCGATACATCGGGCTTGTACAACAGACAGTACAAGTATCCGGATATCATACTTGCTTCAAAACATTTATCTACATAGAAATATGCTTCTCCCACTCCTCTAAGGCTGCAGAAAGTAGTTTCCTATCTCTTATAGATTCAAATCTGTTACTGCTGAAATTGCAGAAAATGCTTTCAACTCACAATAAAAAATATAAATCCGTAGAAAATGTTAACACGGACCAATGAAAAATCATGGTCTCCACAGTTCCCGTTGCATTTTTATTTCCATAGTCAAGAGAATATATAAATCCAAGATTTCATTCTCTACGGATTTCAGTTTATACTACTGATGCATCAAACCATTCTTCCACAGTGAACTGTGCTTCTGCCTGTGTGTAAAGACTGGAAAACGGTTTTCCATCTCTTGGTCTGAATCTGCTTTCCAAGAAAATGGTGGAAAACACTTGGACTTTGGGAAAAGAAAAAACAATGAAAACCATTCTTCAAACTGGAATGATTTTCATTATCCACGAAAAATGCTCCGGACAAAGGCAACTTTAGGGTTTGGTTTGGTGTGAGAAGAAATGGGAAAAAAAAAAAAAACGGATAGAAGATGATGATGACGATGAAGAACATACCTGGCGTTGGCAGTGAGGAAAACCAAAGTGGAAATAGCCACGAAATCGATAGCTGACAGCGGTGCGTAAAGTTTGAAAAGGAATTCTTGCTGGCATGTGTAGTTTTTCTTTTTAGGGATACTGCCTTTAAAACTCGCATTTGCTCTAACAGGTGCAGTTTAAATAGCTACCCATTTTTATTTGAATGTGGGCCCAAGATTTTCATTAGAGTGGGGGAGAATAATTAAAGGGAAATTCTATATGGGCTCACCATATGTGTTCAACACACCCACTTGCTGAGCCCCTGTTTTTTAAATATTTTTCCTAAGCCCACCCTCAAATCCATTCCATCGTTGACGGTTTTGAAAACTTGGGCGCCACATAGGGTTTTTCGTCTCCAACGATCTCCAATGCACAGCGCTTCTTCTTCTTCTTCTTCTTCTTCATTTTCTTCTTCAGCTCTTCTTCTTCTTGTTGTTCATAGGTTTAATATTATTATTCTTCTTCTTGGTCATAAGTAGCTAATTTTCACATTTTTTTTATCGTAATTTATGCGTTACAGATTACAAACTTTTGAAACAAATTGCATGTTAATATTTTCACATTCGAAGTGCATAATCCATGTCCATTGTGCAAAACTCGTGTTTGTTTTCGCAATATGCTAGGCATTCTAGAAACGTGCAAAGAATTTATGCACGGCATATGTTGGATGTGCAGGTCACTATTTGCACGGCACATGTTGGATGTGCATGTCAAAATACTAATGCACAGTTATCATATGCCGTAAATATCAAAATTTGCACGGTTCTGGAATACTGAGCAGGCCGCGAGAAAAATCTGGAAACCAAGTTGGAATATGAGAAAGGAAGAAGATGATTTCTTAGCAAGGTAGTTGCAAGAATCTTTTCAACACAATGACCATCATCACTAATTGTAAAAAGAATAATGAAATGAAGAACTAGAAAGTGACGAGATCTAGAAAAGAAGTTGGAATAGGAGAAAGAAGAAGACGATTTCTGGCTAGGGTAGTTGCAAGAATCTTTTCAACACAATGACCATCATCACTAATTGTAAAAAAATAATGAAATGAAGAACTAGAAAGTGACGAGATTGAGTAACAGAGAGAAACAGCCTTCCATAATCGAGTTGAAGAATTCTCCCATCAGCAACAAGGTGATGCTCATTAAAACGAATAGAAAAGAGATTGATGGTGAAGGGCGATTTCGTCCTTTCACCTGGGGTATTTTGGTAATTAAAAACATATTTCAAGTGTGGGTGTGTTCATGAAAACGAATGGTGCGTTCAAAATTTCCCATAATTAAAATTGTCTAACATAATTAAATAGAATTAAGTAGGAAATACAAGTTGTTTATGAGCAAAATGAAATACAAAACAAAAAAGATCCAAGTATATGGTCACAGTGTGTTAATGCAAAGTATGACCAACCAGAAAGCTTCAAATTTGATAATTAAAAACTCGCTAAATGACCTAACAATTAGCTGATCCAAGTATGAAATATCCAGTCCAGCGCTTATTCATTAATATAAGGCGAAAAGAGTACTAAATAGCATTTTAATTGAATTTTTTTTTTGCAAATACTCCAGTCTCCATTGATTTTATGAACCAAATGTGAAAATCGAAACACTTATCTATGAGTTGGCCTGATTTTCTGAATGAAGCTAAAATGATGGAACTAAAACCTTCTGGAATCAAGTGAGAAGAATCCAGATTTTAAGGGTACTCAAATTTCAAAAGCGCTGACATAAAATCACAAACTCCAAGCCATTTTTTCCTACCACCCCACTAGCACTATGGTAAGATATTCCCGCTTTTAAGGAGAGAGGTTCTCGGAATAAAGCATATAATGGCCCGGGTGCACTAGATTTTGACATTCTTTAACAATTATTAAAATCAATTAAACATTTTTGACATTTTCTTGGAAAATCATGATAATACAAATTATGACATGAACAAAAACGACTGAAAATTAAGTAATAAATGAATCAACTCAAAACCCAAAATTAAAAAATAACACCAAAAGGTGAAAAAGAAAACTCAACAACTACACTTTGCTATGCATCCAAACACATCCTACACATAACTTCAACCTAAGGAATAAATGAAGAAAAAATATATTAAAAAAATGCATAAATCAGTTCCCTCATCTCTACAACCAGATCAATTCTCCCACACACCCCGAGCTTCAATCCTCTTCAAATTTCATGTAAAACGAGCTCAGACTCCACACAAGCAAGAAGCCTCTCTCACTTTAGAATAACAATGAAAACAGTAGTTTGAAGGGGGAAGGGAAGAAGGTGCGTGTTGGAAGAATAGGAAGGTGATAAAGGGTCACCACTGTTGGAGGGAAATTGCAATGTGAGGGAGAGACCAGCTGTCATGACCCCGGACTAGAGCCGCGGCACGGCGGGCCAGACTGTTTTCCACAAGTTTCCGCGGTGAGGATTCCATAATCCATTACCTCACGATCACATAAGAACAAATAAATTTGTGGAAGCATGTAGCAAACACAACCTATAGTACAAAGACATACAATAATATCCAAGTCTCGTGTGTCAGAGTAAGAAACATACTTAAGCAAATCCAAAGTTAATGTTTAAGTTTTACAGCACCAAATAAAGTAAGTTTAAAGTTATATGACCCAAAATAAGAGCCAATAAAGGCAAGTGAAACAAGTTCCAAAAAAATAAGAGCCAATAAATGCTAGTGAAACAAGTTCCCAAAAAGTGATGATCAAACCCTAAAATGTGACACATAACTCATAACCCAACCCGATGTCTAGATGACATCGTCGGGCTGCCACTCTCTAGCAATCAGCGGCTCAACCGCCTCCTCCTCATGCTCCACCTCACAGGCAACGAGATCGACATCTGGCACCAACAAAGGAGTATCAGACATGACAGTCTGGCAGGCAAATAAGGCAGATAAGAGCATGACAAGTGTTTACAAAGTCATCTTTAATCATATTAGTACATTTAAAAGTTAATCAGATGTAGCGATGAAATAAAGGAAATCAAGTGTTGAAACCAAATGATTAGCATAAAAAACATTTAAAGACTTTTGACAGTGGAATAAAACAATGGCAACCACACGGAGCTACGTTCTCCTATTACCGAAGTAATAAGAGCAAACAAAGTATAACCGTCGCCATATCAAATGGCCGGAACAAACATATAATACATATATAACCCAATATAGATGGGTATCAAACGGAATCCACTGCGGAATGGATGACAAACAAACAGATTTTCCAAGCTGCAGTTGGCTAAATTAATTAAGGAGCCCAAGCCGGGTGATCAAACCGACTAGGCGACCCAAGCTTAATGGTGCCGACCAAAAATCTGAACAAACATAAATCGAATCACAGAAACATATTTCAAATCGATAAAAGGACTACCCTGAACATAACATAAACGAACATACGGAAAACGAAATAGAAGGGCAGCCTTATCGAGATTTTTGCAACATAGCGAACCACACAAAGCTATTCAAAATGTTTTATGAGAAAACATACAAAATCTTTGAATCTCGAATGAGGCAATTGGTTGCGTTGGAATGGCTTACCTATGGCCGTCTCAATGCACACTTAGTGTCCAAATGTCAGTTTAAGAAATAAGAATTTGGTGCCCCTGAAATTTGCCGACATTTGAGACCTCATGGTGTACATCGAGACTTCCATGAAGTCATGATACTTTCCCTGGTAATTCAAATTACAAGGCTCCATTCTTTCCCCTTTTATTTCCATGACAAAAGTACATGTTTTTTATTCAAAATTTCCATTCCCAAACATAATTGAATCCTTAAAGGGATCTGCATAACAAAACATGAGAAAACTGTGTGTGGAAAATAGCCCCGGGACAGAAAACAGCTCAAGCGAGCATCCCTCCGCTTAAGCGGACTGCCCAGAAGCTTGCTCGCTCGAGCGAGCAAACCTTCTGGCAGTCCCAAAAGGCTTGCTCGCTAGAGCGAGCTGGCCCTCTGGCCTGCTCCTCGCCAGGCAGTGGCTTGGCTCATCCCAAGCATAACACTCTGCCACTTTTGAATAATTTCAGTCCCCTTTTTCCTCCATTCATCTCCACCATCCTTCCTACACAAACATGAGCTTCCCTTAGCTTCAGACAAATCTCCATTTAACCCCAAAGATTACCACCCATTCCATTCACAAATCCAATACAAAAAATAGATTACAATTCACATAAAATATAGGATTCTGAAATGTATTTCCAATATCATAAAATAGCTAATTGACAAGAAAAAACTCCATGTTGTTATAGAGGACCACTTGCAGAAAACAGAAACATAATCCATAACTAAGCACTTCTGAAAGAAACCATCCATGTGCAAATAAAACCATTGAATGCATGAGAGTTTCAATTCAGGATTTGAGGAGAAACGAACATTTAGGTTGCATGCATTTCATTATCATATTATTCACTTGCCTTGGACTAGATTGAGTACCACAAATCACTCTAACAACTCCTTTTCACAGCTAGGACCTTCGATCTACAAAAGCCCCCAAGAAAACATCTCAAAACCCAACATTTTTTTTTAAAGAGAAAGGAGTTCTCCAAGAACCTCCTTACATGCATGATGGAAAGTTTCATAAGGATCTAGAGAACCCATATCTAAGAGGGGAAGTTCAGTGCTTACCTAGAAGACCTCTAACCAAACACTTGAAGAAGAGGATGATCCCAGCAGAAATCCTTCACAAAAGATATGGTTGGAAAGCTTTAGAGATGAGGAAGAGAGTGATGCACTCAAATCTCCCTTTTGGCCAAAGAAACCCAAACATGCAAAGGAGAGAAGGTGGGAGAGAGAACTGGTTTTCTCTCTAGTTCTTGGTTGGTTTCAAAACAGGAAAATGGGTGAGGAGACATATGTGGGCTAAGTTTTGAGTTGGGTGTGGAGTGGGCCTCACTAGCTCTAAGGCTTCAAGTGGCTGGAAACCCCATTTGTGGGTCCCGGATGAGATTGACGAAGAAGAGGAAATTGATCATCTAGTTTTCAAAAAAATATACTATTTACATGATTCGAAGACGTTGAAAATCATGTACAGATTTAGGTGTGAAAAGTCTGTTTTGCCTTTGTTGCCGAAAAATGGATTTTTTGGGTTTCGAACACGGACTAAAGAAAATAAAAGTTGTAGGGCTAATATGACTAATCAAAAGAGGTAAAAATCAAAAGTTTTTGAAATAAGGAATAAATCTCCCCACATGTACACGAGTCACACGGACCACCCCGAGTCGTGTCAAACCATGCTCAACGGCTCTCAAAATTCTCCAAAGCTATAAAAAATCTAGTCAAACTCAAAATCTAAGCTAAATATCCTCTAATCCCACTTATAGACTAATGGACAGCTTAAACAGCGCTAAACACATCAAACCTAAGTCAGGGTCTGACACCAGCACTATATGCTTATGCCGAAGCTGGGGGTTAGAGAGAGAGAGGAGAGGGTTTAGGGTTTGGCTTGGAAAAGAATACTGAGGTTTTTCGAAGTAGCTGAAAATAGGTGGTTTCTTTGGATGGAGGGTGGGCAAAGACTTAAATTTAGGGTTCATGGGTCGTCTGCCCCATAAAGCTTTTGGTCTTTTTCAAGGGTCCATTATATGTAGGTGTGGACGATGACGATGATGATTATGATCGTGATGATGGTGATGGCAGGGTGGTAGTCATGATGTCAAAGATGGTGATTATAGTCGTGAAATTCTTTTAATGTTTAGAAAGTATATTTCAATAGTTTGGGTTTTAAAGGATAAAGGAAGGCCCGTCGATGGATGTTGAAGTGATAAATCACATATAAATAAAAGTATTTTATAAGTAATTAATCTAATAATGAACTGTACTTTTAGGGATTTTTACCAAATAATTAAGGTTAGATTGTAAATAATCCATTTTATGTAGAATAATAATAAAACATCCATTTAGTTGTTCGTACATATTTTTTGACGAAATTACCTTAGTTGACGATATCGTCAACTAAGTTGGCGATATCGTCAAGTACCTGTATTTAACCCCATCGTCTTCTTCTTTCTCTCTTTCTCCCATTCATCCGTTTCATGGGTTCCTTGCTACCATTTCTCATAGATCTTTCTTAAATCTAGTTTAAGAAATTAATCTTCGAGAGCTTAAGATCAAGGGTTAGCAAAGCTGATTTGAAATTGGATGCTCGGAGCACTTCTGTGAGTGTTCTTTATTCTTAATTCTGTTTTTCCCTACTTTGTTGATTGATAAATGGATAAATTCTTTATTTTTTTTTTCTGATCTATTAAATTCAATGTTTACAAGATTCAAAGGTTGTGTTATATGTGGACATCCTTGAATTCAGTTAATTAGAAACTATTTCATTATTGTAACATGTGTTCTTGGTGATTTCATTCTCTTTGGATTTTAGTTGTGAGCTGAACAGTGCATTTCGATTGGTATTTTTAATACCTTAATGTTTTTTTATTTGTAATTTGTGATCAAACAACCGATCTAAATGTTGCACCGCAGCTTACCATCCAATAGAGCCATGGACTCATCTCACTTTTAATACTTTGACATGCTTGTTGGCTCTTGTTAGACTGGGTAAACTTGGGCATTGCCTTTGTGTGTTTACCTTCCCATCCTTGATTTTTGTTGACATTGCAATTTTGCATTTCTGTAAAGATTCATCATTTCCTTATTTTTTGTGCTTTAATTTCCCCTCATTCTTATTAGATAAAGGAGGGATTCTTAGGCAACAAGGTGAATTTATTCTGCTTCATTTATTCTTCTAAAATATTACTAGTGCATTGTTACTGACGCCTACTAGAACGTTGGCATAGTGCCATGTTAAATCAATGCAGAGGGCAACCTTTGTTGATGAGTCCAATTGTTGAGCACTTGGGATTCTTGTACATTAGTGCACTTATCATGATCTATTCATTTAGCAAGTGATCTTAGATGGAGAAGGCTAGAGGATACTTGGAGTTGGGAGTTTATGAAATGGTGCTATTATGCGTGAATTTTTTATTTTTTATTTTTGTATATGTACATGCTTCGTTGTAGTTAATTACCAGTTCTCCTTTTCGATAGAAAACAAATGCTAATTGCCACATATTGGCTCTTTTCATCTCTATCTCTAGCTTTGACAAGGTTTGTTGAAGTGTTTGTGCACTTTTCAGGCCTCTAAAATGGTTGTGTAGGAAAGAATGACTATAATTCCCTTTTGTTGCTAATTTAGCCCGACAAAGTATCTTTAGTCAACAGTTTGGATGGTATCATTGCTCATACTAATGGGCTTATTGTGAATTTGGAATGCACCATATTTTGGTAGTTTGAATAGTTGTCACACCTTGTTTCCTTTGATTTCCTAAGTTTTGTGTTGCCATAAACCACCACCTGTTGTTGCTACAATAGGCATCCATGAATAGTGACATATGCTCTAGATGGGTTTAGTTTTAGACTTTTTATTCGCTTGTTATTGCTCACGATTCTCTTTACAATTTTCTGGTAGTTTTTAATAGAAATTGTTTTTCAATTGACATGTCCAATGCTTGAAGGCAGGCTAAACCCAAGTCAAGCAACTGTTTGGTTAAGGGCCTAGATTTTTACTGGATAGACAGTTAAAACATTGAGAAAATTGATACTAATTATCAATGAGTTTTGTTAAGTTGATGATACAGAAGTTGAATGTTGGAAGCTTCAGAGGAAAACTAGTCCAATCAATACTCCAAATATTTCAAAAATCCAATCATACAACCCATAAATCTTGAACTATCTTTCAAAAAAAAATCTGAACTATAGCAGTCTATAACCTATGAATTGAACAACAAAATGCAGTTCTAAATCCATAGCAAAGAGCCAATATATTCCCATATGGACAACTAATCCATATGACCATATAAACAAAACGTACAAGTGTCATTGTGTGCATATGTATCACATAAGCAACCAACTAATGAGTGGCACTATTAAGGATTATGACGATCCAAAAATTGGGTTCATTTCCAACAATTGGATCCAATTTTGGTGTTTCTCAATTGGATTTAGTTCGCTTCATGTATATAAATTGGATGCATGTTTTAGTTCATTTTCGTGTTTTTAACTTGCTTAAACTTCTAGACTTCTAGTTCCCCTAAAGTTTTTTATCATTTGCATATTACAGTTCTAAACTTTATGGGTTTTTTTTTTTTATGGTTTTCTATTCTTATGTTTATTAGGATTTCAAGGGTGGTAGTTGTAGATGGAAAGAAATAAGATTAGGATGTAGAATGGTCTTTCATCTTCCCAAGTATTGGAATAGAATGTCCATGGATGTACATTAGAATTACTTAAATTCATTTACCCTACCATAAAAGATGACAATTTCTTATTCCCTTTAATTCATATGTATTCATTTACTATAAATTTAATCATTGTATTGAATTTTTATTATTTTACCCTTGATTGTAATCTTTTTACCCTACCAAATTGAGTCATTTGCCCTTGAGTTCTTTTACCCTACAAGCTTAAGTGAGCAATAATGTAACTTATATGAGAAAATATTGTAAACCAATGCCCGATTCTATGATTAACCATTGCTCCTTTTATCACCCTAACAGGATGTGTGAATCTGAGATATTAACTGTATTCCACTTTGGAGGGAGGTTCGATTGGGACAATGGAAATCCAGTGTACATCAGTGGCGATGAGAAGATGTTATATTTGAGGAGCAGTTTAACATTTCATGAACTTTTTGAAACAATATTAGAAGTGACGAAATGGGCGCTACAAGAAGACAACATAACCATAAAATACCTACATCAAAATGGGCATGTGAGGACTTTGGTTCGAGTAAGAAATGATGATGATGTCCATGTAATGTTCAGAGCATCTGGATGTTTGACAGGCTCAGTATATTTATACCTCCATAGATTCTCTGATAATAAATCGGAGCCTTGCCAACCAACTTCTAGGTTCGCAAAATATGATTTTTCATACGCTCCCTACTTTCTAATGTCATAAAAAATCACATAAATATAGTTTTAAACATTATATGTTTATATTTGGCAACAGAAGCAGTAAGCGGGAACGTGTAGACATTGAAGATTCTAGCACACTACCTGTTCAACAAAAAAGGTAATTATTAATAGGATTCTACAAACCATTAATGTTTACTATTATTGTCAATAAATTTTCAAATATTCATCATTTATGTTGTAGGAATTTCGACAAATTTATTTCCGACAGCAATCGAATTGACAGATCGTCAAATGGTACAAAAGCTAATGAAGCAAGCCCAATAATAGCAGCAATCCAAAGGTTTGCATCGCTAGATAAGTTGTACTATTTTCAAGTATTATTTTTGCAAATAATACCATCTAATGCAACTTATACCATTTTTATCTTAAACAATCTGCAGGCACAATGTTTTGCCAATGTCAAGAACAGTTCTTCATGCAAGGACTCTACCTCACCAGGATTCTGAATTGTCTCATATGTATCCATCTGTTGACCTCGGAGATGATGAAGACGTGCATTTTACTTTTGGAGCCGATGAGGGAGGCATAACAGTTAGTATTAAAGACCATGAAGATGTTTTTTTTGTTGGATGGAAGGCCGTCTCCCCCAAGACAAGAAGCTATGCAAGATGTTCCACCACCTCATATCATTATAGAGAATGAGCAAGTCAAAATTGTGAGGGATAAAAATCCATCCAACGTGGTGAGCGATGAAGAACCATCCAATGTACTGAAAAACAAAGAGCCATCCAATGTGGCGAGAGATACAAAGGCATCTCATGTGGTGAAAGCTACAGTTCCATCAAATTTGGCGAAAGATATCAAGATATTAGACACATTGGTAGCAGCGGAAGATCTAATTGGCATACCACCAGCCGAGGGTTCATCACGTGAAATGTGAAAGGGGAGGGTATTTCAAAGTCGTGATGCATTTAGGAGCACTTTGTCCAAATTTGCTTTATATAGTAATTTTGCTTTCAAGCGAATAAGGACAGCTAGATGGGAGGTTACAGCAAAGTGAAGTGATGGTAGTTGTCCGTGGCGCATTCATGCTTCAGTTATAGAGTCTGGACCCCAGTTCCAAGTGAGGACCTATAATGCGAAGCACACATGTTCAAGACCATTGAGTGAAGTTGCTCATCGCCAGGCAACATCTAGATTGATAGCAGAATTCATCAAGGAAAGGCTCAGACAACACCCGGATTATAGACCAAAGGAGGTAATGTCTGATTGGCAAATTGAATTCGGTAGTCAAATAACTTATAGGAAGTCCCATATCGCGAAAGAGATAGCCATGCATGACATACGGGGTCCTTATGAAGAATCATATGCCATCCTTCCTAATTATATATTGGAGCAAAAGAGGACTAATCCCGGAACCTATACCAAACTATGGTGGGAGGATGATGATTCATTCCAACGGTTTTTTGTTGCTTTCGGTGCTTGTATCCGTTCCTTCAAATCTGTATTCAGGCCTCTCATAGCGCTCGATGGATCACACCTTCGTGGTAAATATCCTGGCTCATTACTTATAGCAGTGTCTCAAGATGGGGATCATGGTCTATTCCCAATTGCATTTGCAGTAGTAGAGTCAGAGTGTCGTGAGACTTGGTCATGGTTCCTAGCAAATCTGGACCTTGCTCTGGAAGGGGTGCAAAATTTGACCATAATATCTGATCGGATGAAAGGCATCTCACTGGCCGTAAGGGATGTACTTCCGAGTGCAAAACATTGTTATTGCTGTAAACATATGGTAAGTAATATTCAAGGAAAGTTTAAAAATGAAGGCATCGTCATTAAATTTTGGTGCGCTGCAAGATCCTATCGTTTGTGTGAGTATGAAAGGTACATGGCTGAAATTAGGGATGTGGACCAAGGGGCTTATGATTATATTGCAGCTATTGGAAAAGAACACTGGGCAAATGCATTTATTGATGGACGTCGATATGATATGCTTACAACTAACATTACGGAGTCCACAAACAGCTTGTTCAAGGAAACAAGAGAGCTTCCTGTTACACAGCTAATTGAGTCAATCCGGGCTAAACTAATGGAGTTCTTCCAGGTACGGCGTGAAAAATCTGAAAACATGCAGACATCGGTTACTCCTTACGTAGATAAGATTCTGCATAAGGAAACCGAGCTTTCCCATAGACTAGAAGCTCGTCAGGCCGGTGTCCATGAATTCCAGGTATTATCAGGAGAGTACACGGATATCGTCCACCTCGATAAGAAAACATGTACATGCCGTCAATGGGATTTGATTGGAATTCCTTGCTCACATGCGGTTTCAGCAATTAAACTTCGACGCTATAATCCTTATGATTTTTATGAACATTGGTTCTCAACTGAGATGTACCGGCATGCCTATAATGACATAATTCACGGCACTCGTGATAGACTCCAATGGGATCAAATGAGTGGGCAACGAATCTTACCACCGCATGCACGCAGGCAACCTGGGAGGCCAAGGAAGAATAGGATAAGGACAGAAGATTGGCTGCGACGACAGGTTACTTGCTCACATTGCAACATACGAGGTCATAATAGGCAAACATGCAGGAATCCTCTAGCCTAGTCATTAGGAGTGCATTTACATTTTTTGGCCATGTTACAAATTGTTGAATCGTGGTATCCACTGCTGATATTTTGATGACATGTTGTAAATTTGTATTTATCTACATGAAGATGATAATATATGTACATATTTTTGAAGTATTATGTGAAGAAGATGTGCTGTCATATTTGAATAAGGATGTATTTTACACCTTATGATATCAATAGTTGAGATTTGGGCATTAATTGGTGAATAGAAATTGACGATATCATCAATGCGTTGATGATAGCATCATCTCTAGCCTAAATTTGCCCATTAGGATGGTAAAAACATAATGTTTCCTTCTATTTTTTCCTTTGAAATAATGACTTCTTTTTAGTGCAATCATAGATAAGATTTTGCATCATTAAACCAATTTTAGACCAATTGGTAAATGGCAGAATGTTTCTACCAATTCTTCCATTGGTTTGATGACTACACAAAGAGTGCAGTGATAGTTAACATTGCATCTTTCAAATGATTAGTGAACCGTGTGTATTGTTTATCCATTTCATGCAACAGAAGGGTATGCTTTAATTGCAACAATAAAAATCCTTTCTTACATCCACCATCTTTAGGCCCCAAGTATCACAATGGTACAAAATATGAGAATTCAAAAGCCTTTCAGAATTGTCTATTTATTCATAAGGAAACAACAATGGATACTACCTGGGATGTATAAAACAGAGACAACCCTCTTCTCCTCTTCCTTGCAATTGATGCTTCTTTGGAACACTTTCATATTGCAATTTAGATTTAAATATGCTACCATAAGAAAATATGCGTTTGTAGACTTTGATAAACTGGTCAAACAGGAAAACCAACTCAGATTATGCATCTGCACAAAATCTGATTTTGGACTACTTTTATCAATAATTCTATGAAAAGATTTACTTTTCATCCATACCGTACTTCTACTTTAATGAAATTGTTGCTGATTAGATTCCTTGTTGATCCATTTACAGAAAAATCCATACCTTTAGCCAAAAGTAAATCAAAGTATCACATAAAAAAACACATGTTTTACCAAAAAAATAAAAAATGTTTTACCAAAAAAACAAAAAACTTGCTAGAGCGTAATACATATCAATAAAGTGTAGAAGTGGATTGCAACTGATCAACATTTACTGAGGTTGAGAGAATGTGATAAAAGTCATGAACGTGGGTTGGAATTTCTAAAAATGCCATTGGCTATCAGGTAGTCAAAACTCATGAGTTGCATCTTGAAGCACCCAGAATGCCAATAGATGGGCACTATGCGAATGATGAGAGGTACTAAATACCAATTGTCCCTTGCAGCCAGTGGACATGGTTTGAGTGCATTTTCATTATTTCTTATTGCTTAAGACTTGGAGATCCTATATTGTGATTTTGACACTTTTTGTAGTTAAAAGTTGACGATATCGTCATCTCTGGCTTCATCTGCCCATCTTGGTTACTACCAAGATCCTTCTGTCAATTTCTTTCCATTGGTTATATGACTAATTTTAAGATTAAGAATAGCTGAAATTACATCATACAGTAAGGTTCTCTAGTGGTGTAAATACGAGCCTCAATTAGTTAGTAAAAGTTGACGATATCATCAACTAGTTGACGATATCATCAACTCTGGCTTCCTCTACCCATATTGGTAACTACCAAAATGTTTCTGCCATTTTCTTTCCATTGATTATTTTACTCCGTTTGAGTGCAAGGATAGCTAAAAGAGAAAGTCTCCTTGCACCGATGGGGAGCCCGGGCTGTGGCCCGGCTCCCCATGGGTGCCGTTGGATCCCGGGAGCACCTGGGATCCAACGGCACCCATGGGGAGCCGGGCCACAGCCCGGGCTCCCCATCGGTGCCTGTAGCAGGGCTGTAGCTAAAATTACATTATACAATAAGGTTCTCTAGTGGTGTAAACTTGACCCTCAATTAGTAAGTAAAAGTTGACGATATCATCAACTAGTTGACGATATCATCAACTCTGGCTTCCTCTACCCATATTGGTAACTACCAAAATGTTTCTGCCATTTTCTTTCTATTGATTATTTTACTCCGTTTGAGTGCAAGGATAGCTAAAATTATATTATACAATAATATTCTCTAGTGGTGTAAACTTGACCCTCAATTAATAAGTAAAAGTTGACGATATCATCAACTAGTTGACGATATCATCAACTCTAGCTTCCTCTACCCATATTGGTAACTACCCAAATGTTTCTGCCATTTTATTTCCATTGATTATTTAACTCCATTTGAGTGCAAGGATAGCTAAAATTACATTATACAATAAGGTTCTCTTGTAGTGTAAATTTGAGCCTCAATTAGTAAGTAAAAGTTGACGATATCATCAACTAGTTGATGATATCGTCATCTCTGGCTTCCTCTAACCATATTGGTAACAACCAAAATATTTCTTCTCTCCTTTCCATTGGTTAATTGGACACCAGTTTGAGTGCAAGGATAGCTGAAATTATATTATACAAGAAGGGTTTCTAATGGTGTAAATTTGAGCCTCAATTGGTAAGTAAAAGTTGACTATATTGTCAACTAGTTGACGATATCGTCATCTCTGGCTCCCTTTACCCATCTTGGTAACTACCAAAACATTTCTGCCAATTTCTTTCCATTGGTTTGATGACTGATTTTGAGTACTAGGATAGCCCAAATTGCATCGTACAATTAGGATCATAGCTGGTGTAAATACGAGCATCAAGTTGTAAGTAATAGCCTTAAATATTGATTATAAGTTGATATCATCAACTAGTTGACGATATCATCATATTTGTAAAACTCATTTGCTTCACATATCCAACTATACATGATACCTGTACAAACTTCAGTAGAATAAAACAATTCATACATGTGGCCATTATCTCATACACTACAAACTTCATTACATGCGGCCATAATCTCATACACTACAAACTTCATTAGTGTCATTGCAATGATAGACACTTCCATAGAATATCCTAGAAGAAAAACTTTATGCATGAAATAGACCCATATTTATACACACTTCCATCAAATTGGATCATTTCAAAAAATTCTGCGTACATACTATGTCTCATATGATTCAGTCACATATATTCAGCTTCCATTCAGACACATATAATCAACCTTCATCCCCACTTCAATAACTTGCAATGTAAACAAAAAAAAAAGATCAATACACACTGATCCCGTTTGGCATATGTAGGATCAAAAAAGCTTTACAAAAAACTCGTACTATGTCTCATATGATCCAGTCACATATATTCAGCTTCCATTCAAACACATATATTCAGCATTCATTCATACAAAAAAAAAAAGAATCAAAAGATGATGATCCCCATCAGCATATGTACACAAAATATGATCAATGTCCCCTTTGGCATATGTACACAAAAAATGCTTTACAAAAGACTCATGAATCAACCAATCATGATTGGTCTCCTTCAAATCCTTTTGCTTCTCTGATTAGTTGAAGACCTGTCTGCCGCACATAGCAATCATAAACAATCTTCGCGCGATAGTACGGCATGTCCTCTTGCCTGAATCGCATAGGCTTCTTTTGTAAAATGTGATCAACATACGCCAAAACAAAGATTCCGCAATCATCGCTGCGAATTTTAGCAAGTTAAATGTATATAAATTCTTAGAAGAAAAGGTGGAAAAGTTAGTGGAAAATCATAATCACCAGTTCATTTGTCGTGGACAGTCCATGTATATAATGTCCCATAGTAATGGGTCCCCTCAACCCAATTGTGACAATCGATCATTTATCCAAAGCACCTGAAATGTCCACCACACATTAATGTTAGTTGGGATCCAAATAATCTTTCTATTTGGGAAGTTAAACAGATACTCACATAACTCTCAACGAAAGCAACATCCTCTTCGCGAGGCATACTGTTATAGCATTCCCATCTTGAGCTATCCACATTTCCCACAAGGAGGAAGAAATGGTAATGGTTCCATATTGGGAAAACTAGTATCTCCATCTCGCGCATGTGATATTTAAATATTTTCTCTGGCGATTCAAATTGTTTTCGTATGGACGATTCGTTCTCTTTTGGATGCACATACAACAACTGGCAAATGTGCACACGTACAGTAATGGTCAATTACACAACACTTAGTCATAATCTCAATAGGATATAGCCAAAGAATAATAGTCAAAATTGCACTTACAGATAAATATGTAGCGAACATATGGGCATATGGAAACTTCTCCTTCAGACTATCCAGCCAAAAATCCATTGCCTAAACAAAAAATAGATAAATAAATCAACTTTGAGATAAATTGAATAATTAGACAATTTATGCATTTTGACTTAGATGAAACTTTATGATCGCCTTACAAAATTATCAATCCAAGAACAACCCAAAAGCTTCCGCATATTTTCGGGGTCCACAACTGTACAAAGGAGATAAAGCTTTTCGTCCCTGAATGTACATGATGATGTAAAGTCAAATTGAGGTATTATTAAGGAAGTCATCAAGGAAAACTTAGAGACAAACTTACTTTGAGTGATATTCGTTCCAAAAGATTTCAAGGACATCTTTCTCTATTTGTGTCAGACTGTAGTCTTTGTTGCGGACCCAAGAACCCTTGCAATCATAATCCGCCAGCCTAGGTGGAAGTCTTGTTTCCCACATGTCCTTTAACCTTTATAATCAAGCTTGGAATGTCTGTAGTCGGGGACCACTTCACATTTGAAAACAACGGAACCTGAAGTGATGGAGTGGATAGTATCTCGTGGACTGATATGAGGTTAGGACTCATTGGACTGTCCAAATGAGGAGCACGAGGACTTGTCAAGTATCTTGAACTAATTGGGCTGAACCTGTCAGGGCCACTTGAATCCTTGCCACGTTGAGAGGCAGAACATTGTGGTAACTTTGGTGTTAAAAATGAATGGTCTACATTCACAGAGGGGGGAGAATGGACCTTCTCTTCTATACGTACATCCAACTTTTGTTTCTACAATCCAAAGGCACGTTAGCATAAGCGCTCCATTTTCTGCGAATTTGAATCAAATTTTTAGAAATTGTTAAAAATGTGTTCATACCTTCATCCGTTCATCATCGGGCTGATTGTGTACTGAATCATCGAGAGTGTAATTCTCAAACCCCCGTAGCACAAGTAGCTTTTAAACCTCTTACTTTATGATGCATAACACTCATAAGATCTTCCCATTGGCTTTGGTCATGACACTTAGCTGCCTCATCAATTGATGAAAGGAGATTGTCTAAAAATTTAAAAATCTACTAAATTGAACAACAACTACTTTATTAAACAGTTTATTGGAATCCAACATAACAGCAATCCAATTGAAGTTAGACTTACATGGGCTGTTACAAATTCTGGAACAGATTTTAAGCATTCGGGAGGAGGGACATTCGGATATTCTTCGACTCCATCATTGAGAAGATCCCCTTGAATGGTTGCAATTTGCGGGCGCCCGATACGAAGCTTGGTTATGGGCTTGTACCATTCAAAGTACACGTCCGAATGCAGGCTACCATCATCAATATCTCCTTTAATGATCGATTTCAACCTTTTATTCCACATGTCATTGACCTTTTTCAATTTATCCTTGTAGTTCACATCCATTAGAGTGTCCCTTTCCATATGGTCTAAAGGCCTCAAAAATTTAGGTGGGACAATTTGTACAAGTCCAAATTGTTTCATCACCCTTTCTGTGCAATGGCGCTCGGCAACCCAAAAATAGATCAAGACTATGGATGAGGTGAATAGAGCTTTATCTGTCTTATTAACAAATTTTGGTAGGCCTTTGAAATCATTATATGGTGTCCAAACAAACTGCAAACATAAAACACAATCTCAATAGTAAAAGAATAGTAATTTATTGATGCACATTATCAGTTTGAACGTTGTTGAAGCAAATACTTACATCATCTGCACTTTGGGAATCAAGTTGCACACGAGCCTCTAAAATACTTGTTAGGTGGTGATGATTTTGCAGTCTCCTCGCCCACATGTTGCACAATGGGAACTGAATATTGACTTTCCAATCTCTTGGTTCACTTATGGGCCTACCTATTCTTATACGTGAAAAGGCCCAAATCTAAATAAAATCAAATAGATGTTAGATTAATGACCCAAAAAGAATTGAAATCAAATAGATGTTAAATTACATGAATATGCCTATTCTTATATGTGAATAGGCCCAACTCAAACTCGATGATTAATGACTGATTATTCAAGAAAAATTCGAACCTAAGGGGACCCACATGACTGAACATAAGGAGGAAAGGCAACAAAATGCACAGTTTTGTGCTAACTGTGACCCAAAAGTTTACAAGTTGAAAACCAGGCGAACATTGTCTTTTTTGTCATGAAAAATAATAGATTTAAAGAATATAATACGGTATCTGAGACACCCAAATTCCAGCACAAAAATCCCTTGAGAAGTAGGTAAACCAGTGGTCTAAACAGGGGTACCCAGCAACAGAATTTCTGTAGCACAACTGGTTCAAGTAGGCATCTTGTTGCAGTCATAACTTTTTTATTTTAACTCTTATTTCACTGTTGTTTCCTTTGTGGTGTTCATGCATCACCAAAGTATTGATTCCGGCCATTAGATTTAGATTTAGGTCATCTTAGTTACGTCGTACAGTCAAGTAAAGTTGGGCTTGTGTAGTTGTTTTCATACTAAGATTTTTTTAGCATGCATCAGAATCAGATTTTTATAAACTTGTCTATATTTGTATTGTTTGCATTTAGGGCCCATAAATAATTCATATTTGCATTGTAATCTTTTGGCAAGTAGGATTTATTTTAGGAAATTCTTCTTTGATTTTTCTTATATTAAGTTGGTTGGTTGATTTGTGTGTTCTTTTGTAGGTTTTAGCTAACTTAGGATTGTTTAGGCTAGGATTTTCTTACTTTAGTTTGTTTTGTATATTTGGAGAGTTCTAATTGTTAATTTTCAGTCATTATAAATTTTGTCAATAATTTGTTAAGTTTCTTATTTAGGCTAGATTTAGTTTTCAATGTTGACATGTCAGAGTTGGACCCCGTACTCACCAAGTTATACTAATGCGCACTTTTGGATGCACTTAGGAGTGTTCAACTTAGGAGTGTTCAACAAAGAGCATATATTATGTTATGCAGATTGGTACTGATAGCATGCAGATGATTCCATATATTTGTTTACCTGGAGCAGCTGTAATGGCCCGGTTAAGGTCTTAGAGGAAGCCTCTTCATCCTTGCCCTTATTCCTCTTACCTCTGATTGGTTTTCCTGCCTTTGACACGGTTGTTATTTTTGCCAAATTCCTGTAGAGATTTGCCAAGCACGCCGAGCCCCACGAATACTTCTCAAATTTTCTGAAAAGCTCCAATATATATGCAGCCCCTGACCCACCCGAACTTGAAATAATCTGCCCGGCCACTAGAGAAAACAAATATGCACGTGTCCGCCTCTGATCATGGTCCTTAATACGAGTCTTGGGTACGCCGGCAAAGTTATCCCTAATCCATTTCAACTTGATTTGCACTCCATTACAATCATAATTAACATCTGGTGCCATTCCCAATAAATCATTGCAAACATATTGCACTTGATCAAAGGATGAAAACGCACAACCCGTAACTGGAGGCCCATCAATGGGGAGACCATATATATGCGCAACATCTTCAAGTGTGATTGTTGCCTCACCACTATTTAGATGAAACGTATTGGTCTCGGGTCTCCATCTTTCGACTAGAGCCGAAATTAGGGAATGATCAATTTTAATCTTTTCAATCTTAGCCAAATGATGCAGACCTGTCCGTCGAATGAGCTCCCACTGATTTTCATTTAACTCCCATGTATCTTCCTTGCTGTTTACAGGAATGGCACGTAGAGGGCCACGTTCCTAGAATATGCAAACTGAATTTCAGCACTTCACATTATTTGACATAAATACAAAATAATTCAAAATCTGAAAGAACCCTTTCTATCATACCTTCCCTTTCCAAATCTGTTCAGATATATGATTTTCTTGATTGTATAAGATAGAACCGTCTAATGGACCGGGATTATGGTCTGCCATCTGCAAAACAAAACAATATACTCTTTGATAAAAGAAAGGTAAGATAAAACAATATACATGCATAGTTTATTCCCATAACATATTCAAAGGAACGTAAAATGCGAGAGTTACTTCCTAAGGATGCAAAAACTTGTTGGGTTAAATGAAAATTAAATAAGAAAACAAGTTAGGGGGGGAGAAACTGATTTCAAGTAAATAATATACAGTGGTTCTGGCACTGTATACTGTAAGCTTAAATTCATATCTTACCAAACTGCACATGGATAAAGTATTTTTTCATGGTTCACAGGTATGTTTTGTGGGTCTTGACTTTGGTTCATCAGTTATCACACCATGCCTTAATAGGGATACTTTTTACATGTCCAATTCTCCTCTCAGTGATTCTTCTACATTTGTCACTCTTAATGTTAAAATCAGGGGAGGAGATATATAGGTTGGCATGGGCTAGGTTTGGTGGGTTCAATTTAGTATTGTGGATAACTTATAAAGGCTCAACTTGTATTCAGCCTATTTATTATTCAGGTTGAACATGTCAATCCAAATCCAAAGTAGAAACTAATAGAGTATACAGGAGCATAAAATAAACAGGTTCGATTCAGGTCTGATGGGCACTTCATAGTGCAATTACTAGGTTGGTTGATGGTTCAGATAATAAGAATAGGCTTAGCCTCAACCCAACATGTTTATTAATTGGGTCAACCTGAGAATAGAAAGGGTCATATGAGACCATCATAGGTGCCGGCACTGCAACTCAACCCCCATTCAACCTTTCATATCTCCGCAAACCCACCTTCTCTTCTTCTTGATCAACATCTCAGTTCTTCACTTTCACCATCACTGACCATTCCATTTATACCAGTTTCAAAATCTCCAAAACATATCCAAGCCTAAAAATCACTTGACCATACCCAAACCCACCTACAACTCATTGCACCCATTTGTTTCCATCAACTTTCCAGCCCGAAAACAACTTCTCATTATCTTGACCACCAGCTGAGCCACCAATCTTCACCTCTTCTCATCTACTGTACCCATCTTCTACTTCAAAAAAATGACCCAGACTCTACCCTCCTGAAACAAAAAGGAACCCAGTTTCTTGTTGCCTTCATAGAAGTCCTCATTGCCTGTTTCTATATCCTTTCCTTTACTCGTTTTTTCCATGATTTGTTCTATTTTCAATTTCTCTTCATTTCCTTGTTTTCCTTCATGCTCTGTTTCTCTGCATTTTCTCATCAACTTCATCTAAAAAACTCAACACATTCAACCACCAAAATTCATCACCATGCCATCTCTATGCCTCTTCCGCTATGCCCACTTTCACAAAGTGCCTCACCTCTCCATTTTCACTTTATCTCTGGATTCTATCTTTCATCAACCCAATGCACAAGTAACATCAAATTGAATTTTCAAGTCAACTTACCCATTTAATCCAACTCAAGTTACTCAACTGCCCATCCCTTCTTAACACACACCACCTATCGACCATAACCCATTTCCACTTTCCAACCTTGAAACCTTCATCTTTGTCACCAACTCATTCCATTGTCTCACCATACCTGTTTTAGATCCACCTAATCAAACTGCCGTGAATTGCTTCTCTTTTATATTCCACAACTCAGCCCATGATCACTCTCATTTCTCTGAATCACCCATCTATCATCTCACCTCTGCAACGAACCTAATCCAAACATGCAAAGACCCCAAAACAGCAGTGTCCAAAGAATGGGTTTTAAGTATTAACAAACCTTGGATTTCATCCATCCATAGCTTTTGGACAATGAAATGGAAAAAAGGCACAAAAATAAAAAAAAAAGGGAAAAAATAAGCAAATAAAATAAAAATAGAACACTCAACAAATCGAATGCAGGGAAATCTAAACACCAAACTTCAAAAGAAAATCAAAGGCACTTCCATGCAATTACAACAACAAAAAATGGGTAGTATTTGCAGTAGATACAAGTAAAAAGGACCTGACTTTTCTTGGTTAGAGAAACCCTATTTGGGATTCTCTCTTTTCTCCAGCAACTCCGGCGACAAGCAACGGTGGCTAGCTGTGTGAGAGGATCCAGCCGGAATCTCTAATTAGACGGAGCGGGGGAGGGAGAGGGAGAGGGCAAGGAGAAATAGAGCAAAAGGTTGGAGAGGAAAAAAAATCCTCGTCCCCAGTTGGGTGGAGGGAGACAGAGAATCCCCTCTACAACTCCCTTTCTTCTCCGCTCAGCAGATCGAAGGCCAGAGAACCCTTCTTCTTTTTTCTCTTCTTCCGGGAAATGCTTTGGCAAAGGGCGGGAGATCGTTGTTGTGTTTAGGGTAGAAAACGAAGTATACATGATGTTGTCGTTCGCATAGATGGAAGGGTAAACCTGTCCAATTTACTTGTACGAACCCCAATCTGGATGTTATTATGTATTCATAACCAAATTTGTCTAATTAAGATTTAGAAATAATTATTTGGTAAAAATCCCTTACTTTTATCAAATATATTAAAATTTTATTATTTTGTTTTTTTAACATATATTATAGTCTGTTGCACCAGCCAAACAACTCAATTTAAAATCTTCAAAAAATCTCAAATAGTAAAAATATTACACTATTTTATTTTGGCAACTTTAAATTTATTAATATTTCATTCTACAGACATCCAAATGAGCCTTAGGATTTGTTTCTTTTCTGAAATTTAGAGAATTCGTATCTGATAAAATTTTGAATTTCTAAACATATTGGAATTTTTGGATGCTCCTCCATACTTCAGCATCCAAAAACTCCACCAATTTTGGCGAGAGAAAAGAGACATTTTAGGTGGCCGGGATTTTAAAATTCCTGTGAAGAAACTTGGCTTTTGTAAATATTAGGGGACAAGCCATCAAATCGTATAAAAACAAGAATAGAAGAAAACTCCAACATCTATAATTCTTATTAGAAACTCCTGCAAAGAAACAGGCCCTTAAGGCACGTTTGGTAACGGGAAATGAATCCTCTATTCGGAGGAATCTTTGCTTCCGCGGATGCAAACTTTCTTATTTGAGGATTTATGAGGGAGAGGATTCACAGCATTCCACATTTGGTAAGCACAGAGGAATTAGCAATGATTCATTCAAATCCAAGTTTGGTAACAGAAGAGGAATTCGGAAAAAAAGATTCTTCGATTATCTATATCTCAAATTCATTTAACATAATCCAAAAAATATTGCATATTGTTATAAAGAAATCAAAGTTTTAAACATAACATGTTTAACAAAGTTTAAAACTAAACTAAGTTTGAATCAAAGAAAAGAATTCATTACAACTTAATATCAAAGATTGAATGGAAGTAATGAATTCATTTCATCATAGTTATCATGCTAAAAACATTTACCAAAGATTTAAAACCAAGCATGAAACATATGATTAAATTAAGAAAAGCTTACTTGGAGATTTAACTTCATTAATCCAAGCTTTAGCTTTCCTTAATGACCATTAGCCTTCCTTAGCTTGATCCCCTTTCTTTTGCTTCAAAATGCCTCAAGAAGGGCTTCAAAAATCATACCCAATGCTTAAGGAATGAGTTTCTTTTTATAGAAAAAGTGGTCCAACGGCTCCTTGTCGGTCGACCCACAGGTTGTTGTCGGTCAACCGACACCTCAACGGTTAGAAACCCAACGGCTTTAATTTTTGAAAAACTGCTTTTAGCGGCGGCCATAAAGCGCCGGTAAAAGTCCCGTTTGACCGCCGGTAAAAGTCCAGAATTCTCAAAAATGGGATTTTCAAAGTGATTTTCTTGGGGGGATTTTGGGCCAATAAACCAAGCATGGTAATATTATTTAAACCAATCCAAGTGCTTAAAAATCATATAACATAAAAGGCCAAACAAAATTTAAAACATTTAAAACCAATGGCTAGCTTGATTTATAAAATCTTTTTCAAACTAAAAATGCGTCCAATGTTTAAAACCAAAACATGCATAAATCATAAGGTTTACAAGATTTAAAACAATGCATGTATAAATCAAGATTTCAAGATTTCTAAAATCAATGCATGTGACAATATTCAAATGAATGAATAAGATGAATGATGCATCCATCAAATTGCAATACGAAATCCTAACACTGATTAGTGGCGGAATATAGTCATTAGTGGCGATTTTATAACCGCCGCTAATGATTTTCTTTTTGCAACACTTTCTATTCCGCTGCCAATACTGCCCAATACAATTAGTGACACCACTCTCCGGCGACAAAATTTGTGACGGACACATTTCCGCCGCTAAAGCTTTTAGCGGCAGTTTTCATACATATAGCGGCGGTTTTTATCCGCCGCTAAATGTAATTTTTCTTGTAGTGTTTTTATCTGCCGGTCCCACGTGTAGTGGCTACGGTTCTGATTCCGTTTCCGGTCCCACGTGTAGTGGCTACGGTTCTGTCTGTTCTTGTTACTTCGGTAATAGGAGAATATAGCTATGTGTGGTTGCCAATGTTTTATCTGTTATTAATTCATTTTAGGATTCTTGATTGTTTATACTCATTATATTCTTTGAATTTGTTAATGTTTATGAAATCGATCTTTTATCGTATTGTCTCTATTATTCAGGATTTTAAATGTATTTCCAATTATTTAATGTTTTGCGTAGGCTGTTATCTTTTCGGGATATTTATGCTCCACAGACTGTTCGTCTATTTGCCTTGATATTTATGTTCGGTCTTTCGATCGTTTTATCATGATTTATTGCTATTATTGTTTCGATTCTTTAAATGGATTTACATTGATTCCATAATGTTTCATAAATGCCCATGTTACATATTACTTGTTTATTTGCTTGCCAGACCGTCGTGTCTGACCCTGTTTGTTTGGTGCCAGTTTCCTCTCTTTCTATTTTTAGGTGTTTGATCGGAGGAGGCGGTGGAACCGCCGGTCTGACGCAAGAGGCTGCCCATTGATATCATCTAGATGTCAAGTCTGGCACCGGAGTTCCTATCTAAATATTGGGGGTAGTATTCTGTCTAGTTGGATATTTTTGTATGGCTTTGTTAGCCCTTTTCTTGGGGTTTGTAATTAAGACATTTGTTAATTGTAACTTGAATATGTGAGAAATAAATAGTCCGATTACTACCAGCTCAGTATTCTTTGAATTATGATTTGTGTCAGTCGGCTTATATGATGACTTTATGATATTGGTCGAGTGCGACACGGAATCCGATGGCCACGGACTCCGGGTCGTAACACCATGATTAGCTTCCGCGAAAATATACTCTGATCGTGATGGAATTTTATTATCCTCATTCACGCGGATCTTGGGAAATATAACAAAAGTTTCAAATTAATATCAAAATTTTGCATCCCGAGGTCAGATCACTGCAGGGCCCGGTTTTGGGGTGTGACAATTTGATTGCCACTTCCATTTACTAAACGGGGTTAGCTCTCGTGCAGAGGCGCTCTAGCACAATAAGCTGCATCTTTCCTGTCCTCGTATTAGCGCAGGCCACGTTCCAATTTAGTTGTCCCAGTTCTGCACAGATCACAAGCCTATTTAATAGAGGGCTTCTAAACACAACGATTTTTGCCTTTTACACACAGAATTTTTAAAAACTTTTTATTCCAATTATTCCCCTTTATGAAATTACCAAAAAGGACAATCACCTATCACACTTGAACCTCTAATTTCCCTTTGCACACAGTCCCATTTCACTTTCATTATTCCATTTCCATTACTCTCATCTCCCATTCCACCGTCTCATTCATCATCCCTTCACTCTCATCCCCTTTTTCCTCCAATCTTATTCTTCCCTTCACATTACCATCTCTCCATTTATCACATTCTACTCTCCCTTCATATCCCACCATTGTCACACATAATACTTCTTAGTGAAACCTCACTCTCCATATCATTTTTTTTTTGTCTGGATAAGCAAACTAATAAGCAAAATGTAGTTTCCGAACATAACATCGGTGAGAAGATGAGTTGTTGTGTTGTTTGTTTTGATTTCCACCATTTCTCGAAGCTTGTAAAGCCTTTTTTAATTTCTGTTGTAGCGAAATGTTCGGACTTTTAGTGTAGAACAAACTACCAATGTTCAGCCTCTTATAGCTGAACATATCAATTTTGTTCAGCCGTATCTAGCTGAACAAAAAGTTTATGTTCAGCCACATAGGGCTGAACATATCGATTATTTTCTCTCATTTTTCTTTACTTTGTAATCAACAACGAGTTTGTTGTGGGTTTTATTGTAGACTGGTTGTAAGTGCTAAAATCCTTATTAGACATGGCAGATCATAGTCTATGATGACCCTATCTATGATGAAGCTCAGATACACATTCAGATATGAACAACAAATGGAGAAAATATATCAAACATTACTTGATTGAAAGGGGGCGAGGTAGAATGGTAATGATAAATGGATGGATGGCTGGAAAAATAGATAGAGGAGAAGGAGACGAAGAAGATGATGATCACTCACCATATGACAGATAAAGAGGAAGAAGAAGAAAAGGAGGAGGAGGGTTTTCACCGATTAGAAGGATTGCTCCAAATGATGGTGGTAAGTTGTGTGTAGAGAGAAAGGGAATAGGGCTATTTTAGGTATGTTTCGAGTGTGTAGAAAGCAAAACCAGAATTTTAAATTTTTTATGCTAAGTCATGTGGATAGAATTTGTGTGTAAAGGGCTAAAATCGTTGTGTATTTAGAAGCCCTCATTTAATACTTCCTTGCTATATATTTTCTTCCAAACTTACCCTTTATATCTTTATGTCTTACCTGCACAAAGGAGAGTTCAATTGACGATAGCACTGCAGATGGGACCCATTATTTTATAATCTCATTTATAAAATATACTAATTTGCCCCATTTTTCTCATGAACTAGCTTCCGGGTTATAAATATGTTTGGCATGTTCTATTTCAATTGGGGCCCACTGAACTTAATCTTTGATATGGATGCATACATGTATAGTATGGGATATCTGTGTGATAATAAAAGTTGAAGTCTTAAAAACTAATGGGCACCACTAGTTCATTTTTTTTTAAATGATCTCATATAGTAGTGGACTTCCTTTTTTGGTTCTAATTTAACTTCGCTTAAAGGTGGGACCTTCCATCAAGCTTCCATACTTTTTTCTTTTAATTATTATTTAACAATGGGGCAAATCATGAAAGCTAATAAAGTGAGAAAGGAGCAATATTAGATGTGAGCCCACCTTAGAAAAAGGAAGGCCATTGTGCAATCTAATTTTCTAAAGAGCATAAAACACTTAGGGCCTGTTTGGAATAACAAGAAAATACAAGAAAGTAATATTTTATGGAACATAATCTTTCATTTTCTAAAGAAAAAAATCTTATGTGTTTAGTAACCCATGAAAAATATGAAGAAAATATCATTTTCTTTCAAAAAGCTCAATATTTTTTCCTATAGTGCCTCTCCCCTGTAGAAAACTTTCTACAATATAAAAAACTTTCAAAATGAGATTTACAAATTGTAAAGTAAAGAACTTCACCAAATCTATAATGATGTACTTGTTTACATGTATGGTAAAGTAAAGGTAAATGTCACATCAAGGTAAAGTAAAGGCAAACTAAAGAATATTGTGAGAGAGTGGTAAAGTGTTTTTTTTTTTGTTTTTAAGATTAAGTTAGGTCTTCAATTTCTCAAAGAAAAGTTACAGAATTGGAAGTATACCATCAGAATGATAGTGCACTTCCAAAAAGGGGCATACCCCATCAAGTAAACAAGTCAAACAAAATAAATGACAAAAGAAAGAAACTAAACTATATCACATATAGAGTTACACAAAATATCAATGTTATCAATATTTATTGGTGGATTGCTCGAAGTTCTAGTAATAATTTTGCTGATCCGCATGGTGTGAGGATGAAGAAAAGAGAACTGCACTTGCGCATAACTTTTAAGCAATGCATGAAGCCTTCTAGCTTGAAAACGCATGGGCCATTCAAATCGGTATGGATTAAGTAGCACGTGCTGTAAAGAAGAGTCAGCCTCAATAGTAAGTGACGAATCCATTGTTGGAATAATCTGCAAAATTTGAAAAATCCCCTCATAGTAATTCAGCAATGACACTATGCGACCCTTTAAAGGGTGGTGAAGGTCCCGCCACATAATGCCAATCAAAATCTAATTGTTTGGAAGTATGGAAAGATGCCAACCAAGAATCCTTTCAGCTACCAAACGTGGACATTGCAAATGGTCATTAGATGGAATATTCCAATAACTCTGAATACTATTTGGTAAGTTGATGCCAAGGTAGAGAACCTTAGTGGTCACCACTTGAATAATTTGATGCGCCACAGAAATACTTTGTTTTGCAGTCAACCAGAAGATCCTAGCATTCCTTTCTGCCCACACGTGCCAAACGAGAGCATTAAAAAGTAGCTTACCAAGTGTTAAAGCTCCTTCATCTGACTAATCTAGAGAAGATATGACTGAATTTAGTAGTTCATGAACGTCATGACAGCTGATTGGCACCAAGTTCAATTTATAAAGAATCATTTGACAAATCTCTTGAGAATAGGGGCAATGAATCATAAGATATGAGGCTGTCTCCCATGTGCAATCACAAAGAACACAACAAGAGTCACAGTCAACATTTTTTTGAAGAAGGAAATCCTTTGTTTTGAGTATTCCTCGTAAGAGCATCCAAGCACAAACTGAGTGTTTTTTAATACACCCTTTAAACCAGATAGCTAAGGTCCACTGGATTTGCTGGTTAGGGATATTATAGATTAACTTGTAGGAAGATTTCAAAGAAAAGTGACCATGCTCTTCTAGGGTCCAAACAATTTAATCATCAAACATACTCCAAGGGACGATCTCATTTGGGATTGCCTGAAAAATATCAATCAAAGCAGTCGATATCCAAGCACAAATTGAGTGTTTTTTAATACACCCTTTAAACCAGATAGCTGAGGTCCACTAGATTTGCTGGTTAGGGATATTACAGATTAACTTGTAGGAAGATTTCAACGAAAAGTGACCATGCTCTTCTAGGGTCCAAACAATTTCATCATCAAACATACTCCAAGGGACAATCTCATTTGGGATTGCCTAAAAAATACCAATCAAAGCAGTCGATGTTGGCCTTGGAAGATGCCAGCCATCATTTTGAAGAAACGAATTAAACCTGATATCAGTGCCCATACGAAGATCATAAATTGCTCGATAACCATAACAGTCCTTTAACCGACCAACATTGAGCCATGGATCAGTCCAAAATTTTGTGAACCGCCCATTCCCAATAAAAAATTTTATGTGAGGTAACGCAAAAGATCTGAGAGCTAAAATACCTTTCCACCCCCAAGAAGCATGTTTTGGACTTGATATATCCCAAAAAGAAGTCCCTTTCAAATATCTTGCATTAACCCATATATTCCAGCAAGTTTGTTTGTTAATGACAATATTCCATACCTGTCGTAGTAGTGCAGCCTTGGTAACTCCAAAGATAGACCGAATGCCCAGACCTCCCATATTACTTGGCTGGCATATGGAACTCTAAGCTATGGGATGAATATAATGAGTGGACTAGCAGTTCCAAAAGAAATCCCTGACTTCACAATTTAAGGCATGCAATGTTGCTTGAGGGAGAAGGAAGACAGTCACCCAAAAAAGATGGAAAGAGGATAACGTAGACTTAATCAGCTCCAATCTTTCTGCATAAGATAGAACTTTGGCTTTCCATCCTGATAAGCGTTGCTAAACTTTGGCCAAAAGGGTTTGACAATCATTGAAATTTAGCTTTTTAGATGAAAGAGGAACTCCTAAGTATCTGATTGGAAACTTTGCTTTTGGGACATGGAGGATTGAAGAGATACCCTCTTGGTCCTCCTCGTTACAGCTTGCACAAAGTATTACACTTTTGAGCCAATTAACCCCGAGTCCTGTGAACTCTTTGAAACGACGAAGAAAGTGTATGAGGTTAGTAGCTGCACCTGAGGAAGCCTTGCTAAACACTATCAAATCATCAGCAAACATTAAGTAAGAAATAGTGACATCCCACCTCACAAAGGGAGATGGAATCATATGTGCAGAAGCATATTTATTCATCATGAGAGAGAAGAATTCCATGACTATAGAAAATAGAAATGGAGATAATGGGCATCCTTGTCTCAACCCTCGAGTACCCTTAAAAAAAAAACCTTCCGCATCACCATTAACCAACACTGAGAATTGTGCTCTTGAGACATATTCCATAAGAATCTTGATAACTCTATTTGGGAATCGTAAACATCTAGAGCAGCCTCCAAAAAATCCCATTTAACACTATCGTAAGTTTTGGCAAGATCAAATCCCATTTAACACTATCGTAAGTTTTGGCAAGATCAAGCTTAATGCACATTCTAGGAGTACCTTGATTCAAATGAAAGTTATGACTGAGGTCCCGAGCAAGGAGGATGTTATTTGTGATGCTTTTTTCAGGAACAAAAGCAGATTGCATTAGGCCCACAATCTTAGCAATTATTGTTTTTAACTGATTAACCAGAATGCGACTGATGATTTTGTATAATTCATTTGTCAAAGCAATAGGTCTAAATTTATCTGGAGAACTTGCATTTTTAGTTTTTTATGCCAATACTATAAAAGTGTTCTTAAGCTGCTTTAACATTGAACCATGCTTAAAAAAATCCTTGATGCTTTCACAAACATCCTTTCCTATAATTGGCCAACAAACCTTGAAAAAATGGGCATTAAACCCATCAGGCCCCGGGGCTTTATTTGGATTAGCAGCCTTAATCACATCCTCAATTTCATAAATTATAACTGGTTTCATGAGATTTATTGCATCTTCTTCAGTAACATAAGCATGAGGGATGATATGAGACAAATTAGGGGATTGAGTATGAACTGCTGGTGCTAGAATATCTTGAAAATGAGATACAAAGACTGCAGTAATTCCTTATGGATCAGTGTAAGTGTTGCCCTCCGCATCATCAATCTGGGAAATATAAGCTTGTGTTTGTCGCTTCTGCATAAGACGATAAAAGTATTTGGTATTGCTATCCCCCAAGTTTACTGCCAAATCTCTAGCTCTTTGTTTGTACATACTTTCATCTGCTCTTAGTAACTGATCAAGCTCAATCCGTGCCACCTTTTCATGTTCTTGGATATCCATGTTTCTTGACTCATCTGCCAAGCAGTTCTGAAGATTTTCTAGTTTTAAAGCTACCTCTGATATTTTTGAACGAAGAGAACATTGTGACCTTTTCCATTTAATGAGATGTCGCTTTACCATCGAGAGCTTTTGGACCATAGTAAAAAAGGGAGTGCCATGAATTTTAGTATCCCATGCATCATTCACTGTTTGAAAGAATCATGGCATTTTGCCCAATAATTATAATATTTGAATGGAGCTTTGATGTTAGTCTTCTCATGCAAAGAAAGTACCATCAGAGAGTGATTAGAGATACCTGGCATCATAATATCTCCCTTGAATGGACTTGATTGAATAAAGGAGGCATTTACTAACACTCTATTCAGCTTACATTCAATTCTTGACTCGCCAATGCTAGAATTTGACCATGTGAAGGAAGATCCTGTTAATTTTACATCAATCAGCCCCACTTCTTGAATACAATCATTAAACTCAATTAGCCCAATAGCCCTAGGGGTTGCTCCTCCAGACTTTTCATGGTTCTATCTTACAGTATTGAAATCAACCACAATAATCCGAGGCAAGCCATTGACTTTTGATTTATCAACAATAGATTTCCATAAGTCTCGTCTCTGCAAATAACTATTAAAGCCATAACATACTGAAAATAACACGTCCCCCCCATACTTTACTTCATAGTGCATAATCTGAGCATCCCTATAGGAGACTGTAACATGAACTGATCTAGGATCCCATATCATCCAAATTCTAGCAGAAGAGCCATCTTCAATATTTGAGGTTTCCCTCCATCCACTAGGCATGACTGAGTTTGCAATATAATTGTAGGAGGATTGTTTTACTTTTGTCTTCACCAAAACCACCAATGCAAGTTTCAAATTGTGAATTTTATTCCTGATATCTGACTGCATTGAGGGTTTATTAAGACCTCGCATGTTCCATATGATAATAGTCATGAGGAATGGTTTTTATAAGTGGCCTTCTCTTTAATGATGACCCTAGTAGGGCTTGGTTTTTGTCTGGAGCCTGTGCTAGGCAGTCTTACAAGTACACTTTTATCAATTTGGTGAGAGGAGGACATAGTCTTTTGTTGCTCACCTGATTTTTGAACTGGACCTGCGTCATTGTCTTTAAGTACTAGAGCTGTAGTTGATGATATTTCATATACAGAAGCATTAGAGTCACCATCCAAGTTTGAGAGGTTGTGGAATTTGTTTGAATCCTCATTTACAACTAAATCTGTTAATTGCTTTGGACTTGAAACTTTCTTTGCAGGAGAGGTGTATCTATCTGAATTTTTCTTTCCTTGAACTACATTCCAATCCTCCACATGAGGATTATATTGTTCCTCATCAATTGTCTCATGGATGCCTTCCTTCTGAATGTGCTTACTTTCTTCATTAACAACAGCTTCTACTGATTGTTGCTTCTTTGGTATCCACACTTTTTTTGGTTTGCTCATATCAGTCTTTAATGGACATGATTTTTCTCCATGATTAAACGTTCTGCAGGATTTGCAAGGGTTTGGCCGCCAAGCATATTCAATCTTTTGAAGGATGGTTTTGTCCTTGAATTTCATGTGCAATTCAATGGGGTACGGTATTCAGTATCAACATCAACTTCAACACAAATTCTAGTAAAAGCATATCGAGAACCAGATGTAGTAGCGTGATCCATACAAATGGGGTTGCCAATAATACTAGCAATTCTATTAAGTGCAGAATTTGTCCGGAAACAAAAATTCAGAAAAGGGAGACGAACTCAAACAGGAATAGTTTCAAGGTTCTCCCTATATGTGGTGATATCCTCAGCCCAACGTCTCAAAATTAATGTATGTCCATAAACAAACCAAGGTCCTTCATCTAGTATGCTTTGGCCAACATCAAAGGAATGGAATTTAAACAATAGAAAACCCTCTGCCATAGGGATTATCTCCAATTCCTTTATTCGCCATGCTTTTGAAAGGCAATTTCTAATTTCAGATATGGATGGAGAATTACCAATGAAGTATCCCACGAGAGCATTGCCCTAGTGCTGTGTAACCGCAGATGAGTCTTCTTCGTCAAACTCAATATGATGATCAGGATCTTTGGAAGGTTGGGTGTGGCGATGTAGATCCCTTGAACGGTCTGTGTTTCTGAAACAAAGAGGACCACTTATCAGTTGTATGGTCCATCGTCTTTGGCTGCAATATTTTCGGATCAGATGTCTCCCCTACTATGTTACTGGACCGAGGAAACTCTAGGGCACAAAGAAGTTCCTCATCAGAAAGCGTGCGTCCAATATTTTCTTCAACCTGCAAAATCTGATTCCTTTTCTCGACATCAGAAGGTGAGCATTCCATATATAGGATGGAGGCCACACGCTGGGCTGAAGCTTTCTTTTGGTTTTCAATGTGATTTTTGGCTTCAAGGATCAAATCACGGGGAACATCAGGAGGAATAGAATCGTCTTGTTTTTTCCTTAAGATCGACTTTAGGAATGAGACTTTGGCATTGCGGTCTTCAGCATAGGATAGCATTAGACGAATTTGATCCTTTAAAGGGGGGAGAAGCATTGGACGACCTGAAGGTGGAGGCCGTCCCTCCATCCATGATGAAGCCGTCAGTTAAGAAACGAAAGGGAAGAAGGATGCCAGAGGGGAGAGGAGAGGAGAGGAGAGAAAATAAATGTTGTTTTTTTGTTTGACAAAACTTTATCACACTTATCGTTAAAGAAAAAGTGACTTGTGATAAAGTTTACAGTAAAAAAGCGCCTGCTAGGCTTCACTTGACCACACTACTTTTTCATCTAAATATGGTGAAGGGATAATATGTCATATCTAGTTTAAGGCAAGTTTGTTTATATGTATGATAATTGGTAAAGTAAAATAAATGTTGATGCCACATCATGGTAAAAGATGAGGTAAAGTAAGGTAAGATAAAGTATGTGGTGAAGTAAAGTAGGAAAGAGAGAGTTGTAAAGTAGTTGCCATTTGTATTGACTTTACTTTACTATACTTTACCATAGTTTTTATGTGATAAAGGAAAGTGGCTTATGGTAAAAAAATTTGATAGTTGAACTTTACTTTACCACACTACTTTTTCATCCAAAATTAAATATAAAGTATTTAGTAAAAAAATTATTCTAATAATGAACTTTACTACAATCGATAGCAACATTAACTTGTTCTTATTTTAGATTTTTTTAAATATATATTAAAATTATAGTACATTCCAAACAACTAAATTTAAACTCTGTAATATTCTTCAAAAATTGCCAAATAACAAAAATATTTTAATATTTTATATATTTTTAATATTTAAATATATAAATATTGTATTCTATAAACATCCAAACTCTGTGAAATTCTCTTTGCTTCGATCAGTACAAATGCATACCGGCCGGGCCACCTCTCCAACGTGCCAGGGCCCTCGACATCATAAATGTAATTTTAGAAAATTATAACATGAAGGATAGCATCAACAAATTATTTTTCTTTCGATCAAATGATCTTCTAGATAAAGAAATGTTCAAGTAAATGGCTCATAGACAATCCTTTTGATCAAAGGGGGACAAACAACTTTCTTTTCCACAATGGATCTACACATGAGTCATCCAGTTTTGTTTGCATATGGAATTGATCAAAATTCCATAATCATTGATCAAGAGTAGCAAAAGAAATTGACGATCATAATCATTGAACAAGAGTAGTAAAATGAAAAGCTAAGTCAGATGTTCTAACTGTTTAATTTGGAGATCCCTCATCAGACCGTTATGATCATCAAATGATTTATGTTTTGATCAATGGTCACTGCTTAGACCCAGAAAATGATGCCCACTGTTAGATTGGACCATTAAAAAATGAACTAGTGAGGCCCATTATTTTCTGAAACTTAACATCTATTATCATGCTTGTATCTAGGCATGTCAAACGGGCGGGCCGCGAACAGACCACGGGCAATCACGGCCCATCTCATCTAGAGGGTCGTGCCTGGAGCGGGCTGGGCCATGCCATGCCTTTGTGCCTGTCGTGCTCAGTGTTCATCTTATAATTTTTTTTTCGAATAACTTTCACCTTTTCGACATTAAAGTTCAAAATTAAAACAATTACACAGAATGACAAAGATATTTAAGTGGTTCGGTCAAACTCGGCCTACTGTACTGAGAAGAGTACCATTTGGATCTTAAATTCTTGAAGGTTTGTAAATAAGATTACCTTCAAAACCTTACAATCTTATTAGAGAATAAAAATAAAAAACATAAAAAAACTCGTATATTTACAAATTACAATGAGGGAAAGTAAAAAACCAGATGTGTAGTCCACTAATGTATTCCGGTTGGATCATAATCTTCCATTGCTGTCAACTCTTATTTAGGGTAAACCACCTCCAAATATCAGTCTCGTGGGAAAATACAATACTCTACCGTTTCTTCAGTTAGATTTATTTTTAAATTATCCAAAATTTTGTTAGGGAGAATGAAAGAGTAAAATACTTTGGGGGATAGTTTGGGAGGTGGTTTTAAAGCTGACAAAATATATAAAACTAGCCGTTGGCTGGGTTGTGCTGGCCGTGCCGGGCGGGCCGACCGTTGTGGAAAGGTCAGCCGACCCCGTTCAGAATTCAGATCCCCAAGTTGGGAAATTCTATATGCACCACCAGTTTTGATGAATACACCCACTTTTAAGTTTTTTTTTAATTACCAAATTGCCCTCCAGTGAAAGGACGAACTAGCCCTTTACCATCAACCTCCTCCTAACCTCTTCCTTTCGTTCTTTCACAGTGGGGGAGCCGTTTAGGTACTGTCATCTCCTATTCCTCCTCTTTTTCTTCTTCATTCTCCCTTTCATCCATTGTTTCGTAACCGTTCCCTTGCACTCATTCATGCCCGTTGATGTTCATCTCTTTCCTCATCATCTTCTTCAACCATTTAAAAGTATCCTTAAGTCTCATCAGAATCTTCAACCCTTGAAAGTACTCATCTCCCCGGGGCACATTGTCTACTGAAAGCAGGCATTTTCAACATGGACAAGCAACTGTCAATCTACCAAGAGGAGGTATATTCTCCAACTCCGTTTCCAGCTCGTCACTCATTTTTTCCGCGATATGCTCGGTATTCCAGAACCGTGCAAAATCACACTGCACGGCACATTTTAACTGTGCAATATTTTTTTGCACGGTCACAATAAACCGTGCAAAATAAACTTGCACGGTTATATTAAACCGTGCAAAAAAATAATGTACATCTATAATTTGCCGTGCAGTGTGATTTTGCACGGTCCTATAGAACCGTACACTAATAAACTAATAATCTTGGGATCATATTTTCAGGAGATTGATTCAACTGGTGCAAGTCAGTGCTCTCTTGATTTTACTAATGTCTTCACCACTGAAACGATATTCAGAAGCCGAGATGATCTAATCCAATGGACACGGGATGTCGGAAAGAAACATGGCTTGGTGATTGTAATCAAAACTTCGGATGCTGGTGGAGATGGTAGGAAACCGAGAATAGTTTTATCCTGTGAGAGAAGTGGTAGTTACAGGGCTTCATCGAAGATATACGAAAAGAAGAATCCTAACAAGGCAACGGGAACGAAGAAGTGTAATTGCCCATTTGCCTTGAAGGATCGAAAGTTGCCTAGTGACGATGATTGGATGTTAGTAGTGGTTTGTGGGATACATAATCATCCAAACGCACAACATCTCGAAGGGCACTCGTTCGTTGGGAGGCTTTCTACGGAAGAGATTAATGTTTTGATTGATATGTCTAAGAGTCTGGTGAAGCCAAGGAACATCCTTCGAACACTGCAGGAGAGGAATGTGCACAACACCACTGCGATGAAGAGTATCTACAATGCTCGTCAGAAGTTTCGGGTGACAGAGATGGCCGGTCGATCACAGATGCAGCAACTTATGATGCATTTGGAGAAGAACAAGTACATTGAGTATCACACTAGCAATGATGATACAGATGCAATCTTAGACTTATTCTGGGCACATCCGTCATCTATTCAGCTATTACGTGCATTTCCAGAAGTTTTGATAATGGATTCCACGTATAAGACCAATAGATATCGACTTCCATTGCTTGAGATTGTTGGTGTTACATCTACCCAACTGACGTTCTCCGTTGCTTTTGTTTACCTTGATTCAGAGAGGGAGGCCAATTATAGATGGGCCATGGAGAGGCTTAAGGATGTAATGGATGGATGCATTATGCCACGTGTGATTGTCACAGATAGAGAGTTAGCGCTCATGAATGCAATCAAAGTTGTATATCCGAATGCAGCAAACTTATTATGCAGGTGGCATATATCTAGGAACATCTTGGCAAACTGTAAGAAGTTCTTTGAGACCAACGACAGATGGGATGCTTTTATCTCTTGTTGGAACATGTTGGTACTCTCTCCAACTGAAAGTGACTATATTCAACTTCTAAGTGCTTTGGAACGGAATTTTTGTGGGTATCCACATGCTGTTGATTATGTGAAGAACTCGTGGTTGAATAAGCATAAGGAACAATTCGTGTCTGTTTGGACGGATCAGAATATGCATTTTGGCAACGGCACCACTAACAGGGCTGAGAGTGCACACGCAAAATTAAAGAGACATCTTGATACATCGAGCTGTAGTTTTGATTCGTCCTGGCAGGTTATCCATTCCCTGCTTCAGTTGTTATTTACTGAAATAAAGGCTTCTTTTGAAAAGAGTTTGAACACCGTGCAACATAAATTCAAACCGGCACTGTTCCGTGAATTGAGAGGATTTGTATCAAGGAGTGCTTTGGATATAGTATTAAATGAGTTGCTAAGAGCTGCTTATATTGGTTCGGATTCGGATGCATGTGGGTGCGTTGTACGACGGACCCATGGTTTACCATGTGCACATGAAATTGCAGAATGTATAAGAGAAGGGTCTCATATACCACTAAGATGTGTACATCAATTTTGGCGGAAGCTCAATTTAGATCCCACTAAGATGAACAAAGCCCCTGAGTTGACCACAACTTCTGAGTTCGACTTGATCGATAAGAAATTTCGGGGAAATGATGAGGCTGGAAAAATTCAACTACTGAAAAAATTGAGAGAAATAGCAAGTCCAGAATGTACACCTCTGATTGAACCAGACATTAAATTGAATACTCGCGGTCGGTCATCATTGAAGAAAAAGAAGTTGGATCGGTCTACGACTCGTGAGCCGTCTGCATTCGAATACGCAGTAGGGGTGAAAGAGAGTGGACGACTTATATTAAGTAGTACATCTGTAAAGAAGATGAGTGAGAAGATTAGTGTCCGTCGAACTCGATCATGTACATTTTCGCAATCGCTCCCACAGCCTTTGGGACCCTACATCCATAATGTTAAGGATGTCGCAGCGGATGGTAACTGTGGATTCAGATCTATATCAGGCCTTCTTGGCATGGGCGAGGACAGTTGGAGACAAGTTAGATTGGACTTGAGCACTGAATTGCAGAGGCATCAACATTATTATGCATTGGTCTATGGAGGAGATGACCCGGTTGGAGAGCTGTACTACGCGTTGTCTTACTTCGAAAACAATCCAGGATTCGATCGTTGGATGACAATGCCGAACATGGGTCACTTGATATCTTCATATTATAAAGTCGTATTGGTCCTGCTTTCATTGCAGCAATGCTTGACTTTCTTGCCTTTGTTATCACCCCCTATTCCAACAAGTGATCACAAAATCATCGCGATTGGTTTCGTCAATGGAAACCATTACGTTTAGGTATTCATGAAGCCAGAAGCACCCATGCCACCTATTGCAACAAATTGGCATAGACACCATCATCCTGATGCAGACGGATGGCAGCTCCCATATGCAAATCGCATCGAGCAATTCAGAGACATTTTGGGAAATAGTGTAGCAACACAAGAGTCGGTTAATCTTGACAGCGATTGATTATATAAACTGATTCTCATTTGATGTAACCATATAAATTATATAATGTAACTCATTTCGATGTAACCGTTTGCTTGTCATTTGATGTAACAATTTGATTATCATTTGATGTAACTCACACCGATCTTTTCTGTTGTGTAAAACATGGTCTGCATCGCCAATATGTAATGGCAACTCAGAATCTGCACGGCTAACAGATACTGTGCAATCTTTGTTATGCACGGCACATAATGGCCGTGCAGATCATGTTATGTCCGGCACATAATAGCCGTGCAGACCATATTATGCACGGCACATAACAGCCGAGCATACTGTGCAATACACATTACTTATATTTTGTGCAGACCTATGTCCCTTTCATTCCATTTTGCCTAATCTTTCTTTTACACAAATATAGACTATAAGTTCTCTTAAAATATAAAAATTCATCCATTATAGTAGACATCTCAAAAAGAAAGAACTTGAATTCATCATTATATGTAAAAGTGATCATTTACATAATTGCCTTAAAAAAAAGTGGCTTATAATTCGCCAAGTTCCAAAATAAATTACAAACTCCCATGACATAATCATAAAATCCAAAAACAGCAACTCTCCTTAAGGACGCGTACATCGTCGGTACGTCACCGGCAACCCATCCAAGATCTCGAGAGTGGTCTGTATTGCCCGGTAATAAAAATCAGCAGATTGACCAGGTTATGCAATCGTAGCACGAAGATTATCACTCGCTCGGCGGATCTGTAAGAAATCATTATACATGTTAATAATTAAGAGAATTATAACTTTTAAAATGGATGCATAATGTTACAATTGAAATTTCAAACGCTCACCACTCTTGGAGTCGGGTCATCTTGATCCTCATGAGGATGATAATGGGAGTGCCGTTCGGGGTTCTGTACCCTAGGACGTGAAATCCTAACAAACCACTCCATGTAGTCGGGTGAGCACTCCCATGCATGTTGTACTCGATGGCCAATTGAGCGGTCCCCAATTGGCGATAAAGATATCCAGGTATCCAGCATAATGAGCGGTCCCCAATTGAGCACTCCCATACTCGATGGCCAATTGAGCGGTCCCCAATTGAGCACTCCCATACAGGTATCCAGCAATCTGTCTCACATCTGCCCTCGTAGCGGTCCCCAATTGGCGATAAAGATACGCAAGTGCGGCAGCACCCCATGCATAATGACGGACTTATCCCAAGTCCATCAGTAAAGATAGGTACGCAATGGGGACTCTGGTGGACGACTTATCAGTAAAAATTGTGCAGCCTAATAGAAACAGAAGATAGCCTCTAACTGCACAATCTACCTGCTCAACAGACGACCTAGGACCCACACTACCGCATACTCGCTTGATCCAGGCCATCCTCACTACCCCACCACGCGCCACTTGAAGTTCAGCAGACGCAGTCGCTCTATCCACGCCTAGTCCAGCCTCAAGTAAATCTACCTGCTCGGTAAACCCCATACTGGTCGATGCGTGGACAGGCAGTCCCGTTACTGGGATGCCGAGGAGAGTACCGACATCGTCTAAGGTGATCGTCATCTCACCGAATGGCATGTGGAAGGTGTTTGTCTCGGGCTGCCACCTCTCAACGAAACTAGATATCAAAGGGGCGGAAGTATATCGGTACGACAATGACTTAAGGCCAGCCAATCCAGACTCTTCTAAAATCGCACGAAACCGAGGAACTTTGATATCGGCCCCATCCCCGGGCCGAGGTATGTACCAATCCTTCAACCCTCGCCAATGATTGATACACTTAAGCGGCTCACGTTCCTGCACATTAAAAGTTTTAAACTTAATTAATATATGTTATTATAGACTTCAACACATATTATTTGAAAAACAATTAATTCACAAATTTAAAAAATGCAAGATTACCTCCCCGTCCCATATGGGTATGGCCACGTGCGTCCTGACACTAGGGAGGACCGATAAATCAACCGGACCACCGGGGATAGGACCCTCCCCTGCCGCCGCTGGGGGAGGACTGGATGGCCGTTCATCCTGGTCTGATGGATGATCCTCCCTTGCTGCCGCTGCAGCAGAAGTGGACGGCTGTGCCTCCTCCTCCTCTGAGGAATCATGCTCTGATGAATCCTCCTCAGATGAATCATCCTCTGACTCCTCTGACGAATCTGGGAGTGGATCCTGTCGCATTTTACGTCTTCGTTCAGATGCCGTTGGTCGTTGACGACGGCAGTCGAAGTACTAGTATGCAAACCTCGGCGACGTGCCGGTCTTGCAACACCGATCTTCGTCCTCACTCTAGATGGCTCGCTAGAAGAACTAGCCCGTCCGCCTATTGAAAGTGAGCTGCCACCGCGACGAGGAGGTCTTCTAGGCATTTTCTAATCTGTTCAAAATAAAAAATAAAAATTGTTATTTTAACATTGTAAATTTGTTCTGCACGGCATACTATTAATGTGCAATCTCAAATCTGCACGGCCAATGTGAGCCGTGCATATGTAATTTGCACGGCATATCGACACCGTGCAAATAACATATGCACGGCTAACATTGGCCGTGAAGATGTGAAATGCACGGCTAACATTGGCCGTGCATATAGTAAATGCACGGTGTCGATATGCCGTGCAAATTTAACCTGCACGCTTCTGGTTTGCCGAGCACCACGCGAACCAGAAGAAAAAAGCAAATGGGAAGGGAAATTTTGGCATTCGAAACACCCATCCATATCATCCATATCATGCATTAGGGAATCCACATACAATCGAAATAGGTGAAAATACAATCTAACTACACATACATTACAACCTAAAAAGAAGGTGAAAATGATTGGAAAGCTTTAACGAAGGAGAAGAAGATTACCTTACCTTGTTTGAACAAGAAGAAGAAGATGAAGAATAAGAAGAACGTGATGAGAGCAGTGGAGAAGATGTAGCAGGAGACGCCGGATTTTTTCAACTTCTGTTAGCCGTGCCAAATCTGAAAAGCGAGGACGAGGGAATGGAGAAGGAGAAGACGAGGTCTGGTGGGCAGTTTCGGTATTTTGGTGGGTGGGCTCAGCAAATAGGTTTTAAACCTAAAATGACTGTGGTGAGCTCAGAATGTGGGTGTATTCATAAAAAATGGTGGTGCATATAAAATCCCCCCCCCCCCCCCCAACTTCTGTTACCCCCCTCAACTTCTGTTAGCCGTGCCAAATTTGAAAAGCGAGGACGAGGGAATGGAGAAGGAGAAGACGAGGTCTGGTGGGCAGTTTCGGTATTTTGGTGGGTGGGCTCAGCAAATAGGTTTTAAACCTAAAATGACGATGGTGAGCTCATAAAAAATGGTGGTACATATAAATTCCCAAAACCAAACCCCCCCCCCCGTTTTCATCCCACGTTCCCAAGTCTTGTCCACCTGGCACCGACCCATCATCTCCTTGTGTCCTTGTACTTGCCCTTGCCCTCTCTTTTTTGGGTATCAATCAAAAACAGAGTTTTGGTTTTCATCTAGGGTTTCTTGATATTAAAACATCATCACTCTAACATTCATGGATTCCATCAACAACAGCAGCAGCGAACATGTAATTGATCGAATCAGCTCTTTACCAGACGCTCTTCTTCTCCACATCCTCTCTTTCTTAGACGTGTGCCAAGCAGTCCGAACAGGCATTTTGTCGAGCAGATGGAGGGGCCTTTGGACGTCCATCTCATTTCTTGATTTCAACCAATACCAGTTTAAAGGCTACAAGGGATTCGATCCTTTGGATTTAGAAGAAGAAGAAGACCCCTATCATGATGAAGATGACGACGACGACGATGATGAAGATGATAATGGTGGTGATAGTGCTAGTGATAATGCTGATGAATTCATCAAGTTCGTGGAGCGTTCCCTGCTTCTTCACGGTGCTCCCAAGATTAACAAGTTCTCTCTCACCTGCGATTACAGGAAAAAGTTTGAATATTTTATAGATGGGTGGATTCTTTCTGCAACAAGAAAAGATGTGAAAGAATTCTATCTAGAATTCCCTTATTCCATTGATGATTCATACAACTTGCCCTGTTGGCTATGGAAATGTGGGAGTTTGATTTCGCTAAGTCTGGATGGATGCCTGGTGGGTGTTCCTAAATCTGTATGTCTTAGTTCGCTCCTTTCCCTTTCTATATATTCAACACGTATGGAAGTTGGGTCTGTTCCAGCATTGTTATCTGGGTGCCCTATGCTTGAAGAGCTGGTTTTGGAAAAATGTAGTATAAGTTCTGGTCGGCTCCGAATTTTACCTTCTTCTTCTTCTACAGATTTGCGGTTAAAGCGTTTGAAAGTAGTATTCTGCAGTAATCAATCTGGTAATGAGATTGGTCTTGAAGTTGAAGCCCCAAATCTAGAATTCTTGAATCTCTTTGGGGTCAAACTACACAAGAACCCTCTGAGGAATATGTTGTTTCTAAGAGAAGCACATCTTGGCATTTATTATACCGGTTGGAATGACAAATTGCATTGCACTCTTGAGTCGTGGCTTAAGGATCTTAAGCATGTTAAAGTACTTGGACTGTGCAGCTCCTGTATTGAGGTATGATTGGTGACAGTTTAATTTTTCTAATAATACCCTGGTAGTTTCTAGTCATTGAGTTTTTTTACCTCTTCTGAATAGAGTCTCTGCTCAATTAGACTTAATTGCATTGTTTTTTTTTTTTTGCAAAGAATGGACAGGGGTGGCTAATGTGAGATGTAAAAAGTATGGGTATCTTTTATTAGAGAATATAGACCAGAAAAAAAAAAAAAAAACAACCAAAGATTTCTGGATGCTAAAGTAAAGAAGGCAACCACCTACATCTTCATTAGAGTTTCATTCACATATTATATTGATTTCTACTTGAAAAATTTTGCACATTTGGTTGGCTTGGCTGCACTGGAGATATTGATGATGTAACCTTTTAAGAAATTGGTGATGTATCCTTAGAAACTCTGTGCGCGCGCACACACAGAGGGTTGATATTGAAATAAGACTCACTTGATTCATATTCTTGCCCGCGTCAATTTTCCTTTTTTTTTTTTTTGGTAGTGGTTTTGATCTAGTGGGTTAAGTCACGTGTGCTGGTGACTTACTTGACAAATATTTGTGCTGTGCCGTTGTGATGATTACTGACTTGACAAATTTTTTTAATGGGACATGTTATTAAACATGAGGGTGGACCCCACTAATTTTTATTCCATTGGACATTTAAATCCATGTAGTCTTGAGGAACAAAATGAATAATCAGATTGGAAACCAGTGATCCAATCAAATCTGTGAATGTTGATGGCCGGTGATGACCAATGAGTATGATTTTGGTAAATACTTATTCGGCTATTCCACAAGTCCTTTATCTAGTGCTGCTTGTGGAACCTGCCAGCAAGCCACTGTCCAATTTAAAATGTTCATTGGGTTGTCATGCAAAACTACTCATTCAAGCCGGATTTTTTTGTCGGACATGCACCAATTTCTCCCATGTTGACTTCGAGAGTTTATCATTTCCTGCTGTTCATAAATAAGAAGAAGGTTTGAACAAAAGAGAGGCAACCATAGGGTCTGCCCTAGGAAGTTGTAAAATTCATATGCAGCAATTTTTTAGATTGAGGCCATTTGTTTAATATGATCCATGCCTTTGAATTGTCAAATCCTTGAAAAACTCCTGAATTAAGAGATTACACCATTTTGATTGGTACTTTAGAATGGGAATTTACTAAACACAAGAGATGGACATTTATAGTAGGAAAATGAATGCCAAAATGGTGTCACTGATATTTGAATTTCTTGGTAATTTTTCAATATTTCCAATTTATAACTGGATCATTTCTCACTCTTTTAGGTCAGTAAATATTATGGAAGACAGTTCAAGAAACTATTCGTTTTCTAATATATTTATAATTCCTCATAACAAACCAATGTTTCTAGTTCTACAACTTTAAAGTTACTTTTGAATTAGGAGTTTTGTGATATATTCTTCAATTTGAAATGTGTTGTATGTTAAACTATCATTTTTAATTGGTTGTAAACCAGGTATTTAGTTGATAATTTATGATTTATATTGCTTCCATGATGCATTTTAAGTTTTTAACACTCATGGTTGAGTGACAGTTTTGTGATATATTCTCAATTTGAAATGTGTTGTATGTTAAACTATCATTTTTAATTGGTTGTAAACTAGGTATTGCATTAAAAAAGCAACCCTTTATTTGATAATTTATGATTTATTGCTTCCATGATGCATTTTAACACTCATGGTAGTGGTGTTGGCATGTAGCAAGCCCAACTAAGAATAAAATAATATAATAAATTTAATAAGGAAAAATAAAATAGATAAAATAAAAAAATTTAATTATGCATTTCATTTATTTCATTAGTGCCCATGATAACTTGTGAACACAATCTTGGGTATTTACAGGTTTAACACACAACAAACAAAAAAACTAAGCAAAAAAAGTGGGAAGAATATATTTTTGCAATTATCCTACTCTGTATACTGGCTTTAAAATACTAATGATTTGTTTTCAAGAGAAAAGTTGTTCCTAGCTTCCCTTCTATAGTTGAGATACAGGCACCGACAAAGAAAGGGAAAAAAACAATGAAAAGAAGAAAGGAGCTCAAGAAGTAGATGGGTTTTGATGTAGGCCAGACCTATGACCAATGGGTACACCAAGCCCAATAGGCCCCAGATTACAATCCCAACATGTGTACCACATGAATCCCACTTGCTAAACACGAGTACCAGATGCATCCAAGATGGTTGTTGGACTACAATAGTAAAATGTCCAAGTTATGCATCCAAGGAATCATTGGAGTCACTCAAGAAGATTTGTGCTTGTAATTTAAGTTCATCTACAAGTTTGATACCCATGGACATCGACTAGAGATCACCATGCGCTAAACATCCGGTGTCAACTCTAGAGGACCTTTTTAGCTCTAATTCGTAAGTCTGAAGGCTTATCATAGATAGGGTTTGCCCAAATCATAAAATAAAGAGGGGAAGTGTCCAATGGGAGTGGAGATAACCGCTACATTACAGTATATATTTAAGAGTTCTCTTGGCTTTTCAGCCCTAGTTACAATCTGTACTACCGAAGAACTAATCAAACAAAAAGGTGTTTTAATCCTGGCCAGTAAATAATTAAACAGAAAAATGATGAAATTAATCAAACATAAAGATGTTTTAATCCCAGCTAATATTGTTTTGAAAATCAGAATTGTATCGTAAATCGTTCATACCCATGAATCGAATTGAATCGTGAATCGTATCGCGAATTGTAGGTTTTTTTTATTTTCTAATAAAAATAAAAAATAGTAAAAAATTAAAAAAGAAAAGGATATAAAGTAGTTATTCACAATCCATCCATTTTTCCATTCATAGAATTATAAATACAATGACAAATAAGTCATCATACAATCATATCAAGAACATCTTAACATATATTAATATATAATAAATGATATGTGTAAATAGTTAAATAAGTTTAAGGTACCAATATATACTTGTTTTTTGTTATCTTTAAATCAAAATATAAAAGTAAAAATAAAATCCAAACCATCAATCTTACACAACATGATCTTTCGAAGTTTAAAAGTGTTCATGAAGAAGAAAAACCCGAAAAGGATTTAAAAAAGAAGAAGAAGATATAGACAGCCCCATTCATACAATCGAATGCTTTAATCAAATGCATGTTCTTTATTTATCTTTAAAACCTCCCAAAGTCGCAAAAATTCTTAAGATGTTTCGTTAACTGCTAAATAACCTTTTAAAAGTAAAAATGCTAAAAAAAAGGAAAAAGGGTAAAAGATTATTAATATTAACTTATTGATTGTAGCTATTATCGCTTCGTCGAATCGCTTGAATCGAAAGATTCAACGAAACACTCATCAAATCATATGATTCACACCTGAATCCTAAGATTCATTTATAAATGGGATTCGTTGCATAGATACGAATCGTTTTCCTTAGGATTCGGGATACGAATCGTAGGATTCTGAACTATGCTTTCTAGTAAATAACTAAATAAAAATTTACCACACCGACCCCTCATTTTGCTAAATGCTATTTGCAATCAAGATGTAAAAATGGTATAGAGAAGATGATGGATATTCTTCACAAAATTGGTCTTTCTTTTGGTGAAAAAGATGATGGTATGTGATTAATTAGAAGGGGCTTTCTAGATTAGGATTGAGAGAGAAACACCACTAAAAGGAAGCTTAAAAGGAAAAAAAAAAAGGACAAGTGAGTTATAAATTTACACAAAGTTCATTTAACTAAGGTTGACATGTAATTTACAAAGGTCCATACATGGGTTACTACAGATGAGAACAGTAGTCGAATTGAGTTAATCTTGGCTGTTAGTCGTGCTTTGTGGTTGATATGAGCAAATGTCGTAAGATTGTCTATCCATATGACCAAGTGAACCCTCCAGCAGTTAGTCATGCTTTGTGACGGTGAATATTCCCAATTGGTTGGAATCTTACGGTTCTAAACCTATAAAAAATTGGCTATTTTTCTCCTTTTAGTAAGAGGGTCAAGTTCGTGTCTGATCAATCTCTCTCTCTCTCACAGCCTGTTTTCACCATGGATTCTTCCAAGTTTTTAGGAACAACAAGCAATAGATACCATGAATGACTGTATGAGGGTACATTTTGAAGGACACATTCATTAATTTTATGCTGAGTGAAACTATTAGGCAGGAGCTCCTGCATGAATGGCTTCTGGAAGATCAAAGATCATCAGTGATAGAGTCCTGGCTGGATGGGTCTTCTAAACAAACTATGTGACAGCTTGTGCTTGTGGAGACTGGGCCTTTGCAAATCTTGGAAGATATTTCTTGTGCATCAATCTCCATGGAGGGGTCCACCAGCAGATTGACTCTATCAATCAAGTGATAATTTTCTGAAGATTAGCTAGTTGGAATGGTGAGAGGATTTGGAGTTGTTTCTAGTTTAGTCAACTTGTCTCTTCTTTCATAGATTTTGATAATAGGAGGTTTTCTGGAGAGTTGTTAAAAAATTACTATATTGCTATATGTAGGAATTAGGAATTTAAGATGAGCAGAAAAAAAAAATGGAAGAATAATTTCATCCACGGACATTTTTTGTCTCTTGTTTTCTAATGCTATCACCTTCATTTGAGATGTATGGAGTGCTTTCATAGAATGTGGCATCCATTTATTTAAATAATTTATCGCTAGGAGTATGGAAACAAATTTGATATCTTTTGTAGGGTGTGGAAAAACCGACAAAGACAATATTTCAAGGATCCAATGTGATTTGTCTTAGAATGTCATGAACATAATGTATGCAGCTGAGTGGTACATGAACCAATAATGTTTTAGATGACTGAACTCGAATGCGAGATTGTCATTCTATTACTTAGGAAAGTATTAAGCTAATAAGAGAAGTAAAGTACTTGTGGAAATTGCATAGGGCCATAGCTTTTTTGGTACTTCATGTTGAGTAAAAGGGCTTTTGTGACTAAAAGTTATAGCTGGTGATGATTATTCCTTTTGGCAACTCCTTTTGGAGAGTGAATAGCGATGTAATTTGGTGTATGTCATTATTTTTAGAGGAGACAGCAAGTTTTTGGAAGTGAGTTCTTCACTGTTATTATTTCTTAAAAAAAGGATTTTAGCATCAAAGTTTCTAATCATCATATGAAGCATCGACTTTTATCATATAAAGTCATATGTAGCATGAGGAAAATCATTAATAAACAAGGATTAAAAACCCGGACTTGGGACTCGACTCGGCCGAGTCCCAACAAACTTAAAAAAACATTAAAAAATAAGGAAAAAAGAGGAAAACTAAAATGGGACAGCCTAGGAGGCCCTCCATCCATGTAGATATATTGAATCTTTTTATTCTTTTATGTAACGATAGTTTTTTGTGAAATTACAGAGTATTCCTTTATCTTCCCTACTACTTGGGTGTTTTTAACAACAAATTCCACTATTCTAAAGCATGATATTGCTACTATTACTGTATACCAGTAAATAGTAACCTGCAATTATATATGCCACACCTTAAGATTATGAGACAGAAACCATTTAATTGCAATTAAAAGACAAATCCATATTCCAATTTCCATATCAATTATCAACTATGAAGTATCAATTAGCAAATAGCAACCATACCTTAGCCCATTCTTTCTAATACCATGTTGAATGCCTTGCCGTTTGGATGCTTTCTTCATCATCGTCGTCATTTTGATTTTGACGATAGTATTGTGCTATATCAAATTCAAAGAAGTCTCGCCCCCACTCTTGGAGTACCTTGTCCATAATTTGATGGATCCGGATGACCATAGCGAATCAATATATCCCTAATTATAACCATCCGGATGACCTTGTCCATAATTTGTTGGATGCCTTCTTGCCCTCCCCTTCCTCTAGCGAAATTAATATTTCCCCATTCAAAAAATAAATAAATTATAACCAATCAAATATTCTAATTACTGTAGATTCGATAAGAATTAAATCAATATCCTTATGTTACGCAACATTATATGAAAAAAAAGCACCATCTTCTTGATGTTGTTTATACATTGCTTCTCAAATCCTCCATCTCTTCTTCCTTATGGGTTGAAGCCATATCCACCGCAGTTTATCTTATAAATCTGCTTCCTTCTTCTAAACTTCACCACCAAACTCCTTATTTCATCTATATGGGAAGCATCCCAGTTACAATGACCTTCGTACTTTTGGCTTCATCTACTTTGTTCATTTGCTACCAATTATACAGGAAAAACTTATAGTTCAATCCGCCAGATGTACCTTCGTAAGATTGCACCAAATTAGAAAGGATGTCTTTGCTACTATACAAGCATTCGTTGGAGCCGCACATCTTGAAATGTTGTCTTTTTTCAAAATCAGTAAGGACGTCATATCATCTACTTCCTTTCCAATCTCATATCCATTAACTTTTCTGATCCATGATCATCTTCCATAACTCAGTTTAAGCTAGGAGTGGTCTACCTACGATGAAGGTTACATGAGGAATTTGCTGAAGTGCGTCTCTCCTAGGATGAACCTTATCCAAATCATCTAGTTCCTTTTTGCTGGTTATCCGGCCTTCCCGGCCTCCTGATTGCTATTTTTTTCTACTCACTTCTTTGTCTACCTCTCTCTCTTCTGTATATATTCCAAATTCTTATTCTTAGACCATGAAATGTGAATGCTGGCTCCATGCAGGAAGAGCTTGATCCACTCACTCAAAATCATACATCGGATCTTGTTCCATGTCCTTCTCATGCAACTCCTATTGGCAGCAAGTGGGTCTATGTCAAACTTAAATCAGATGGAATTTTGGATCTCTAAAAGGCCTGATTAGTCACACTTGACAATAAGCAAGAATTTGGGGTAGACTTTGAAGAAACATTTACTCTAGTTGCCATGATGACCACTATTCATACTATCCTTGCAAAAGCTGCTTCCTAATATTGGGCACTTCTTAAATGGGTGTAAATTTTTTTTTTTTTTTTTGTATTGAGACCTTAAAGAACTCTATTTGCAAATTCCTTCTCTGCTGAATGCTTGTTGTCTTGGACGATCTTTTTATATGTTGAATCAAGCTCCACAAACATAGTTTGAGAAATTTTGTAAAATTCGTCACTAAGTTGCATTCCAACAAAGTCAATATGATCCCTCAATGTTCCTCCTATCATCAACTGGCACCACAATTTTGCTAGTGTATGTCAATGATATTATTTTCATCAGCAATGATCTCAATGGTGGAGTTAGAAAATTCTTGCCCAGTTGGCACACCAATTGATGTCAATGTTAAATATAGCAAAGATGATTGTGATCTTCTGTCCAACCATACTGTTTATCCGCAACTAGTTGGCAGTCTAGTGTAGTTGACCATTACTAGGCTCGACTGACGTCTCATATGTAGTCAATGCAGTTAGCCTGTTGATGACCTGTGATGCCCAGATATGGCATGGTATTTACACATAAAAAGTGAAGTATTAGATACGATACGACACAATATTTTGCTTACTTTTAAGTATCCGGATATCATGGTTCCCGACAGCTCCGCGGCCTCTTCATATGTTTGCAGTCCAAGAATCATTTGTTATATTAAGGGCAACTGAAATTGTGGATTGTTCTTCCTTAATGGTTGCAAACTTAATCAAACTACTTATAGTGATGTTGATGAAAGTCCGGATCCTTTACCCTAGAGGAGGAGGAGGAGGGGGGGTGAATAGGGTGAGCAACAACTTAATGACCAATTAAGCCAATTTTAAACTTCTTTAAAACAATTAGCCAGTTATGATGATTATAAAAGAAAATGCGGAAGCTAAATAAATCAAACACCACAAGAATCACCACAACACAAGAGTTTATAGTGGTTCGGCCTCAATGCCTACATCCACTATCGGCTTGTGATACAACACCCCACCGGATTTCCACTATTTATGCTTTTTAAAAGGCTAAGCAATAACCTCTACAAATGTTGTTTTTCTAGGCTTAACAACAACCTATCAATGTGCTGTTCTAGGCTAAGCAATAACCTTTACACTATGCTTTTCTAGGCTAAGCAATAACCTTTACAAGAAGAAGGTTTTCTCTTAGGGAAGTGTCTACACAAAACACTTTTAAAGAGATACAATTAAAGCTCAATGTTTTGCCTCTAACATAGGCTGATATGAAAGTTGAAACAAATTACAAACATACACTTACAATTTGCTAAGGTGAGTGCTCAATGTGTATGAATGTTTACTTCAATCAATTTCGAAAGTGAATGCTCTTAAATGAATGCTTGATACATTTAAAAATCTAAGCACACAAATTAGTGATTGAAGAGATGAACTAATCACATGAATTAATCAAAACAACTTGGAAAGACATTCCTATTAAAACACTAGTTGTATGAAAGTTTAAATACTAATACACATGTGATTTGGGCATGAGTGTTTGCAAAACAGTCCAATATGTTAAAGTGATTTGAATGATTGCAAAAAAACTCAATCAAGGCTGGAAATCATGCTAAAATGAAGTTACAAAAGTTTGAACATGCATGGATTTCAGAAGTATGGAAATCAAAATTTAACTTGGAAGCATATACCTTTGAATCTCAAGGATTTTGATTTCCATTGACTCTCTAGCTTTCTTAGCTCATTCCTCTTTCTTAGGCTTCAAAATAGTTTCAAAAGTTCACCCAACCAACCTCTCAAAGAAAGGAATGAAATGGACATTTATAGAAAAAATCAGTCCAACGGCTAGTTTAGTCGGTCGACCCCAAGAACCTTCGGTCGACCTACTCTTCAACGGTCATAAAAATGACCGTTTGAAAAAGTAGCCAACGGCTAGTTGGTTCGGTCGACCGAGTACAGGCGTCGGTCGACCGACCACACTGGCCTGGGAGGAGTTCTGTGCATACTTTTGAAAAAGTGATTTGTGGAAACATGAACTCCTGGCCATTATGATTTATGCATGCTAAAAGGATTATAAAAATGAGATTTGTATGCATAACAAGAACCTCGATGATAAACTTGATTTTTCAAAACTATGCATAAAGAACTAGATTTTCGAAAGTGCATTTTAGTTCTAAAACATGCAGGATGAAGTCTTTGAAAATCAAATGTATGTGCATGACTAAGGTTCATAATTCAAGGTCCAAAGTTTGATGCATGTGTGTGATAAGGTGACTGTGAAGGTGAGTGATAGTGCATCCATCAAATTAGCAACATACAAAAATCTTAACAATCTCCCCCTTTGCAATTTGATGGCAAATAAGATGATCACAACACTTCTAATACTTCAGCTCTTCTGAACTGAGCTGATCTTGAAACGATCTCTTGAATGCAGCTTTGATCAAATGATCTCTCCCCCTTCGTATTTAACTTTTACTCTTTCAAGTTCTCTCCCCCTTTGTTAGAGCTCTCCCCTTGCTCTAAGCTTTCCTTTTATGCTCTCTAAACTTCGATTTGCTTTCAAGCGGTCTCCCTCTTTGATCCTTGGACAGATCTCCCCCTTAGTTAGATCTGGTCTTCTCTCCCTTTTGTTGGATCTCCCCTTTGTTTGATCTTCTCTTGCTCTGTTGAGTTCTCTCCCCCTTTGTCATCAAATTGCAAAGGAACCTATATACATGAGAAAACAAATACCTTTCAGCAGCACCTGTTACTAAACGAAATTGAAAATGCAATGCTGGACATGTTATCATGTATATTAGAAGTCTATGCAGTGTTTGAATGAAGCTAAGACAAAAGATATTAAATGAGAGATTTTATAGATCAAAACATCATAAGAATTCATCAATTTAGGAATATAACAAGAAGAAAAGAGGTGAACAAGTAAAACTCTAGATTCATTGATTTAAAATAGAAAGTTAGTACAGTTTTCACTAATTACTTGAGCAGTACAAAAATCAAAATAATGGTCAGTAATCAAAACATAATCAGTTGATAGACAAATATTTAAAAGAGTTAAAAGTCTATCACTACCCCCCACAAAAAGTGAAAAACCCTCCTAAGATCTAAGATGAATCTGTAGGAGACGGGGGCACCGCATCATCATGACGCCTGCAGCTGCTGGAGATGTTTGAGAGATACTTCAAGGTCTTCTTCGTCATAACTGATACCTCTTGTCTAAACTCCTGAAACTCTGTACGCATAGTAGACACAACATGCTCTATAGAGGTCATACGGTCCTCTAAACTACGCTGCACAGGGGGCTGAGGGGGCTCTGGATGAGGAGGCTGACCTTCTACTGGATCTACAGGCTCTTATCTCTACAGCCTCTAACTCTGCATCTCCTTCAGCAATAAGATTTCTTCGCCGAGGTGGTGGAAGCTTCATCAAGAGAATGTTAGATTTGTTGAAAATCGTGGAGGTCTCTGGTCTCTTAGAAGCTGGAGGAATCACTCCATATGATCTAGCGAGCTGGGTAATAAGAAACCCAAAAGGAGCTGCACAAGGTAGTGACCCAGTGATGACTCAGAGAATATGATGCATAATGACAGAAGGTAGGCACACTTGATCACCTGAAATTACTTTGAACAGTAGATTAGCCATGTAGGGAGTCACTTCAGTCCTATTCCCTTTCCTTGGATAAATGGAATGAGTGAAAATGATATGTATGATACGGAGGGAAGGAATCATGAGAGAAGCTTGAAGACAATTCTTGGCTGACCAGATTTCAGAATTTCCACAAAGAGCTTGAGTCACTGCATCTCTCTCATCAAGGGGAAGAACTTCAGAAATAATCTTTGGTCCATTGGACCTAGGAATCCCCAAAATGGAGGCAATCTTCTCTGTGGTGACCACCTTTTCCCCATGCTCGAATCTGATAGTAAATGAATTGTTGGAGGAGGCACGGATAGACTCATATAGGCCATGAACTAAGGATGGAAAAGCATTGCCACTCCAAGTCAAAATATTAGCCCAACCAATGGCCTCTAAGATAGCAGGGACATCATAGTCCACTAGATCTTTAACTACACATGTCTTCTCCACAATAATCCCTTTGTTCCGGAAAGATTTGACAACATAAGATGGAGAAGGGATGGGTTTGAATTTGACCACACGAGGAGGAGAAGCTTCGGGAGAGGATGGAGGAGTTCTATGGGAAGATGAGGCATGGCCTGTTTTAGACTTCTTGTTAGGCTGCCTGAAAGTTTGCCTTGTCCTGGAAAACTGAATGCCCTCAAGTGCTAGGCTGAAATGTAGAAGAAAGTGATCACTGAGCACTAATATATCAGTTGGGAAGGAGAGGGACAGCACACACTAATTCAGTTGACAGTTAACAGTGAGATGGAGCACTTGGAATGGCTTGAATTGCTCCTATGATAGGATGGAGTTAGGTGCACAATGTTCCCACTTGAAATCAGCAAAAACAGATACTAAAATGGATGAATCAGTGGTTCTGGCATTCTGTCAAACACTTGTGGTGCAGAAACTGAATCTTGGGATAATCACTGAACACAGCTGCTCAAGCCTGGACCAAAAGGTCTACAAATAGTTTACTGCAAAATCCACAACACCAAACAAATTGAATGGACAACTACACTCATCAGGACTAGCAACCAACGATGGGTGTTGAATCTGCCAAACACACAGCACACAGACAGTTGGAGGGTAATACACGGCTTGGACGACTTGGCTGGTTGAAGGTTCAGTGATGATCTCTGGAAATGCTAGCAATAAGAAAAATGGAAGAATGACTCCAAGCTGACAGAAGAAAACTATGAACCACGGCTGCCTGGGAGTTGAGTGAGGAACGACAGTGACGAGGATGCCAATGAAATGAAGCCTTTAGCTAAGAGGATGATGATCGAGAATGTTGCTCAATAGAGGACGATGATCAAAGCCTAGACGAGCATTAGCAGAAGGGAAGGGGAAATCAAGCCCTAAGGAGGTCGGCCTGTTGAATGGAAGAAAGCTCTGAATGAAACTGAACGGCCTAGCGCAACTTTTTTAAGTTGCTGGGCGTGCATGTTCGGTCGACCGACCACATCAAGCGATCGACCGATACAACAGGGAAAAACAAAATTTCTGTTCAGGTTCTCAAGAAAAACTCTCTGAACACATGATTCCCTTAACCCAGCTATCCTACAAACTCAATCTAATTAGGAAAAGAGATTTTACACAATTAATTCCAAATAAATCCATTTAAAAGATTGAGAACTTGTAAGTCCAAGAAAAAATATTTTTCAAAAGTATTTAATTTGACAAATGTGGAATAACTATGAATCCTTTCAAATAAAAACAAATTTGAAAAACAAATCAATTGATTGTGAAGATGTATCTTTAAGCAATTCTTTTTCAAATCAAATTGATCATAAACATGCATTTTTATCATAACACACCTTTTAAATTCAAAATGCATTTTCAACAAGTAAAACTCAAACAAATGATACTTGAACAGAGAGACAATACTAAGAAAGATAGAAGGAACTAGACTAAGGACCAACAACACATGTAACTATGGGAAGGGGTTGGTCTAATCTAATAACAAGGTCTTAGTATTTGTCTAAAAGTCTAACCTTAGGTTTCCATTTAAGGTCGTGAGCTTTGGTGTCTATGTTTGAGATCCCACCAACTAGAGGAGATAAATATGGACTTCTTTTAGACTTGACATCATATCTTTGAGGTTTGACAATTTTATAATTAGATTGATGATTAGTCTTTGGTAGTTGGTGTTTAACTTTCTTTTTATTCTTCTCATTTCTTTTAGCTTTTCCTCCCTCTTTTTGTCTTTTGAATTTTAATTTTAATCTTTCAACCTTTTTCAAAAGTTCTTTCATTTCCAAAGATAGAGGAGGTAAGGTGAGAAGTTTCTTTTTGATAGATTTATTTTGACTATTTTTAATTTGTTTAGTCTTTTTAAAATCTATCTTAGGAGACTCTTGTTGAAATGGTTTAACTTGTTTGAACTTTCTAGAGTCTTCCTTTGATTTAAATGTGCCCTTCATAGAATTAGATTTTTCTTTCTTAGGTTCATAGATGGGTTTAGACAAATGATTTCTTCTTAATTTGCACTCAAATTTGGAATGCCCTTCATTACCACAATAATGACATTTTGTTTTGGGCAAAATAGAGTGAGTGCTAGAGATGGAGGACTCACCTTTCACAAATGTGTTGGTGATTTTAGGGCCATGTAAAGTATACTTATCAAATCCAAGACCCGTCCTATCTCTTTGTGATTTACCCAATCTAAATAATTTTTCAAATTTCTCTTCACCTTGGGTAAATTTGCACTCAAACTTTTGTTTGTGGGTCTCAAGTTGAGTGACTTGATTTTTAAGAATTGAATTTTCATTTTTAACTTTTATGAGTTCAATTTCAATTCCATTAAACTTATTTACTTTTTCATAAGCAAGTTTTAATTCAAGTTTAAGTTCATTAACAACATTAGATCCAAGTTCTAAGGTTTTTATATTACTTCGAGCATTGGACAAATTTTCTTTGGTTATTATTAACTTGGATTCTAAATTGACAATGTCTTCAACTTGATTTTTTACTTGATCACTAAGATTTGAATTTTCTTTAGTAAGTTTATCATAACTTATCTTAGTTTCTTTTAGTTCATCTTGAACATTAGACAAGTTATTCTTAGAGATTGTCAAATTGGATTCTAAGTAGATAATGTTTTCATCTTGCCTTTTTAATGTATCTCTTAGATTTAACTTTTCTTTATTAAGCTCATCACAATTTATCTTAATTTTATTTAGTTCATTTGAGCAATAGTTAACATGGATTGTAGATTGTTAATGTCCTTGACTTGCATTTGTAATTGATCTCTTTGTTTTAAGTTTTCTTTATCAAGATTGTCACAACTATTTTTAAATCTTTTAGTTGATCTTGAGCATTGTATAGGTTATGCAAAGAGATCATGAACTTAGATTTTGCACAATTTATTACTTTATCTTTCTCTCTAAGTTCATCCTTTGAAGAGACTAATTCTTTGTTTAGTCTTTTAGATTCTTCTTTTAATTTTTATTTCTTCTTGGTTATGACTTCACATAGTTCATATAGTTTCTCATAGGCTTGATGTATATCATCTTCATTATCATCATTTTCTTCTTTTTTTGATTCAAATTTAGATTCATTAAATTCAAGGTTTGAATCTCTAATAGAAGGAAGGAGGGGTCTAGAAGAATCTACACAATCTAGCATAGTGGAATCCATTCTAATGATTTTCATGGAAGCACAGCACTAGGGTTTTGACTCTAGGTTTTTACACCTAATCAAGAGTTCCAAAACACTTGATCCTAAATATAGAGCACGAGGCTCTGATACCAATTGAAAGTCCGGATCCTTTACCCTGGAGGGGGGGAGTTGAATAGGGTGAGCTACAACTTAATGACCAATTAAGCCAATTTTAAACTTCTTTAAAACAATTAGCCACTTATGATGATTATAAAGGAAAATGCGGAAGCTAAATAAATCAAACACCACAAGAATCACCACAACACAAGAGTTTATAGTGGTTCGGCCTCAATGCCTACATCCACTACCGGCTTGTGATACAACACCCCACCGGATTTCCACTATTTATGCTTTTTAAAAGGCTAAGCAATAACCTCTACAAATGTTGTTTTTCTAGGCTTAACAACAAGCTATCAATGTGCTTTTCTAGGCTAAGCAATAACCTTTACACTATGCTTTTTTAGGCTAAGCAATAATAACCTTTACAAGAAGAAGGTTTTCTCTTAGGGAAGTGTCTACACAAAACACTTTTAAAGAGATACAATTAAAGCTCAATGTTTTGCCTCTAACATAGGCTGATATGAAAGTTGAAACAAATTACAAACATACACTTACAATTTGCTAAGGTGAGTGCTCAATGTGTATGAATGTTTACTTCAATCAATTTCGAAAGTGAATGCTCTTAAATGAATGCTTGTTGCATTTAAAAATCTAAGCACATAAATTAGTGATTGAAGAGATGAACTAATCACATGAATTAATCAAAACAACTTGGAAAGACATTCCTATTAAAACACAAGTTGTATGAAAGTTTAAATACTAATACACATGTGATTTGGGCATGAGTGTTTGCAAAACAATCCAATATGTTAAAGTGATTTGAATGATTGCAAAAAAACTCAATCAAGGCTGGAAATCATGCTAAAATGAAGTTACAAAAGTTTGAACATGCATGGATTTCAAAAGTATGGAAATCAAAATTTAACTTGGAAGCATATACCTTTGAATCTCAAGGATTTTGATTTCCATTGACTCTCTAGCTTTCTTAGCTCATTCCTCTTTCTTAGGCTTCAAAATAGTTCCAAAAGTTCACCCAACCAACCTCTCAAAGAAAGGAATGAAATGGACATTTATAGACAAAATCAGTCCAACGGCTAGTTTAGTCGGTCGACCCCAAGAACCTTCGGTCGACCTACTCTTCAACGGTCATAAAAATGACCATTTGAAAAAGTAGCCAACGGCTAGTTGGTTCGGTCGACCGACCACACTGGCTTGGGAGGAGTTCTGTGTAAACTTTTGGAAAAGTGATTTGTGGAAACATGAACTCCAGGCCATTATGATTTATGCATGCTAAAAGGATTCTAAAAATGAGATTTGTATGCATAACAAGAACCTCGATGATAAACTTGATTTTTCAAAACTATGCATAAAGAACTAGATTTTCGAAAGTGCATTTTAGTTCTAAAACATGCAGGATGAAGTCTTTGAAAATCAAATGTATGTGCATGACTAAGGTTCATAATTCAAGGTCCAAAGTTTGATGCATAAGTGTGTGATAAGGTGACTGTGAAGGGGAGTGATAGTGCATCCATCAAATTAGCAACATACAAAAATCCTAACAGTTGATGTGGCTGGGTGCCTGGATACTTGTCGTCTATCACAGGCTGGTGTATGTATCTAGGCGCCTTATTAATCGCCTCCTTACATGGTCTAGTTTTACTCTTCCAAACTCAACGTTTTTAGTGCTCTAAATGGAGTAAGAACTTATATGTTGCATGAATGTAAAATCTTTTAAGCCGACCCCAAGATAGTTGGGACAAGGCTTTGATGATGATTATGATTGATGTATTTTTATTGCATTAAGTCAATGTATTTTTAAATGCTTATAGTTTAACTTAAAGAAAAGAAAAGATTTTTAAAAAAAACAGGATTTAGTTTAAGCATATTCTAAGCTGAAGGTAAGAGGCTTAATTTGTATCAGTTCTGGATTAAGCCTATTTCTCATCGTGATTTTTTGAGGATGGTCGAAACTGATTTCTCTTTGAAGGGAACTTTCATCCGAAGTCTGGATCGATGGATGGAAGTTTTGGGTCCTGTGCTTAGGCCAACATGGGTTCGGTTGGAGGGTATTCCTTTGCATGGCTGGGATGAAAGGGTTTTCCACAGTCTAGGTGGCTGTCTTGTGGTGTTTATGGAGATAGATGATGAATCCACGAAGAAGATAACGCTTGATAAGGTTCGTCTGCTTATCTTAAGGGATCTAGAACAAAGATTGCCAAAGTATGTTGCTTTATAAGTGGATTTGGTCCGCTTCTTTGTCACTGTCATTGAAGAAGAAAGGGAGGTGAAATCGCCGGCGTCTGATCGTCGGAAAGTTGCTGCAGATGACATAAGGAAAGATCCAAATCAGGAGGAAAATCCGGAGGCTGCTGGTGATAAATTAGTCCTGTTGGGATTCAAATGTCAAAAATCGTATCAAGGAGGACTCGTCGCTGGAGATAAGGGATCTCTTTCTTCAATTCAGGGCAAGAAGTTGACAATTGAACCTTTTCAATGCACTCCAGGCAAGAAAAGGGGATTGAATAGCTGTCTAACTATTAAAGAGTCTTTTGGAAAACTGAGAAACGACCTTGATGCTCCTGGAATTAGCCATAATTCCTTAATAGCCCAAGAGCAATTGTCTCACGTGTCTGGGGAGAGGAATACAACTTGCTCAACTCTTAGAGGACATGTAGCACACCAAGTGGGACCTGGCGCTGGTGGAGTTAGTGTCCATCCGAATTTTAATAATGGGTATGGGGACATTCATATGGCACGTATGTCTGTTCCAGAGGATCTTTTTATGTTAAGTGGACATGTTGATAACTTAGTGGGTCCTAAACTGGTGGAAGAATGCTGAATCAGATTCAGAATGGTTCAGATGCTAGGTCTGAAGGGCAGTTGGACCTTAAATCAAAGAATGGCGATAATAGATGGGGAGATTGTAGCTCTGTGGGAGATGATCAGTCTGTGGAAGACGATCAGTCCTTGGAAAATGTTCAGTCTGAGGAAGACAATCAGATCAATACAGATGTTAATACTGACGAGTTGGTTAAATCCAATGATAAAGCGTTGGTTGTGGTGGACTTAGTCGACAATGTAGAGGCACACTTGCTGTGGAGCATTCTTTTTCTTACCATGGAGATGCGGAAGCAGTTCTAAAGATTGAAGAAAAAATGCTTGAAATAGCCAGGATTATGGGTATTTCTGTGGAAAGTCGATTAGGGGAATTGAGAAACTTCATTGAGGAGATGGTGAAAGAGGAAAAGGGTCGAAATAAGATTGGGAATCAAAGTAGGAAGAAATCTGAAACTCAAAGGGAGTTGGAAAAGTTGGCTTTTTCTGTCAATTATGATCGACAGGCGGTTGACAAGCAAATTGGTGTGAAATTGTTGGAAATATGAAGCTTATCTCCCAGAATGTTCTTGGAATGAATTTAGCCTCGAAGAGAGTAGTAATTAAGGGTGTGTTTAATGCTTTTAAAGAGGAATGCATGTTTATCCAAGAAACAAAAATGGAGATCATTGATACAAAGGTTATTAGATTGATTTGTTCTTGGCCAGATTATCAGTTTGCTGTGTCCTTCTACAGGTGCTTCAGGAGGAATTTTATTATTGTGGAATGCATCTCTTTGGCACAAATTGGATGAATTTGTGGGGAGGTTCTCAGTGTCAGTTTTACTCAAAAGATTTTCGACGTGATGAAGTGTGGGTGGCTACTTCAGTTTATGGGCCAAATAATGCTAGTGATAGTGCCGCATTTTGGGCATAGCTTAGTCAAGTGGCTGGTTTATGGAATTATCCTTGGTTGCTTGGTGGAGACTATAATGTCATTAGATTTCCGAATGAGAAGCAAGGAGGTTTTTCTTTTTGTCCGGCTATGAGTGGTTTTAATGATTGGATTCGACTTCATGATCTAGTTGATTTGCCATTGAGAGGAGCAGATTTCACTTGTTCAAATATGCAGAATGAGCCAATGATGAATAGGTTGGATCGTTTCCTCGTATCTAAAGATTGGTTGAACATCTTTCCTGATTTTTCTCAAAGAGCAATGGCACGGCCAATTTCGGACCATTGCCCGTTGGTGTTAGAGACTGGTCTGGAAGATTGGGGCCCTTTCGCTTTTCAGCTTGAAATTATGTGGCTTTCTGGTTGTGTTAGAGATTGGTGGTATTCTATTTCTGTGCGTGATGGGGTACCAGTTAGCTCGGAGATTGAAATTTATTAAGAGTAAAATAAAGGTATGGAGGAAGGAAGTTTTTGGCAATTTAATTGAGGAGAATAATCAATTGTTAGTTGATATTCGTTGTATTGATGAGAAGGAAGAAATGGGGGACCTTTCGGAGGAGGATCGGGTTTGTTGATCTATTCTTAAGGAGCTGTTTCAAAGAGTAATTTTCCAAGAAGAGCTTAAGTGGAAGCAACGATCAAGAAATAAATGGTTGCATGCAGGGGATCATAATACTAAATTCTTTCGTGCGATTGCTAGTGCCTGGCGTTCCAATTAATCGAATAAATACTATTTCTGCTGGCGGAAGATTGTGAGAAAGTAGAGAAGTTATAGAGAGAGAAATTGTTCATTTTTTCAGTCAACTATATACAGGTGTCAGCTGGTCTAGGCATTAGGTGGATGAGATTCCAGTTAGAAGGCTTTCCCAAGAGAGGGTATCTTCGCTAGAAGATCAGTTTATGAATGAAGAGATTAAAGAGGCTGTTTTTGAGTTAGGAGGTGATTGTGCACCTAGTACGGATGAGTTTCCTATTGTGTTCTATCAGCATTTTTGGGATCTTTTAAGAGATGATCTACTAGTTTTCTTCAATGGGTTTCATGTTAATAGTGTTACAGCAAGTGAATTGGGTGCTTCATTCATTGCTTTAATTCCCAAGAAAGACGGTGCCATTTCCATTAGGGCACGTTTGGCATTTTACTTTTAAAATAAAGTGGAGTTAAGTGAAATAAAAAGTATGAATAAAATATGTAGTGGGTTTATGATGGTATTTTGTTTTTAGTTGTTTGGGATGAAATATTGTTGACTTTTGGTATGGGAAATGGAGTTTTTTTTTGTCTTTTAGTTAATAAATGTAATTGCTTTTTGACTTTTTGTTGGAAAAGTTGGAGGGAATTTTGGTAAAAAGTGATTTTGATTTGATGTGTAAGATGACTTGACTTGACTTTACAGACCCATTAGCTTAATAGGTAGTCTTTATAAGATTTTGGCTAAAGTTCTTGCTAACCGATTACAAAAGATGCTTCCGTTGATTATTTCTGATAGTCAAGGGGCTTTTGTAAGTGGGCGTCAAATTTTAGACAATGTTCTTTTTGCTCATGAGTGTATTGATTTGAGGAATCGTCAAAGGCGTGCAGGTCTAATCTGCAAGCTTGATTTTGAAATGGCATATGATATGGTTGATTGGGGCTTTCTTCAATATATGTTGGGAAGAATTGGGTTTGGGAAGAAGTGGAGAGATTGGATTCATGCTTGTATCTCCTCTGCTCATTTTTCTGTGTTGGTAAATGGTTCTCCTAAAGGCTACTTCAAAGGCTCTAAAGGTATTTGGTGAGGAGATCCTATGTCCCCTAAGCTGTTTGTTATTGCAGCAAAAGCCTTGCATGCTTTAATGGAGAAAGCTAATCAGATGCATTTAGTAACTGGATTTGCAATTGATAATAGCTGCTGTGAGGTAACTCATTTACAGTTTGCGGATGATACCATCATCTTTTGTAATGCTTCTCTGTATCAGGTACATATGGTGATACTTATTTTACATTGGTTTGACTTTTTATTGGGTCTGAAAATCAATTACGGCAAATGTGAATTGATTGGCGTCAGGATGGAAGAAAGTCATGTTGGTTCTTTATCAAAGGCTTTTGTGTAAACTTAAGGGATTCCCTCTAAATATTTGGGAATGCCTTTATGTTTGGGATTACCAAAGAAATCTCTTTGGGATTTGGTGGTGGAGCGGGTTAAAAATAAAAAAGCTCTCGGGAGGGAAGATATTTATCAATGGGAGATAGAATTACTTTAATCAAGTCAGTTTAGTCATGTATTTCAATCTATTTTCTTTCCTGCTTCAGATGTCCTAAGAGTGTTATGCGAAGAATTGAAAAAGTTCAACATGAATTTCTATGGAATGATTCTGTTGACAAAAGAAAATATCATTTGGTTAGATGGGAAACAGTGTGTCAACTTATAAATAAAGGTGGTCTAGGTATTCGTTCCATTGAGAAGGTAAATAAAGCTCTTTTGGGAAAGTGGTTATGGAGGGTGGGAGAGCCTGATCAAGGGTTGTGGAGGAAGATCCTAATAAAAAAATATAATTTGGGCAATGATGGGTGGTGGGTATCGGGTCATGATTATAAGGCTTCAGGTATTTGGAAGTCTATTCTTTATGTCAAACATGATTTTGATCCTTTGGTTCGTTATAGAGCTCATAATGGGAGGAGGATCAGATTTTGGAATGATGAATGGTGTGGTCAAACGACTTTGAATCATCCATTTCCTAATCTTTTTATGTGGGATCAGAGGCAGCATGCTTTTGTGATAGATAATTTTTCCTATTTGAGGGGAGGTGTTGTTTGGGATTTCTCTTTCCGAAGGAATCTGTAAGAACTTGGTCCGGGCAGCACCCTTAACCACGGGGCGTAGCATGTCAACTACAGGCTTCAAACGGTGAGTCTTCGTTAGCCCGCATCGGAAATATCCAAGTCCTGACTCTGGGCTTATAAATCAAATCCCATATTAACTTAGCATAAGGCATTTTAAAACCGTGCGGCCCCGGAAAACGTAAGAACTCCGAAGTTAAGCGTGCTCGGGCGGGAGTAGTAGTACTAGCATGGGTGACCTCCTGGGAAGTCCTCTCGATTGCACATGGGCCAAAGCGGACAATTTCATGCTGAGTTGGGCGAGGCTGTGACAGTTGGTATCAGAGCCGAGGACGACTCTATTTCCGGTGGGGGAGAATGTGAGAACTTGGTCCGGGCGGCACCCTTAACCATGGGGCTTAGCGTGTCAACCACGGGCTTCAATCGGTGAGTTTCCGTTAACCCGCATCGGAAATATCCAAGTCCTGACCCTGGGCTTATAAATCAAACCCTGTATTAATTTAGCATGAGGTCTTTTAAAACCGTGCGGCCCCAGAAACCGTAAGAACTCCGAAGTTAAGCGTGCTCGGGTGGGAGTCCTCTCGCATGCATGTGGACCAAAGCGGACAACTTCATCCTGAGTTTGGCGGGGCTATGACAGAATCTTTTGGACTGTGAGATTTCTAATTTTCTTTTTTACTTGGCTTACTAGGTAAAGTGTTCTTATCAGGTGTTAATTCAGATATCAGATTATGGAAACCAGATGTTAAGGGCAGGTTTTTAGTGAAGTCATTTTATAATGCTTTGGCTGATTCTTCAGAAAGAGTGGAGGGCTGTCACAATTTTTGGACTCCTTTGGTTCCACCAAGGGTGTTGGTTTTTTGTTGGATATAGAGATTACCTAAAATTTTGACTATAGACAAGTTGAGACAAAGGAATCATATCTTCATTAATGGGTGTCCAATGTGTTTAGAAGATGAGGAAATGGTGCATCATTTGATGATTCATTGTCATTTTGCTCATAGTGTGTGGTCTGTTTTGCTTGAAATGTTTGGTATGGAATGGGTTATGCCTAGGATAGTTGAAGATCTATTTTTTCTATGGTGTTGGCTCTGTTAATTTATTTGAGGAAAGAGCTTTATGGAGGTTAGTATTGTATGCTACATGTTGGAAGCTTTGGTTGGAAAGGAATAATAGAGTTTTCAGGAATAAGTCTTAACTCTGTGATGGATGTGGTAGAGTCCATATTTTGGTCTGTCTCCGAATGGGCGAGTACTCGTAAGGAGTTTAAGGGAGTTTCTGTGAAAGATCTTAATAGATCTTGGTCTTCTTTCTTTAAAGGTGGTTGGAGTGTTAAGTCCAGAGTTAAATAGTTGCATGGATGAATTCGCCTATTGTTGTTTTGAAGCTGGATTTTGATGGTAGCTTTGTTCGTTCTCTGCGAAAGGGAGGGATAGATGGAGTCATAAGGGGTTGGAATTGGTAAGATTGTAAGGAGCTTCTTTGGGCCGATTGTCTCTTCGGATGCTAATGAAACCGAGTTGTTTGCTTTTCTTATTGGTTGACGAGAGTTGCTTCAGATTGCTGGCTATGGTGCTATTCTTGAGGGAGATTCTTTCTTGGTAATTCAGTGGTGTTCAGGTAGTTCTTCTTATCCTTGGAGATTGACGGAATGGGTGGAGGAGGTGCAGGATATTTTAAGGAGGTTGGGAGCCACCTTCCATCATATTCTTAGGGAGCTAATACTGTGGTGGATAGTCTTGCTCGAGAAGGAGTTTTTCGCTCTTCCATGTCTTCTGATGTTTAGTTATTTTTTCTCATCTTTTTGTTGATTTTACTTTCGATGTGCTTTGTTCTTTTTTGTTTTTGGTGAAATAAAATTTTATTGTTATAAAAGAAAATAATGTTTACATATTTATTGGGAGCTAGTTTAGCACTTCACTTTCTTCGGCTCATGGTAACTGCCATAGATATAGTGAGTTGACTGGTGCCCCGCTTTTTTAATTTAGGGCCTGTTTGTTTGCATTTGATTACATGGATTCATGGTCAAATAAACTCAAGATTAGCTGAGGTGTGAATGCTATGAGGTGAGGGGTGAAGGATACTAGTAAGTAGATTCTTTGACTTTCCTAAGATTTGAATTACTAGGGTCATGGCTAGGTATTCATTTCTCATCTTTCCTTGATATAATTTCCATCAAAGGGGAGGCTATTTTCTGGTCATTATTGCATCTTCACCTTTGGTCTTCATTTTTAACCGCTTATGGGATGACTTCCTATGTATTCTATGCAAGGAAACATGTCCTTAGAAAAGTAAATGGTAGGAATTGATAAATTGTATTTCTTGTGTGGAATAGTTAGTCAAAATCTGAGATTTTATGTTAATTTTCTTGTTTCTTATTTGATAGTTTGTGCTGTGTGAAGGTATTATCGTTTTATGGGGAAAGATATCAGCCTTCTTACTGCTCCAAGACCAAGTGTCTTGTACTGGAATCTGAATTACAAAGGTCGGAACTCCCAGGCATAGCCAATTTATTATGGCGTTTACATGATCTTGAGAATCTCATTATCAATTTGCCTACATGCATTTTTTCTGGAGTAAGTACCATACATAGGATTGTAATAATATAATTCTGTTGACATTTCAATTTTCAAGTTCCTTGGGTTGTAGTTTGTATTATATGAAGTCTGAAGTGTAAATCATATGAATTTTCAGCCAAGTCAGACCCCTGAAGAAGAGAATTTTACTAATGAATATTGGAGGCGGCTTAAGTTTTCATTCCCCTGCATGGTAAATAGCCTTATGACTGTCAAGATCTCGGGCTTTATGGGACGAAAATGTAAATCTGCTCGAATTATGTTACGAAAATGTAGATCTACTGTTGACTGTGACATTGTCAGTAGCATTTTTGAGAAGCAAGATACAGAAATAGAGCTGGTGAGTTTTTTCCTGACAAATGCAGTGTCATTAAAGAAAATGACCGTTCAGTTCTGTGATAAACCTGATTTTCTTGAAGGAGAAGAATGGTCAAAGATATTACTGATGACGTCTCAGAAATTGACGGCTATTCCTAGAACTTCTTCATGTGCAGAACTGTCACTTCTGTACAAATAGAACACTGAAGATCTTTTTGTTTCTGTTTGTTGCTACCTTTTCTCTCTGTTAATTTTTTTTTAACCTACTTGGATTGTTTCATTCTATGGAGAATTGATGTGTAGTCCATAAAATGAGCGACTTAAGATGCCCACTTGAATTTCGTTCTTCCTTTTAGTTGAACTTTGAGTTTCAGTTCTTTTGAGTTCTTTAATATCTACCTATTGATTACTGTCGTCTGGATTTTGCAATGGTTGTTTTTAAAGATATCAATGGTGAATAGATATTCAATTCTGTAGTCATCTTTGGTGATTTTGACTGGTAAAACTTAGATAAATCTAGTGTAGTTGCTCATAATTCCTATGCGGCTTGCTGCTTGTGCGGGCCTGTGGCCCTGGGATTTTGAGTGGCATTGACCTTTAAAGCTGACCCAACCAAAATGCACAGTACTATTGAGGCTGACTTTGAACAGAAATAACACATGGACTGTGCTGCGTTAGACACCATAAAAGGTTCACAAGGCACCAACTAAAATATATGCTACAGTCGCTCGCCTTTTCTATTTCTTATCTGAGACTATCTTTATACGTAAGTTGCAGATGCAGAAGTTGATCATTGGGAGGCTCTTTCATGATATAATTCACTCTCAGCAGGGCAAACTGTTTTCTTTTCCAACTCTCTTCATAGGGTTTTTTTGTCAAGGACTCCTCGGCCAGCTGCTTGGCTTCTTTTATAGCACTTTGAATGGGAAATATGCAGATCTGTTTGCATGAGTCCAAAAGTTTCCACAAATGTCCTGCATCAGCATTTCCAAAATCGGCAACATGCATGGGGAAGCATCCGGATATAGCTTGTAAAGTTGGATTAGCATTCTAGTCGATGTTCTTTTTGTTTCTGCTACGGTCTACATTCGTGAGTGGTTCTCAAGAAGTCTAAATATCTTAGTTTTGAGGCAAGAAAGGAGGAAAAAAAAAAATTTCTAACCTGGTTTTTGATTTGAACAATTTGAACTTGGCGATGGTGATGAGATGCAAGTTCCATTGCTAGAGATTCTAGCAGTTGAGTTGGTGTGGAGTAGGGTACATTGTCCAAGTCCAGAAGAAGAGAGTTACTCTCCTTGACCTGGGGGTTTGGGTTGGGTTCTGGTGGTTTCGTTGTGGCAAGGATAAAGCTTTTATTATTGTTTTATAACACTAAAATTTTTAATACCAGAATACAACACCAAAAGAAGCCTTGACAGAGCACTAACAAGGCCATCCTGGCAAGAGAACAACAAACCAAAACACTCAAATTGCAGTGGCATTAAAGAAAATGACTATTCAGTTCTGTGATAAACCTGATTTTCTTGAAGGGGAAGAATGGTTAAAGATATTACTGATGGTTTCTCAGAAATTGACTGCTATTCCTAGAGCTTCTCCATGTGCAGAACCAGTGGTGGACCTAAGTGTCTGCACCCGCGAGATTCGAGAAATTCTTTAGATAATACCTTAAAAGTTTCTATATTATTGTTTAACTTCTTTACTTGACCATTGCCCGCACCACCCAAATGAAAATTATGTATCCGCCAAGTTGTGCATAACTGTCACTCTTGCACAATAGACACAGTTGATTTATTGGTTTCGGTGTGTACCTTACCTCTTCTTTTTAATTAACCCTCAACTAAAACTATTACCCAAATCATGTTTCTTCCTTATTTTTAGTTGAACCAAGAGTTTCAGTTCTTTTATGTTTTTAACACCTACCTGTTGAACTTGATTTTGCACTGGTTGTTTTAAAGATATCATCAACAGTCGGTACATTTTAAGTTCTTTACTAGTCCCGGTGATTTTGAGTGGTAATTTTAAAGAAATGTAGTATGGTTGTGCATAATTCCCGTATGCGACTTTCCCTTGGCATGCGCAGGTCTCAAGCCCAAAATAGGAGGTGGTTTGATGCTTCACGATCAGTAGTTGGCTGTAAAAAGCTCACCTAACCAAATTGAGTCCAGTTTTGAGTCTTAACATTGAACTACATAACCTATTTTGAATTTACATTATAAAGGTTCAGAAGGTTCAGTTGCTCATTTCTCTGTTCCTTTTCAGTAACTATCTTTATCTTTTTGCATAAGGTACGTAAGCATATGATCCAAGCTGATCATAAGATAGGCCCTTCCATGATCTGAACTCACATCTTTTTGATGATCCTAAACCTTAGTTGGACTTCTGAGGAAAAGAATCAGATGATCAGTGACAGTTTTTATGCATAAGGTGCAAGTGAGGCATGATGCAAACTGATCATACATAGGCCAATTTGACCCTGACATGGGCTAAAGTCAGGCCAGTTTGATAATCCTGACCATTTGATTTGATGGCTGAGGAAACGAAGTAGGTAGCTAAGAGTGTTAGATTGTATGTCCTCATTCCATAAGATGATGTGAATAAATTGATTTATCTCATTAATTAATTTATATTTTCATACTTTATTCATATGATGAATGATATTTTACTATATGTTTGCACATAACTAATACAAAATGACATGATGGTTTATGAGATGAACCGGAGCCCACAAGTATATTAAATGTAATTGATGTGTGTGGATGAGATTCACATACAGGAGACATGAATCACAAATCTTATATTTGAAGTATTTTCACAACCAGTGATGAGACTGGGCATCTCATCTGAAAATGTTGTAGCACTGCAGAGTGTAAGACTCTGATTGTTGTGCTAGTACATTGAATGTACTGAATGACCATTAGTAGCACCTTATACAAATCTGTCTTTGATTTAAGGAATGTACTCATAATTTCCAAGCAATAGTTTCTTAATCCTGAGAGACTAATGGATTCAAGTTTTTACTAAGCATTTACTTTGAGTCACCAATGAGTGAGGCCAACTGTAGGTTAACACCTCGGTTCTTGGGTACGTGGTAGTGGGGCTGTGGGAATATATAATTCTCAAGATGAAATCTATCTTTTAAAAAATAAATATCCCTCGTGCCAATTAATAAAATTTATCATTGGTTAGTGCGCACCTGTCTTGATTAAGAGTTAATCAGATGCTACCGAAGATTACTGTGATTAATTGGGTTACAAGGATAATAAGAGATGGATCCAATTTGGTGGGACATATTAATTCCAATGTATCCATGGATATAATTGATGGAGGGGCCTACTTGCAGTAATCGGAAAAATTATGGTCTTTTTGTTATTATTCCTAAGACTGGAGTATAATTGCATTTATATAGTGTACTTATTTGCAATTAACTATGGGGCTAGAGTTCACATGAGATGTGGGGTCCAAATTTTCGGTTGGAGCCAGATACTAAGGAATCCCTAGTGATTCCCATGCTAGCCCTAATAAGAAAATGTTACTAATCCAATTCGAACTCTTAAGGAAAGGAGGGGTAAGACATATACTAAGAATAGAAGTGAGACTTCTAATTCTGGACAAAGAGGAGGTGCGCCATAAACTATAAATAGGAGGAGAGGGTTAGATATCTCTATACACAATCTCATAAGCCTCTCTCTTCTTCCTCCTCTTCTCTACTTGTAAGACCCCAACCCCTAATCCTCGTGTTTTGTGTTTTCTTAGATTTTTCATAGCTTTGGAGAACTTTGAGAGTCCTTGAGTTTAGTTTGACCTGGCCCGAGGTGGTCCATGTGTTTAGTACTCTTCTGAGAATTTACTCTTGGTTTCAAAAAATTCCAATTTTTACTCCTTTCGACTCGTTTTATTGATCTTAAAAACTTTCATGTTTTATCCGTTTGAATTTGAAACTCAGAAATCGCGGTTTTCGAGAAAAAGGGCAAAAATGGCTTTTCACACCAAATATGAACTCAAATTTCGAAATTCCAGAACCATGTCAAATTTATACTTTTTAGAAAATAGATTTTTCGACGATCAATTTTGTCTTCTTTGTCAATCTCTTTCGGGACCCACAAATGACTGATCCAGCCATGTCAAGTTTGAGACCAAATGGGACCCACTTCCCCACTTTAAACTAACCCAACGTGGGTTCTTCTTCCCCATTTTTATTTCCTGCAACACATCAGCTAAGAGAGCTCTTTCTTCTTCTCCATTACAGCCACCTTCTCTCCTTTGCATGTTGAACTTCCTTGGCCAAAAAAGAAGCTTTGAGTGCACCAATCTCTCCCTCATCACCTAAGCTTTCTATTGATACCATTTTCAAGGGGTTTCAGCTGGACCCATCTTCCTCACCAAACTTTTCGTGCTGATCTCTGCACTTTCAGGTGAGGCTTGGCTTTCTCCTCCTAGCCTTGGGTTCTTTAGACCCTTTTGAAGCTTTTTAGCATGCATGCAAGGTGGTTCTTGAAGAACCCTTTTATTTCAAAAATCTGGATTTCTTTTGAGATGGATTTTTCCATGGTTTTTGTAGCTTGGAGTTGGGCTGAGGGAAGAGATTTCTGGGAGGAAACCTTAGATCCTTTTGGAGTGGAGGCAAGTGAATAAATTGTTTGGAATTCATGCATTTGAATCTTATCTACTTATAATTTCTGATTTGAAAATGTGGTTTCATTTGAATGATTTCCTTAGTTATGTAAGGTTTGATTTCGAGAAATTCTCTAGTATCAAAGCTATGTTCAGCTGTATGCAGGATTTTTGTTTGTCTAAGTAAAGTGGGTTTTATGTTCAGCTGTATACATAATTTTTATTCGTCTATGATCACATTGAAAACTCTTTATCTTTGAATGTTTTATATTCAGCTGTATACAGAATTTTTATTCGTCTATGATCACAATTTGAAAACTCTCATCTTTGAATGTTTTATGTTCAGCTGTATACAGGATTTTTAAATAAATTCTGATCTGAAATATTTGTTCATTTGAATGATTAACTTAGCCATGTAAATTCTGATTTCATAAAGTTTTCTAGCATTGGATTTAGTCCAGTTTTTCTATATGATTTTGTTTGTATTAGAATGAAAATTCCTGGTTTACTAATGGTTTTATAAGGCTGGAAATCCATCTCTGAACCTCTGTTTTCATCTTGGTTATTATCAGAATTTCTGCAAGAAATCTGTCCATAGAATTGCTATCTTGGATTTCTCTTGTATTTTCCTATGATTAGAGCTTAATCTCTATATTAAGCTTATGCATGGAATGAAACATTTTTAGTGTTGAATGGATGATTGATTGAGGCTTGAAAGAACTCAGATTTGATTTTGAAATTTGGTTGGAAAAGAGTGGAAGAAGAGATCCAAAATAGTGTAGAAAACAGCCCCGGCGTGACCAGCCACTGCCCATTTCTGTTTTGGGCCTGTTTCTGCATGGTTTCTTGAATTAGATGGAGCTCATTTGATGTTTTATTAAATGGTTCAGCCCAGCCACTGTTTCATGAAATTTTTAAGGCTTGTTTTACATAGCTTGGGCCTGTTTTGATGTTTTATTAAATGGTTGAGCACAGCCACTGTTTCATGTAATTTTTGAGGCTTGTTTTACATAGCTTGGGCCTGTTTTGATGTTTTATTAAATGTTTGAGCCCAGCCACTGTTTCATGTAATTTTTGAGGCTTGTTTTACATAGCTTGGGCCTGTTTTGATGTTTTATTAAATGGTTAAGCCCAGTCACAGTTTCATATGAATTTTGGGACTTGTTTTTCATAGTTTGGGCCTGGTCTTTGCTCATTCATTTTTGTGGGCCTGTTGTTTTTATTTAAATGGTTGGGCCTGTTTTGCTGTCCTATTATTTGTGTGGGCTGAATTCCCTATTCTCACTAATGGATGAATTTATTAATCCAAAAACTTGCTCGGAAGGAATAAGGAGAAAGTTGAAACACATTTGATGATTTTGAAGCCTGTTTGATATTCTTTCACTAATTATGGACCTGAAATGATTCTTGAACTGATTTCCATTGTTTTCGTTGATTTCTTGAGGATTAAACAATTAGAATATGTTGTGAGTCTTCTAAATGAATATTGTGCATTTGAAATTTTAAATGTCCTGACTTCAAGGGCACCAATCCCATTTCTACTTCTTTGACATTTGAGTTTTAAATACACAAGGATCAATGGAAGTCTTTAACATAAGCTTGATAAACCTTGTTTTGCGAACTTTAGTTTTGATATCCAGAATATCATTGTGTATTGCTTTGAAGTTCAAGTATAAGCTCGTTTGAAGGTTTGATTTTTGAAGGAAAAAGGGGATCACCTCCTAAGCTCGTTATGCATATATATTATGCCTTTTGCCCGCTTGCTCGCTCGTTTTGATAAGTGATTTCCCCTTTTTAGTTTTGATAAGCTCGATAAGTATATTGTCTTGTTTTGTGCATTCATGGATTTAAGTGAACACCACTGAGCTTAGACTGCCCTCTCAGCCTGATCCACTAGTTAGGGGGTCTTTAAACATAAGTAAGGACCATCTGCAGATCGGTAGTGTATTTATACACATTTTAGCTCGTTCCGGTTCCGCGGCCGGAAAATTTTCCCCTCCCACCTTGTGTGGCTTGGGTGCCCGCTCGCTCGCTTACTCTTATCATCATGTATGATGGAGAAAGGATTTAGCTTAATGTGGATTTACTATTCATGATATATTATGTACTCATGCTAGTTTTGTTTTGTACTTCATTCATGGATTTTTGTATCGGTGAAATATATCTTAGTCATGTACTTGTTCAGTAAATTGTTTTAAATATTATTTCTTTTAAACTTTGATTTTTGTATATATTTATGCCCAATTTATTCACCTGCCAGACCGTCGTGTTTGATATACTACTTTGGTGCTCTAGGTGGCAGGTTCTCGACTTGAGCTAGTTCGTGTACAGAGGGTTGTTGAGCCATGAGTTTTGCAGGCTTGTTGTGCAGCGATGTCATATAGACGTCGTGCTTGACTCCGGAGTTTCGTTACACACTTGGGTAGCAATTGTTCTTAGCTTGTTATTTTTGTACGGCTTTTGTTAGCCTTTTTCTTTGGGATTGTAATTAAGACACTTGTTAAATTTTAACTTGAATATGTTTGGGTAATGAATAGCCTGTTACTGTCAGCTCTGTATATGTATTATCTTAGTTTGTTCCAGTCTGAGTTTGGACATTGCTATGACAGCTTTACGCTGATGGGTTAGGTGCGACGTAGAATCCGATGGTTACGGACTCCGGGTCGCAACACCATATAAGCTTCTGCAAAATATTCAGTTGTGTGGAATTTTGTAATCCTCACGCACGCGGATCCTGGGGAAAGCAAAAATTTTCAATTAACCCCAAGTTCACGCTCCCCGAGATCGGATCGCTGCAGGGTCTCGGTTTTGGGGGCGTGACACTACTCTAGTTTCTTTCTAGAGTGCTAGGGTTTTTTTTTTTCTTATCCTTAAAGATCCCACCATTCTCTTTGGGAAATTCTCTACAAGAGGGTTTGATCAAAGGGTTTCGTAGAATCAAGTTTTCAAGTTCTCGATTTGAACACAACCAAGCTCCTAAGTTATAGATCTACCATCTAGTTTCTTTTAGTAGATCTTCTAGTTTGTGCTTGCTTTTCTTGATCTATCTTCTTGATAGATCTTTGATCTTAATGCATGAGATTAGGGTTTTAGATCTTGCGATTGGGTTCTTGGCCTTTTGGGTATTTGATCCCTGAATTAAGTGGGTCAAAAGTTTTTGAAACCCATCTAGAAGGCCCACCTAATTCCAACAAAGAGAAGAGTCATCTTTAGTACCATTCACTCCTAATTCCCTCATAATTAGATAATATAGAGAATCCTACAAACTGAGGGTCTGATCAACGTCGTTCTTTTCACTTCTACCTTGAGCAATTAAGGGTATGTAATGGTCGGATGATAAGGAGTGTGTAAGCTGCTGATACTTCTTTTATTTTTTATTTGGTAAGGTAAGTACTCACTCACACATACACTCAACAAGTCTCTCACCATTAGCGCTACAGTTTGGGATGATCCCTTGTTGTTTTTGTGGAAGGGAGGTGCCTCACCAAGCAAACCAAAATGCTTGAGTTAGAGTTCCTATATAAAGGTTGTTACCAATGAGGAATTTAATTAGGGGGCTTTGGCCGGAGATCCCTCATAACATTACTTTGTTGCAAACAGTCCAAAAAAAAAAAAAAGTCATACAACCAAAGGTCTCTCTTACACTTTTTCATACCTGAAAAGACCAATTTACCCTTTCTTTAATAAACCAAAACCGTCTAGCGCTCTCGTGCTGATGCGCGCATGACGTTATTATCCGACACATCCCATCTTGATATGCGACACGTGTAAAGTTTGAGGACACTTTCTTTGCCCAGATTTCATGGTAACCTCCTGCCACTTGCAGCAAAAGCCGGGTAGCCAGCAAGGTTACATGTCCACATTGCGCATTCACGCATCACATGAGTGTTGAGTGTATACAAGGTGCACTCACACCAACTATAAGGCATTTGATACTCATTGTAAATAACTTGTAACACTAATCACACTAAACAATCTCTTGGTCATCGATTTCTTATTGTAAAAACCAGAATAAATTGGTCATGTTCTGTGTTGCAGACCGGAATAGAATAGGACGACGAAGAAGGAGGTTGGGTTTGGTGTGGGTTGGTTCCGACCTGATCAGCCATGGAAGCCCAGCCCATAGCCTAGTCCTAGTATCAAATTTATCTGAGGGCCTGGTTTTAAGGAGGAAGAAGAATGAAAAGAGATCTTCCACCTGGTTTTTCCGTTACCACCCATCTCTCTCTCTCTGCAACTTCTCCTTTGTCTTCCTTTTCTTATTTTTCTTCTTCTGGTTTTGTGGGGTTGATGAAAACTGGGGGTTTTTGCAAATTAATTCATCATCTTCTTCATTGGGTTTTTCAAATTTATCTGAGTCTTTGATAATTTTATCCACGTTTTTATAAAGTTTATTTGAGTTTCTAACAAATTTATCTGAGTTTTTGTGAAATTTATCTGAATTTTCGTCAAATTTATCTGAGTTTTTGTGAAATTTATCTGAGTTTTTGTGAAATTTATCTGAGTTTTCGATAAATTTATCTGAGTTCTGGCCAAATCTATCTGAGTTTTTTGCTATTTATCTGAATTTTAATACAAATTTATCTGAGTTCTGAACAAATCTATCTGAGTTTTTGGGGACCAACCCCCATGGTCATTTGCAGTAGAAACCTGAGTTGCTGAAGCGGATGACATCTTGTCAGAGACTTCCATGGAAGAAACCTCCAAAAAGCCTATGTAATCATGTTCTTGTGGCCGAGACATTAAACTCCAAGCAAACAGAGAGTGACTCTTCTCAGAGGACTTTTCACAAACATGTAATAGGCAAGGGAAATCTGCACTGGCAAGGGAAATCTCTATCACTAGCTAGGCGCAGGATGTTAGTACAATCAGTATTAACGACTATTCCTCAATATTGGACAGGTTTTCAAGCCATCCCATCTTCCAGCGTCCATCATATCTGTGGAGCCCAAGCCTCCTTCCTCTGGAGAGGATCTGCTTCATGTGGAGGATGGACTCCTCTAGCTTGGAAACGGGTCATCCAACCGATCATTGATGGAGGACTGGGTATTAGAGATCTGGCCATCCAAAATTAAGCAGGTATGGGCCACCTAGTATGGCGTTTCTTATTGCAGGAGAATGCTTGGTGGTCAAGGTTGCTATCATAAAAATACCTTCGGAACAAAGCTTTTGCTCGGTGCACTCCAAAGTCCATTGATTCCTCTTATTGGAAGGCAATCCTTAAACATCGGCCAATCACACTAAACAATCAGAGGTGGGTAGTAGGAACGGGCAAGGAAGTTGCAGCTCGGGATGAAGAGTGGGTACGAAGGATGGGCCGCCTACGGAACCATCTGCTATGTACTGTTGGGCGGATGCGGCCACTGCTTCTTGTCGGAGAGAGAGATGGTGTTGGGAGATCTTTTGCTGTAGTAGTAGAAATTGAGGATTACCACCAGACAGAGGACGACCACCGCATTACATGTTGCGTCAGTTACAGGGGCAATTTAGTCCTAAAAAATGAAAACGCGTGCTCGCAGGGACCTAAGCTGTAGAAAGTCTAGCTGAGTGGATCATAGGCCTTAAAAAGTTTTTTTTTTTTTTTTGGACTGGAGGCTGGAAACATTCAACTCTAGGGACCTTTCGCTAATTTCTCCATTCAATTAGCAAGGCCCCTTTAAAAACTTTTAGGCTTATTTATTATTAGGAGAATTTTCTCCTTCAAGCAGACTGTATGTACATTCCAACTTTATGGAGCCCAGTTGGGCATGCCTTTCATTAGTGCAACTCCTTTTGCAATCTTTATCACCCCCATGATCTTGCGCCTTGCCCAATTTTATGTTTGAATTGAATCTCAAAATAAATCCATGGTTTAAATTCATGGACCCTCAAGGCTGTTAAATTAAGGACTAGGATAATTTGATAGAACAGATCACCTCCGCCAAGCATTGTTCATGAGCATCGCACCTAGTGGGCCCACTAATGATCCATCCGAGTGGTCCATAAAACAAGGGCCTCACCTGTTAATCATCAATCCCAAGTTTGGTGCCCGAATGGACTGAACCATTGAATTGACTTTGCACTTGTTTGGGTGGTAAAAACTTGTGGGCCGTTGATCAAGTGGTTACGATGATGACTTGAGCCCCTGTCCCACTTTACTGTGGGCCCCACGAACATTGGTGCTAGGCACATGGGCACCCTTTTTTTTATGCCTTATCCATAGGTAGACTTTTCCCTCTATCTTATCCTGAATGCATCCATGTAGGCTCCACGAGCTTGACTGCATAAACCCCTAGTATGAAGTCTGCTCTGGGTGGAAAATCTTCATTACTATTCTGAATGTCGTTTAGATTTAGCTTCTTGATATGATGAACCGTTAGAGGAAGGGGGTTGGTTATATATTTTAGAAAAGAAGATTAATTACCATGGCAAGAAGTTGAGTCAATTTGTGGGGCGTACTTGGGACTGATTAAATGGATGTTTTTGGTCCGGACCTCAGTATTGCCTTATAGACTGTGGGCTGAATCCTCCCCCCCAGTGCTAGGTCTGCTCTTTGGATGAGCCAGCCTGAGCCCGATTGACATTATGGGCTGTGATTTTTGGGCCCGTCGGCTGAAGGTGGACCTAATTCTTTTTTGTTTCAATAGTTAAAGAGGCCAGGAATGGGCCCATGCATGTTTAAAGGTCCCACCTGGTGTAAATAGGTTGGATCTGGGCCTGACTTGGGCTGACTCCTCAGAGACCTAACCATGTAAAAAATATATATCCTAGCGAATCATTAATAAAGAAATAAGCGTATACTTTGGATGGAAATTAATAAAATGACCCCACCCAACTCATTTCAAAGGGTCAGGTCAGGTCTGAGATTAGTTAATGCATCAACCCTAACCCGAATCTGAGTGAAGAAAGTGTCCAGGTTGATAATTTCCACCCAACTACAAATGGGTAGGGTTCTGCCATTGGGCTGATAGCCATTTCCCTCCAAGGTAAACCTGACCTACTCCCAAGTCCGATCTTGGGAGAATATATACTGCATGGGGACAAACGCTTCACGAAGAAATAGAAACAGTAGAGGGCCTTATCAATGTCCAGTAAGGCTGTCCTGTGCGGCCTACAACTTAGTCCTTGCATGTCATGGAGACTAAATGGTCTAAAATCACCTTGATTTCATTAGACTAAAATGGTTCTGTCATTGAATCTAAATGACCTTGATCAAGATTGTCATTTGCAATCCATTCTATATGTCTAGAGATGTCAAATGGGCCGTGTTTGTTTCGTGCTGGGCCGTGCCGTGCCTTCATGCCCACCGAGCCTCCTGTTTCGGTTTTCTCTTTAGTTTCAGTCTTACACTTCTGTTTCAGTCTTCTCTTTATTTTCGGTCTCACACTTAAAATTAAAAATTAAAACATACACACACATATTTAAGTGGTTCGGTCAAATTTGACCTACTCCATTGAGAAGAGAACCATTTGGATCTTTCTTACTTGAAGGTTTTTCAATAGGATTACCTTTAAAACCATTACAATCTTTTTAAAGAATAAAAATATAAAAAAACTTTTAGATATATTTACAAATTACAATGAAGAAAAATTAAAAAATTAGACTTATAGTCCGCTAATGTATTCGGTTGGATCATAATCTTGGAAAACTTTCAACTCTTGCTTTCTATTGTCAGTCGAATACTAGTCCCGTAGGGAAACACAACACTCAACTGTTTCTTCAGATATATTCGTCCTTCTGTCATCCACAACACGTCTACCTATACTAAAAGCCTATTTTGATGCTAAAGAAGACATTGGAATAGTTGGTAGATCATAAGCCATGGCGGCTTGTAAGGGTTAAAACCGGTTGACACAGAAGTTGTCAGAGCCTTGAACCCGAGAGCACTCTAGCTATAGAGAGAATGCTGCTCGCTATAGCGAGCGAGGCGCAGACGCCGAGTTTCGTCCGGACTCTATGTTAGAGTTTGAGGATGAGTGCTATTCTAATTGGAGTTTAATTAGAAGTCTTATGCACGGATTTGGGGCTATAAATTGGGTGATTCCTTTAACCCAAATAGACACACTGCTTCTCTCATTAATATGAGTAAGAGATATATTAGAGAGAGAATTATTCTCTATAGCCATTGAGAGATTGTTCTGAATGGCTACTTTAGAAGGTTGTGTTGCTTCTACTCTCTTGTAGAAGATTGCTTCTCTTGGCTAACAAGGTGCTAGGAGATCAAGTAAGGAGAACGGTGAACGGTGGAAGTCGTGGCAATGGAAGTTGTACAAGAACAACTACAGTCCTTAGGTCGAGGTACTGACAAAGGAAAAGGAGCTGTGAGTATAACTTGTAATTGTTCATGAGTTCTTGATTTCTGGATCGTGGTTTTTCTCCCTTGAAAGGGTTTCTACGTTAAGTTTATGTCTACCTTCTTGTGGTGATTGCTTGGTAGATTTATTTGCTAGTTCTATCTTGTTTGATTGGTTACATCCGCTGCAGTGTTTTGATTAATTAGACTAGCATCTATTCTAGTAGGTTTTGCTGAACTTTCACGGCTAACATTGGAAACATGTTTTCGTGTTGTTTCCACCAGGCTAAAACATCAAAACTAAATGCCTCCTGCATCTGTAATATACCGGAGTGATCAAGATACGAGGATAACTCCATCACTGTATTACTTGAGCTGGAGGCTCTGCCCAATCTGCTATAAAACAGATCCCAACCAACTCCACCTGATTGCTGGACTTGTTAAGGGGCCAAAGTAACCCCTGTTGTACCCATTTGGTTACAATAAAATTGAAAAAGTTTTTGTAATTTTGTCCTTATATTTGAAAAAGTATCTAGATCTTGGTGGTCCATATTATTATTTATTTCTTCAATAAAGATTTGTAAACCAGTTAATTTTAACTTAGGATCTAATGCAGTAGCTAGACAAAATGTCATTGGAGCATCTTTCCAATATTTATTAAAACTTTCTTCTATTTTTTTAACAATGTCTTTACGCAATAAATGATCTCTAAATCTATTAAATTGTAAACTAATTTCAAAAAGAGAATTTAAAGCTCCATTAGATGTAGGATAATACACACGAGAGAAAAATAATATTGCAATATAAATCTTTTATAATAAATATCTTATGTGGGCACACAACTCCCGTTGTTCCTCAATCATTAACAAATCTTGTGCATTAAAAGCACAATATTCATTCAAAATTTTTTTTTAACAATTTTCTTATTTAACAAATCATACATAGAATTCCATCTATGTTCACATCTTTGGGTATTTTTATAGTTGATACATTATGCCTCACACATATTCCAGAATATAATTGTCTTCTTTGCGCGGAGTAGAAATTATATTTAGCCATTTTTTCAGTTACACTGGAAATATGCTTTAAACCAACTCCTGCAATGAGATTTAAGATGTGACCTGCACATCTGTTTTGGAAGATAGAACCCTCTATCGAAGATGGAAGTGGCATCTACAATTTCATTGGTTCAATAGCCTGATGAGAGCCTAAAAGATACATTTTAGGCCCCTCAATGAGGACTTGGTTATACCGTCGGATGAGATTAATTAGCTTAATTATGTTATTTTATTGTTTGTAGGTACTATAGATATAAGGAGAGAAATTCAGAGCTAAAATGGTAGAAACAACACAAAGCATGACAAACTGGAATTACAAGTAAGGAAGTGTGCCAAATATGGGAAGAGAATCAAATAAGAAAGAAAAGCAAGAGTCCAAACATACCTTGGACGTCCAACATGGGTTCCACTCACCCCATAGCATGCCAACATGGAAATTCCTTTAATTGCACCATTATTATCGGAATTTTTAGGGGCAGCAAATTGAAATGGTCATAACTTTCAACCTGAATGTCGGATTAGTGCAATCTATATACCGTTGGAAATCTCTTTTCGAGTAAATATCTGTGGAACCCAAGATTATATAAATCAAAGCTATATTAAGGGAGATATGACCTCAGGAAGAGGGCATCCAGACGCCAGACACCGGGCCGGATGGGGACACCTCCCCAGCACGTTTTGACGAGATTTTTGGTCCAAAAAGCCTATAAATAAAAGCCCAAGCTCATTTTTACTGACATTGACATCTTGGGAGAAGTTTTGGAGGCTGGTTTGGGAGCTTTGTGGGGATTTCGTTAGAGATTCTTCATCAACCTCTCGCCATGAGTAACTAAATCTCCATCTTAGGGTTGTGATGAAGCCCTAGTTTTGTGTTTATGGTGATGTATAGGTTCTAGGGTTTTATTTTGAATGCTTTCATTATATGACATTGATGTTATCCATTGTTGGATTCTATTTATTAATGCAAGATATAGTTTTGGTATTTTATTCTTGTAGTTTGGAATGCCAGTCATATAATATGGTGCTTGAATGTGTGTAGATATAAAGCTAGGATAATCTATGCCATAGAGATAGGTTATGCCTAGATCTAAACCTGCACTCCTTATTTGTTGACTTTATGAAGGTTTGTAGCCAGAACGAGTCTTGAAAGCATTGATAGTGAAACCCTATATCTATATTCGCCATTGCACGAGGCTAAGGTGGATTCATATCCTAAGACTTTTCTCTAATTAGATCAAAACCTTATTTTTTTAATTTGTTAATTTAGGAATTACAACCAATCAAACATACACTTCGTTTTCTATTAGGATTAGTTTAGGAATTTAGGAACCAACACAACTTAGCCTTTTTGTCTCAGTGGATATGATACTCGGTTAACATCTTTGCTTTTTTCAAGCAGAGATAGTAGCAGAGAATAATTTATATTTGCAACCCTGTTTTAGGACAATCAAATTTTGGCGCCGTTGCCGGGGACAATTAGCACGGTTGTTTGTTTCTTTTAATTCTAACATTAGTTTAGCTTTTTGAATTTTTATTTTACTTTTTCATCTTTACTCACATCGTTTACCATCCTTTTCAGGTTATTGATTTTAACATAAAAAAAAAGAAGAATTTCCTAGAGTTTGTGCAGGCATCTAAGAGAGTTCATAAAGGACAAAGTTTTACTCAAGGGAATCTCTCTTCTCTACCCAAAGGACTGTAAGCTCCAGACTTTTTGAACTTTTTTCATAACTTGCAGTTAGAGTTGTGTGTGTGCATCTTTAGCTTTGTCAAAGCACTCTTCTGATTTTCCACACACAAATTCACAAATGGCTGAGGAAAGAAAAGAAGAGGATACACCACCCCCTACACCCCCTCTCCGGCCCTTGAAGGAGCACTATACTCCTTCGGAATACGTATTGCCAGCGTGTATTCAGCTGCCTACAGTTCAGGCAGCTTAATATGAAATCAAACCAAGTACAATAAATCTTATTCCCTCTTTCTATGGTTTGAACAATGAAGATCCTTATAATCATATTGATGATTTTTTGGTTATTTGCTCCACTATGAGAATAAACAACTTCAGTAGTGAGGCCCTTAAGCTGTTTCTTTTTCCGTTTTCGCTAAAGGATAAAGCTAAGTATTGGCTAGGTACTTTACCAGCGAATTCCATCATCACTTGGGCCCAACTACAACAAAAGTTCTTAGACAAATATTTCTCAGTAGGCAAAACCAATCAATACAGGAGATCCATCACATCGTTCGCCCAAACTGATGGTGTACAATTTCATAAGGCGTGGAATAGATTCAAGGATCTCATTAGGAAGTGTCCTCATCACCAAATTGCCAAGTGGCAATTGGTGCAATTTCTTTATGATGGATTGTCTCCTGAATGGAGAAACATGGTAGTTACCGCTAGTGGGGGATCAATAATGTCAAAAAATGAGGATGAGGCATGGGACCTTTTCGAGAATATGAGCGACACCTTTCAACACCATGCCTCCACTGCTAGATTGGAGAGGCCGGCAGCCTCTAACTCTAAAAAACCTAGAGGGGTGTTTGAAATTCAACCCTTTAATGAACTCACGACTCAAGTAGCTCCCTTGACCCAAAAGTTGGATCAACTATTGTCTGGGTGTTTGTACTTTGTGCTCTAGTCCCACTCATTTTGTGAGCAATTGCCCTGCAGCCTCTCAGTTCCCTGAATTTGTGCAAGAGCAAGTGAATGCTTCACATGGGCTTTCCAAACCGGGTAATGAACAATTTTCAGATACTTATAACTCGGGATGGCATAATCACCCCAATTTTGCTTGGAAGTTGCCCGGCCAAGGCACTTCATCCGCTCAACCGCCCAGGCAGAATCTTCCTATTAATCCCGCGGCCTATCATTCCCAACAGGCCTACCAGCACCCCAACTCCTATCCATAGCAAAGGAGTCCATCCTTTGAAGAGATAGTGCTGCAAGAGCTCAAAGCAACCACTTAGCCGGTCCATTCCCACTCCCAGTCCATAGCCAAGCTAGAGGTCCAGATAGGGCAAATAGCTAATGCTCTTACTAGAAGAGAGGATGGACGTTTGCCTAGCCAACCCACGATTAACCCTAAGAATACTTTCGAGGTGGGTAATGGCTCGCTACCTCATGATATATACCTATCATGAGCAAGCCAAAATGGTTGTCGCATTGAGAAATGGGCGTGAGGTTGAAACTAGGCCTGAGTGGCCTAAGAAGGATGTGAGCAAACCTATAACCAGTCCAAGATTTCTGAGGCTGAAAGGGTTTCTAAGGGAAAGGAGGTCACCCCTCCCAGTGTTTCATCTGTCCCGGCTGTGGCACCCCCATATGTACCTAAAGCCCCTTTTCCCACTTGTCTTTACACACCCTCCCCCTTTAGTAAAAAGGGAGCCACCATGGATGAAATGCTAGATGTGTTCAAGCAAGTAAAGATTAACCTACCTTTGCTGGATGCTATCAAGCAGGTGCCTTCTTATGCAAAATTACTGAAAGATTTGTGCACTAAAAAGCACAAATCTAAATCTCATGTGCCAAAGAAGATTTTGCTTACCGAGCAAGTGAGCTTGGTTTTTCATAATGACACTCCTCCTAAGCTGAAAGATTCTGGCACTCCTACCATTACTTGTACGATTGGGAGTCATGTCATTGATCATGCATTATTAGATCTTGGAGCGAGTGTCAATCTCTTGTCTTTCTCGGTGTATGAGCAGATTGGGTTGGGGGAATTGAAGCCCACTCAGGTTACCTTGCAACTTGTTGACAAATCTGTCAGGGTACCCCGGGGAATAATTGAGAATGTTCTAGTCAAGGTCGACAAGTTCTATTTTCCTGTCAATTTCATCGTCCATGACACTGAACCAGTGCAAAACCCTAGGAAACACACTCCTGTCATTCTTGGCCTTCCCTTTTTGGCCACAGCCAATGCGAACATTAATTGCCGCACCGGAGTTATGGATGTTTCCTTCGGCAATATGAAACTAAGGCTGAATGCTATTAGGGCCTCTTATCAACCTCCAGACAAGGAAAACTGCTTTGCAGTCAATGTTGTTGATGAACTCATGGAAAATGCTCTTAAACCTGAGGATACCTTGCCAGTTATGATTGCTCCTGATCTGTCTGACAATCATGGAGATCAAATAAAGGAGGTAGACATGAAAGAAGTGCCGAGTGATGTCATTATGCAGGTTTGGATTGTACTTTGTAGGTTTGCATTATTTTTGTTTTGCGTGCTTGCCACTAACATTTCGTAGGTACTGTGGTCCGAGTTGGGGGGTGTCCTCCCCATTTTCCTCCATTCCACCTTATGGTAAGCGGTACCCAGGTGATCTCCCTCCTTTGCCTTTACTTTCCTTGTCCGTTATATCCCATTTTTTGTGCTTTACATTGTGGACAATGTTAGGTTAAGTTGGGGGGTGGGGTATTCACCTTTTGGGTTAGTCTTAGTAGTTTTAGTTTTTATTTATTTTTATTTTTTAGTTTTAGTTATTTTCCTTCACTTTTAGTGCTTTTCCTTTTCTTTTAGTTAAAAAAAATAGTTTTTTTGCTCCTGTTGTTAGATTTTCGGGGGATTTCTAAGATGATTTTTATGAAATGAAGATACCTTGATTTTTGAAGCTTTTTCTGAGGAAATAAAAAAAAAGAAAAATAGAAAAATGGTTCACTAACTTGTTTTAGGAAAGAGTTTTTGAGAAATTGTTGAATTATTGATCCATCACTTAACACGTATGTTATAAAAAAATTTGCAATGTGAAGCTATGATTTCCATACTTGTGAGAACTTCAGAACAATTATGATGGAAAGCCGACCCTCAGTCATACAGTGTCCTGGTTCAATTGAGTGGATTTATCCACAAATCGGTGAATTAATTCTAGCATATGGAAATTGCTGCCAATAAGCCCGTAGGGGTATTTACATACCTAGTGCCCTAAAGACATTTGTTTTGAGAGTCATTGGCTGAATGCTCGTTACATGGGTTAATTAGAAAGTTTAAGGGACCTAGGCATTGCACAGTCACATGTGTGTTTGAAAAAAAAAAAAAAAGAGAGAAAAAAAATCACTAAAATAGTGTCTCGCTGCCTTTGAAAAATAATAGTGTGAAAACCTCCATAAATGCCTTGAGAGGAAGCATGTTATCTTTTACTGAGGTTAGGTGGCCCGAAATTTTCAAAGAAAAAGAAAAAGATGTGTTTTCACAGAAATTTTTAGTGGATCGTTTTATGCTTTCATGCTTTTATATGTACAGAATTTTCATCATGCACGATCAATTTTTCTGCATGATTTTGAGGATTTCTGACCAACATATAGGATTTGTGAACCAAATTTGTGATGTGTATTGAAAACCCCATAATCAGGAATTTCCGGTGTTCGTACATATCTTTGTGGAAAAGACTCCTTGTTTATTTTTATTTTTTTTGTGTTTTAGGGATTTTGTGGGTAGATTCACTGCAAACCCTCACAAGACTATAACTCTTCCTCTAGGGGGAACTTAGAGGTTTAAAGGCTTGCTGCAAATGCTAAGTACAGCCGTGCTCCCTATGAAAATGGCCTGAGTTAGTCTTTGCTTTTGTTTTAGCTTTGCTGAGGTCTAGCAAAGTATAAGTTGGGGGGTGTGATGAGAGCCTAAAAGATACATTTTAGGCCCCTCAATGAGGATTTGGTTATACTGTCGGATGAGATTAATTAGCTTAATTATGTTATTTTATTATTTGTTGGTACTACAGATATAATTAAGGAGAGAAACTCAGAGCTAAAACGGAAGAAACCTCACAAAGCATGACAAACCGGAGTTGCAAGTGAGGAAGCGTGCCAAATATGAGAAGGGAATTAAATAAGAAAGAAAAGCAAGAGTCCAAACATGCCTTGGAAGTCCAACATAGGTCCCACTCACCCCATAGCATGCCAACATGGAAGTTCCTTTAATTGCACCATTATTTTCAGAAGTTTTAGGGGTAGCAAATTGAAATGGTCATCACTTTCAACCCGAGTGTCGGATTAGTGCAATCTACGTACCGTTGGAAATCTGTTTTCGAGTAGACATCCGTGGAGCCCAAGATTATATAAATCGGAGCTATATTGAGGGGATATGACATTGGGAAGCAGGCGTCCGGACGCCAGACACCGGGCGTCCGGACGCCCGGCCACAGAGAAGACCTGGTATGGGGCGTCTGGACGCCGGACCGCATGGGGACACCGCCCCAGCATGTTTTGACTGGATTTTTGGTCCAAAAAGCCTATAAATAAAAGCCCAAGCTCGTTTTTAGTGATATTGACATCTTGGGAGAAGTTCTGGAGGCTGGTTTGGAGCTTTGTGGGGATTTCGTTAGAGATTCTTCGTCAACCTCTCGCCATGAGTAACTAAATCTCCATCTTAGGGTTGTGATGAAGCCCTAGTTTTGTGTTTAGTTGGATTCTATTTATTAATGCAAGATCTAGTTTTGGTATTTTATTCTTGTAGGTTGGAATACCAGTCATATAATATGGTGCTTGATTGTGTGTGGATTTAAAGTTAGGATAATCTATGCCATAGAGATAGGTTATGCCCATAACTAAACCTGCACTCCTTATTTGTTGACTCTGTGAAGGGTTTGTAACCAAAACGAGTCTTGAAAGCATTGATAGTGAAACCCTACATCTATATTCGTCATTGCACGAGGCTAAGGTGGATTCATATCCTAAGACTTTTCTCTGATTAGATTAAAACCTTATTTTTTAATTTGTTAATTTAGGAATTACAACCAATCAAACAAACACTTCGTTTTCTATTAGGATTAGTTTAGGAATTTAGGAACCAACACAACTTAGCCTTTTGTCTCAGTGGATACGATACTCGGTTAACTTCTTTGCTTTTTCAAGCAGAGATAGTAGCGGGGAATAATTTATATTTGCAACCCCGTTTTAGGACGATCATAGTCACTATATTATTTGTTGCATTATTTAAAGTTACAACTATAACTTTATCCTTAATATTATATTCATCTAGTTTTTTCAAAACAAGGGACCTTATTCTATTGCCACCGTGTGGCAATTCAAGTTTGGCAAAACTAATTATTCATTTATTAATAACCCTTTTTGCATCTATGTTATGGGCTGTAATAGAAAGATAACTATCATCTTTTCTAGATGACCATATAAATGTAGTTATAGCTATTCTACCATGTATGCAAAGTAATTTTTAATATTTTCCTTCTCACTTTGCCAAAGTCTAATAGCATCATTTCTAGAAATCTTTCTAAATTTTGGGCACAGATTATTTTGATCATATTCTTTAAAAAACTCATTTTCAGTAAAAATAAATGGTAATTCAACTAAGACAATCATTTTAACAAGTAATTGTCCAACAGTAATAACATTATAAGAAAAAAGCCCCAAACTACTACCACTTGTAGTAGAAACTTGGGTCTGTATCCTTGACCCGCCTTCCCTTTGAGTCCCCGCAATATGTTTGGGTTCACATTTTTTCATATGCCTTATCAAATGGCCGATGCCCCCAACTGATTCGATAATATAAATCTTACTATAATATTTACATTTATCCTTAGGGACTGATGACATGAGTTCAAAAAAGTTACACTATTATAGCATTATTTTATGAGTTTTCAATGAACTCAAAACACTATTTTTAGCATAAAAATCATGATTCTCCTCCCCATCATGCTTTCCTCATATTTTTCCATGGCCCATTTGTATGCATTTATGAGTTCCAATGGCTTCCATACAAAATATGTTCGAAAATACTCTCAATTATGTTAATTTCTCTTTGTAGGTGTTAATTGAAGATTAAAGTTGATATTCAAGAGATGAAGAGAGTAATGATAAGTTTGAAAGGCAATTGGATGAAGAAATGACAAAGTTAGGTAAATAATAAGAAGAAAAATAAAAGACCTAGGTTGGTATTTTGACCATATCATTTTACTCTGGTTTCCGATTGGGGTGATCTTAGAAGCCTTGGAAAGCTTGTTCAAAGATCTACAAATCATATTTCACAACATTTCTTCCAATTCGGACGTTTCAGGGGTAAAATTCGCACATCAATTTGGAAACTGTTTTCTAACACGGGAATCACATTCATATGTTCATATTTCCATTCTTGTACTCCCACATCGGAAAAAAAGAAAAAGAGAGGAAGAAAAATATTTCTATATAAGAAAGGGAGCTCTAGGCATTAAATACAGAAGCAAGGAGAGACTCATCCTCTTTACTTAAGCTATACATATAATTGAGAGCAATTGTAGAGCGAAAGTAAGGAAAGCTTTGTAATAATTGAAGATTTGGAATGGAAATGAAAGTTTTGTCTTCTCCAATGAGTGGCTAATCCCTTTGATTGGATCTTCTAAATGAAGCTAAGTTGATGCTATTCCTTTTGCTTATACTCTTTATCTTAATTCCCTTGTTTATGTGCTTAACATGTTAGAGTAGATTTGTCTTCATTGCATTGTGCAACCTTCCATGCTTATTTTATATATTAGCATTCTTTTTTACTATCTATGCTTAGGATTTAATGTCTTTTGAAAAATTTATGCTTACTTTTGATAGATAGTCATTATGAGTCTTTTCTTTTATAAAGGGAAGAAAGTCTTGGCTATTAGATTGTTAATTCCCATCTTAGAGCTTTAAAGTTAAAATTTTCAAATCTAAGCATTGATTTGTCATTAGATTTGAGTGTTTGTTTGGAAAAAGAGAAGAGCATTAGAGTTGGATTAGTGTTACTTAGTGGATTTTAGGTGGTTCAATCTATCCATTAGTATTGATTGTTGCTAATTTTTCTTACTTTAGTTTGATTATAATCACAGTCTCACACACTTATTCACTTGTTTTAATCCTCACACTCAATTTCTCTATTCACACCATCAATTCCACCTTTGATTTTACACTACTTTAGCACATTTTTTATTATCTCCATCCACTCATTTTCTATCTTACTCACTTGTTATTCTCATTAGTTACTTTTCATGGATGCTTTTATTTTCTTTTGATCTTGATCTTTCACTTGTTGTTTTCACACACTTATTCACTTGATCTATCTAACATTGCTCCTTTGTTTTTGTTATTAACCTTGTTAATTTTCTTTTGTTATTAACTTTGTTACTAACCTTGTTATTGGTCTGTTCCCACTTGATTTCTTCTATTTTTACTAACATCTCTTTGTTATCTAGCTTCTTATTTTCTTTTAGTTTGCATTTTTATTTCCCTTGTTTTTATCTTGTTTCTTGTTTCCATTGTTTTTGTTATCTCCATTTGCATTTATTAGCAATATTTGAGTTGATACTCCTTTTCATTGATTGCTGTTATTTTCCTTGTAACGATCCTCGTGGGAATGATATTCGAACTTCCAAAGTCTATATCACTTAAGACAACCGTATACTTGCAGATTTGCATCAGGGACCTCCTTTCCATCTTCAATAACTGTAATAATTTATATGCTTGCCAAACAACAGAAGTTCTAGCTCTCTATGGGAACTAGTAGGTTGTACTGGGACTTTTCCCCCTATTTCTTCCTCTTCCATTTGGACAAGATTGTCTTTTTCCCCAAAATTAACGGAAGAAGATTGTGTGGGAATTCTATTAAAAGATCGTTCAGCCATATCTCGAAAGTGAGATTTGAAAGCAAAAGTTATATAATAATAATAGCTTTCTTTTTGTGATAATTAATATAAGAAAGGGGAGAAGATGAGAGTTAATATAATATATTATAGACTTGTAAATATAGAATCTCAAATTTAAATGATACAAATATCTCAAGGTTTTTGAAAGCCCCTTTAATCTTGTCTCTTGATGACCTGATCTTTGGCCCTCCAAAAACTTCTTAGAGAGAGGGAGAGTTGAATGCTTTGAGAGAGAGAGAGAGTTAGAGAGTGTAGAGAGAGTAAGAGAGTTGCATAATTTTAGTGAGAAAAGAGAATGGAAGGGTGAGACTATTTATATAGACTTTGTAAAATTAAATAAGAAACAAAATACCCCTTATATGATCATTTTATGGTTGTTGGGGGGTAAAATATCTTTTTTTAATAAAAAAGTAGCCATTTTTTTACCGTTGGGCTCATCAAATAGGCCTAATGGGCCTTGCCCTGCCCAACTAGGCTTCTCGTGCCAGGCACCTCGGCCATGGCCCGTGCCATTGACCGTGCTGAGTCGGGCCATGAGCAATTGACTCTCGTGCTGGGTCGTACCGTTGATCATGCTGAGCCGGGCCATGAGCCATTGACTCCCGTGCTGGGCCATGCCGTGCTGTGTCGGCCCGGCCCATTTGACATATCTAAATTATGACCTTCATATGTCACCTTCTAACTGTGTGGATGATCCATCATGGGCCAAAATACAATAAGGTCATTCATAAATCATATCATACCATCATGGTCATCGTCCGGATCAACTTAGCCCTAATGAATCTCTAGGATTAGATTAATGCGTTCTACTCACAAGAACAAAACAAGCTGCACCATATATCATCATCATCATCATAAGCAACATTTGTTAGTTTTAAGCAAAAGTTAGTTCAGCATGATGCATTGTCCTAGTTCAAGGAAACCACCTTCAACAATCATACTATATCATTCTTATATAATGTATACATATTAAGAAAACCAAATCCCAAGATTTAATATTAAGAAACCAAATCGAAAACCACAAGAAGAAAGTTAAGCCACAAAGCTTGCAACTTAAATATTCTTATTCGTCCTAGTCATGACCTATGACCTATGATGCCCAGATATGGCATCACTATATCATGGATAGGGCAAGGACATAGATTTTCATATAGAAAGTGATGTAATGAATATGAAATGTTGCCTATTTTGAAGTATCGACCTGGGTCTTATTGCTAGACTTACCCATCCCTCAGGATCAAGGTATAACTTGGATCTAATATGAATAATGAACATTACAATATCTTAAGATGAAATTAAATAATACCTCTAGGATCCATGGCTTCTTAGTTGAAAGATGGGGTTTACAACTCTCTTCTACTTCCCTTTCTGCAAGTTTCAGTGATGGATGCTTACAAGTATTTCAAGTGTAGAGAGTTACCCAAGGTGTTCTTTTTTATAGGCTTTCCCAAAAGCATCCCTTCCATCAATGGACACTAGCCATTATCATTTCTTTAATGACAGTGAATGAGGAAGGAGGAAAAATCCAAAAAGCAAAAACTCATTCATGCATACGTCCTTTCATATGGAGAGAGGAGAGAATATTAGGTGGTCATGTGGACCATCTTAAATGGTGTTCCACTAGTCTCCCACTTGGTCTATGTGACGGTTGTGACCACATGCATATAACTCGAATTATTATTATTTAAATAAATAGAATTTTAAAAGAAACTCAAAAAAAAAAAATGACTTTGACTGGTGCACCACTTTGAAAAACAATTCTCATTCAAGTTTAATGCCAATCTTTAATTTGTGATTAGTCAAAAATACTAATGTGAATCGTGGCGGTCACATATCATTAGTGACACATTTCCTTCCACAATCACAACATCAATATTCTTCCCTAATCAAGTCTTTAATAAGGATTAAAATAGGATCTTATTATGGCAGTTTTATTTTATCAGGTACTTTAATACCATAACCTTACATTCTCACTTTATCCACATTAATCACATGTGATGACAAAAATAAAGTAAAAATGACAAAATCGTTTCTTTTATTGCAACTATAATGAACATAAATATATAGATCCTAATAAGGCAGTTCATACAAGCCCATATTTAACACATGTCCATTATAGGCCATCAATGGTAATGCCTTCGGTAGTGGATTTGTAATCATGAGGTCCATTGGAGCCCCAACAATTAACACCAAATTATCTCGTACTTTCTTTTTAAAGACAATATATTTAACTTTCAAGTATTTAGATTTACTTGAACATTTGTCATTTTGGGCAAAACGGCTCGCTGCATCATTATCGCAGTAAACTTTTAGAGGGTCGGAGATTTGATACATGATCCTAAGTCCTGATATGAAATTACGCAACCACAATGCGTGACTCGTGGCTTCAAAGCATGCAACGTACTCTGCATGAAATGTGGAAGGAGTGTTTAGTGTTTACTTTGCACTTCTCCACGAAATTGTCCCATCGGATAATAGGACGATGTATCCTAAAGTTGACCTCCTAGTGTCGAGAGATCCAGCAAAGTTTGCATCGGATCTCTTGTATGTGAGCATGTATTTGCTAGTACCACATAGATATCGTAGAATCTTCTTGACCCCGATCCAATGTGCCATGCCCGGATCACTTTGGTATCTACTCAACTAAATGATCGAATAACTTGCATGTGAGCATGTATTTGCTAGTACCATGATGATACCGTAGAACCTTCTTGACCTCGATCCAATGTGCCATGCCCAGATCACTTTGGTATCTACTCAACATTCTGACTACAAAGCTGATATCAAGTTTGGTACAAGTCTGTGCGTACATCAGACTTCCTATTGCAGCCGCATATGGACATTTGCTTATTTGTTCCCTTTCTATTTCATTCCTTGGACTTTGATCCTTACTAAATTTGTCTCCCTTAATAATGGACATATTCTGTGGCCTACACCCTTCCATATGAAATGTTTTAAGAATAGTATTGATATAGGCTTCCTGAAATAACTCAAGTAATCATCGAGATCTGTCCCGAAAGATCTCGATTCCTATTACAAAGGTCGCCTCGCCCATATCTTTCATATCAAAATTATTCTCAAGATAACGTTTGGTCTCACGAATCATATCAAGGTCATTACTAGCCAATAAAATATCGTCAACATACAGGACTAAAATCATAAACTTGCTCTCACTGATTTTAAGATAGATGCAATGGTCAACGACATTTTCGCTGAAACCGAATGTCGTGATAATGTTGTTGGACTTTAGATACCATTGTCTAGAAGCTTGTTCAAGACCATATATTGACTTCTTTAATTTACAAACTAGTTTATTGTTACCCTATTCGACGAAACATTCAGGTTGGGCCATGTATACTTCCTCTTCCATACTCCCAATTAGAAACGCAGTCTTGACGTCCATTTGATGTAGCTCTAAGTTAAAATGAGCTACAAGGGCCATAACAATTCTGAATGAATCTTTCTTTGATACATGAGAGTAGGTTTTATTATAATCAACACCTTTTCTCTGAGTAAAACCTTTGGATACAAGTCGGGCTTTAAATCATTTAACTTTTCCTTTGGAATCTCTTTTGGTCTTAAAGACCCATTTACATCCAACAATTTTGGATCCCTTAGGAAGTTCAACAAGATCCCAAACTTTGTTTTCAGCCATGGATTTTAATTCATCTGCCATAGATTTCATCCATTTATTAGAATTGTCACTGTTGATGGCTTCTTTGAACGTTCTAGGATCTTCTTTTATTCCAATATCTGCCTCTTCCAAATAAATAACATAATCATTTGTAATAGCAGGTCTTTTCACTCGAGATGACCTTCCCAATTCTTCTATATTCATTTTACTTACATTTGGTTGTGTAATATTTGGAGTTTGATCACCTTCAACAGCTTGTCCAAGGAGTGTTTCAATGCTGATGGGTTGTTGTTCCACTTGAGTATCGATGTTCATGTTATCAAGAGTAACATCTCGTTCATTCGGTTGTAGTTGTACCTCTTGAATACCAACATCAAGTGCGACAACTATGCCACTTTTATCATGTAATATTACATCCCTGACTATTTCATAAATGATTTTCCTTGTGTCACAACTCTCACTGTTTTGGTGATTATCTAAAAATTTGGCATTATTGGATTTTACAATTCTAGTGGTATGATTAGGACAGTAAAACATATGCCCCTTAGACCTTTCCGGATAACCGATAAAATACCCACTTATTGTTCTAGGGTCTAATTTACTTTCTTGTGGATTAAACACTTTCACTTCAGATGGACATCCCCACATTAAAAATTGGTTTAGGTTGGGTTTTTTGTCAGTTAGGAACTTCTTTACTAGGCACATGGTTCGAGATGTACATTGCCATCTTTAGTGCTTCACCCCACATAGATTCGGGTTATGTGGTATTATTGACCATACTCCTAATCATATCCATCAACGTTCTATTTCTTTTCTCGGCAACACCATTCTGCTGAAGTGTTCCAAGCATTGTGTATTCGACAACAATGCCTTCCAGGCATTGTGTATCAGACAACAATGCCTTTTTGTTCAGGGAATCTTTCAAATGGACCCGGGTTACGACATGATTTGGTGTATCTTCCATAATACTCCTCACCTTTATTCGACCTCACAACTTTAATTCGTTTATCAAATTGCTTTCCTACTTTAGCTTTGAATATTTTAAAAACATTCAAAGCTTTAGATTTTTCTTAAATTAGATAAATGTAACTATAACATGAGTAGTCGTCAATGAAGGTGATGAAATATGCTTCACCCGTAAAACAAGGTAATATTTCCAAAAATAGCCCTGAATGCATGAAATCATGAAATTCTTTGAAATTAAATACAAATTTCTCTAATTAAGTCCATAAAGGAACATAAAATAATGAATGAAGCTATAATTTTATGGACGTATTAGGGACTAATAATTTTCGGCACGGAGGCGATCAAATGGAGTCATGGGCGTTTACCATGACTGGCTATAACACTTTTTATCGTTCCGTGAGTTTATCGGGAATCATCAAAATTGATCGGTACTTTGGAGTATCCCTACATATAACCTTGTGTTTCGACCCCTTTACCGGGACCAAAATCACGTCCGATCCATCACATTCATCAGTGACGTAATCATCAGACACAATTAATATCATGCTGTGCTCCTTTTTTCAATCTGAAAATAAATTAAAGTGCATTTGGTTATGTCTCCACTGAAAGGACTTCATGAGACGATTTGGATTGAGCAAAACAAAACCCACATTGGATATTTCAAATGAATACACCCCCTTTGTATTGTATCCAAATACACACAACATTTTTTCATGCAACACACAAATTTTTAAGTCTTGGACCCTAGGCACTACCTAGACTATACTTTGAAAGATCTTGTACTTATAGATTCCACATTGGGCAAGGGTGCAACATGGGCCAAGACAGTGGCGAACCCACGTGTATGGCATCTGGGGCGACCGCCCTAGATCAAATCCCTGAGTTCCCTTTAAAATATTAAGTTCCTGCTGATTCCCCACGTGTATCAAAACTACCGCCCCACCCTTCTTCTTTCGTTCCAGAAGCCTCACATCATCTTCTTTCGTGCTTCCTCCTTTCAACCCCTAATAGTCAGCCCCAGCCCTATAATGGCCTCCAGGCCCGAGATCTCTACTGCTTAAAGTCCTTTCAAGGCTCGAGATTGATCGCATCCATATAAACCATTTTCTCTTTCTTCAAGTTCTCCATTCTCACAGATGTTAAAACCCTAATCTCTTATTTGTCTCCGTTGTCCTCTCTCTATCAATCTCTGGTTTTCTTCTTTATGGGAAATTGTTTTTAAGTAGCATTACATTGCATTGCATAATAAGCATTGATGGAATGGTTGGAGAAATCTGTTAATGGAAATGCTTGACGCTGTATGATTAAATCGAATTGCGTCGCTTGAAACAACTTTTCTCATTTACTATTTTGTGATTATGCTCTGTTTCTGTTCGTCTTGAAACAAATCAAGTCTATTTCTGCTCTATTTCTGTTCGTTTTTTTATTATTATTTTAATTTGATAGACTTGAAAAATCATGTGAGTCTAAAATATTTTATCATTATTTTATTCTTTTGGGGTGCTATGTTTTGAAAGAAAGATTTGTGTTTGCATTTATGATTGATCGATTTGGGGTTCTATTTAAATGCAATATGTTATCTTTTGCTATTGTTAATTTGAAAAAAAAAATTAGCAAAAGTTTAGCCCCACCTAACCGAAAAGCATGGGTCCGCCACTGGGCCAAGACAAACCCGAGTATACATGAAAACGCTATTCTGAGTTTCATTAGGCTTGGGCAAGGACTTTGACAGTCAACAAGAATCCTGTTCAGGTGTAGGCTTGGGTTTCAGGTAGTTAAACTAGACCTGGGTTTCTAAAACACATATAATATGCTAATATTTTATACACTAGGTAATTGATATTGGCACTCCCTTTTCTCTCTTTTTTTATTGAGGCACTCCAAAATTTTGTGAAGGAAAAGGAGTACCTCCATAAAAAAAAAAAAAAAAGAGAGCCAATATCACTTCTCATACAATAATATGTCGTGTCCATATAATATTGCCCAGATTTTTACTTGGGCTCGGGTTTGGGTTGGGTACAATTTCTTGAATCTGGGTCTAGGCTCCTCCCTCACATTTCAGTTATAATTTGGGCTTGATCTTACCCACATGTAACTCTGTCCAGGCTTGGATTAGGTCAATACCCATTCCGACCAGTGCACCGAGTTGCACCGCCAGAGGAACACCAAATGAAAAGATCAATCATATGACGTAGGCAGCTTTTATACTACTTATTTGTGTGACCGCCCCCGCCCCCACCCCACCCCACCCCCCACTCTGCAGCCGCCTTTTTCTTTTCCGCAACAAAGGAGCGCCCCCCCCCCCCCCCCCCCCCCCCACCACCACCACCACTCTGCAGCCGCCTTTTTCTTTTCCGCAACAAAGGAGAGCGCCCCACCCCACCCCTTTAGTCGGTTATCATAAGTTTCTTAGCTAATTCGGTTGTGAATGAGAGTCATGGCGTGCACACATTATTTTGCAACATGCTTACTTCCATGTACTACGTCATTTACAACCTGCATAACTAGACCATAATAAGAGATTGACGTAATGGTCTCATAATGTCTTTGTTTAAAGACTGTTTCTGTTTATTATTCATCCAAACATAAATATGTACACAATGGAAAAACAGAAATTGCAGATGTAGATATGCATTAAGAGCTCGATAAATGTCCAATACAAGCAGAGAAATATAAGGCAGAAAATAATAATCAAGAACTATCTACAAGACCCATGCTTTCAGTATGACCCTGAAAGGTCTTTGGAGGTAGTCCTTTCGTGAATATGTCTGCAACCATGAAATCTGTACGTATGGACTCTATTACAAATTTATGTAATCTCACATCTTGCTTCAGTGATAGATATTTAAGGTCCATGTGTTTGGCTCCCTTAGATATCCTGTCATGCTTGGAGAAGAAGGTTGCAGCTTCATTGTCACAGTAAAGAGTTAATGGCTTAGAGATGAAACTCAAAGCTCCAAACTGAGAGATAAAGTTACGCAACCATGTTCCTTGAATTGCAGCCTCATAACATGCCACATACTCAGCCATCATCGTGGATGTGTAAAGTAACTCTGATTTCTGACTTTTCCATGATATTGCACCTCCACATAAAAGATACACATAACCAAGAGTGCAAAGTCTGGTGTCAGGACATCCAGCAAAAATCTGAATCGGAATAACCAGTCACCTGTAGGTGACTTGATTTTCTGTATGTGAGCATATAATTTCTTGTTCCCTTGAGGTATCTCAGTACTTTCTTTGCAGCTTTCCAATGAGCGATTCCTGGGTTACTTTGAAATCTACCCAGCATGCCAACAGCATGACTAATGTCAGGTCTTGTACAGACCTGTGCATACATCAGACTCCCTACTAGAGAAGCATAAGGATATTTTTCCATTTCTTTACGTTCCAATTCGTTCTGTGGACACTGCGTAAGATCAAGTTTGTCTCCTTTATGCAGTGGAACAGGACTAGAGGAACATGTCATCATGCCAAATCTCTCTAAAACTTTGTCAATATATGCTTTCTGAGACAACCCCAAAATACCAAGTGACCTATCACGGAAAATTTCGATTCCTATCACATAGGAAGCCTCACCCATATCTTTCATTTCAAAATTCTTAAAGAGATAATCCTTTGTAGCATGTAATAAACCAAGGTCGCTACTAGCCAATAGTATGTCATCAACATACAGAACCAAAAATATGAACTTACTCCCACTGATCTTGAGGTATATGCAAGGGTCAACCATGTTTTCTGTGAAATCGAAGGCAGTAATGATTTCATGAAACTTTAGGTACCATTGCCTCGAAGCTTGTTTCAGTCCATATATTGATTTCTTAAGTTTGCAGACCATGTCTTCCTGACCTTCAATTATGAAGCCTTCAGGTTGACGCATGTAGACTTCTTCTTCTAAGTCTCCATTAAGAAAGGCAGTTTTCACATCCATTTGATGTAACTTGAGGTCATAGTGAGCTACTAATGCCATGATAATTCTAAGAGAATCCTTCCTGGACACAGGGGAAAAAGTCTCAGTATAATCAATGCCTTCTTTCTGATTAAAATCTTTGGCAACAAGTCTGGCTTTATGTCGTTCAATATTGCCTTTGCAGTCGCGTTTGGTCTTAAAGACCCATTTACAGCCAACTGGTTTGTGTCCTGGAGGCAATTGAACAAACTTCCCATACTTGATTTTCATCCATAGATTTCAATTCATCCGTCATGGCATCAATCCATTTACTAGAATGAACATCCTTAATAGCTTGTGAATAAGAAACCGGGTCTTTAATTGTCCCTTCTGCAGATTCTACTTGGTAAAGCATATAATCATCGGAAATAGCTGATCTCCTTTGTCTTTGAGACCTTCTTAATGCTGGTTCCTCTGGTGCTTCATCCATATGTTCATTGGCGACAATCTCATGATGGAGTTGGTGATCATTGATTGGATTCTCCTCATTGTTAAATGGTTCAACAACGGGATGATTTCCAACATCTTTCGGAATAGAGGGTAAAAGGATAGGTACCCCTGATTTCCTGAATGATCACATCTTGAGTTTATTACTCCCACTGATTTCGCCATTCTCAAAGAATCTAGCATTACCGGTTTCAACAATTCTCGTACTATGGTTAGGGCAGTAAATCCTAAATCCTTTGGACTTTTCTGGGTAACCTATAAAGTAACCACTGATCGTTTTAAGGTCCAATTTCTTTTCATGTGGATTGTAGACTCTAGCCTCAGCTGGACAACCCCAAATTTGGAGATGTCTTAAACTAGGGTTTCCATCCTTTCCACAGTTCAAATGGTGTTTTGGAACTGCCTTACTGGAAAACCCTGTTCAAGATATAAACAGCTGTGCGTAAAGCATCCATCCACAAGGATATAGGTAAGTTAGCATTACTCATCATGGATCTAACCATTTCCATATATGTACGATTTCGCCTTTCAGCTACACCATTCTGCCATGGAGAACCAGGCGTTGTGTATTGGGCAACAATTCCAAGCTTTTGGAGAAGTTTTGCAAAAGGTCCAGGATGTTGTCCTGTTTCGTCATACCTACCATAAAATTCACCACCTCTATCTGACCTTATGATTTTCACTTTTTTATCTAGTTGCCTTTTTCTTTCCGCAACAAAGGAGCGCCCCCCCCCCCCACCCCCCCCCCCCCCCCACCCCCCCCCCCCCCCCCCACCACCACCACCACCACTCTGCAGCCGCCTTTTTCTTTTCCGCAACAAAGGAGAGCGCCCCACCCCACCCACCCACCCCCCCCCCCCCCCCCCCCCCACACACACACACTCTGCAGCCGCCTTTTTCTTTTCCGCAACAAGGAGAGCGCCGCCCCCCCCCCCCCCATGAGCTACTTCAAAGATTCAAAACAATCTTCGAGGTGGTTCCTTGGGGGATTCCAAACCCCCCCCCCATGAGCTACTCAAAGATTCAAAACAATCTTCGAGGTGGTTCCTTGGGGGATTGGGATGTGGACTCAATTAGTTTAGTAGGCCCGAGAGTGGTATAAAAGCTGGTCCCAACTCCTATGGTCTATATTGGATCTGGACCTAACTCAAATTTTGATATATTATTATTTATGACATCTTTGCTTGTCCAAGCCCAGGGGATTTTGGTTATCAATCATAATATCCAGGTCCAAATCAAATTACCGGTCTCAAAATAGTCACACTCAAGCTGGGTCCAATTAGAAACTCTACATATATCCAGCTAAATGTGTCAGGCTAGGCTGGACGTTTTCCCATTCAGGTATTGGGCCAAAATCTGCATTAATTGAGTTGGGCCCACTATCAGATTGGTTGTGTTTTACATATCGATGGATTTTCCATTCTGCCTCAGCTCTGATTGTATCAAAATTTGGCCCCTTAAGAAGATGCTTTGTTTATTTGAGTGGTCTATATTAATTAATAATGGTAGGGGCCAATATGTACAGATCCATCATCCTCACAGTCAATCAATTTGGATTAAAAAGATGGGCCCTAATGATGGATCGAGACTGGTACTCTAAAGTTCTTAATTGTGGGCCACCATTATCACGGATTAAGAGGGCCAACCTTGATCAACGAGATCAGATCTCACACAACACAATAAAAAAGAAACAGTCCCAAGTCCACTCTTACAAGCCAAGTACCCAACGGCTCTTTTCTATTTCTTCCTCGCAAATACTCTCTCCATGGAAAAAGTCCTAAAACTCCTTAGTAGTTATGAATAAGTAGGAAGCCAAGTTTAAGACATTTGCATGTTTGTGATTGTCCAGCGGGGAAAAGATTTTCTCTTTCCACTATTATATGCTATATCCAAGTTTGGCAGCCGCAAATCACCTCTGATCTTTTGCGTTTAAAATCTGCGATTGATATGATTTTGGGATCCGATCTCCCCCCATCGGATACACAAATCCTGTATGCAAAAGGGGCGGGTATAAAAGCCAAAATCCCACCCCCACTTTCTACCGTCTCGACATCTCCCGTAAACTCACATATTGTCATGGTAGATTGGATGTTTGGAGATAAATGGATTAAAGTAAAAATGAAAGGATAAGAAGAAAATTCTCAAGATTTATTAAAATTTAATATCAGCATTTCGGTTTGAAATGATTTTAAGCTACGTAAGTGATAAAAAAAATATTTTATAGCACTTAAAAATTCACAAGTTGAAAAAAAATACAGAAATGAGAAGACCTATGAGTATAGACACGCTGAAAAAAGACATACTGCCGTTACGATTAAAACATGGATTGATGAAATCCTCGGTGTCTCTACACTTACAACCAAACGTGGAATGCAAGGAATCATTAGCTATGCAAATCCTTGGCAAGAATTTTACTTCTCCCTTGGAAGAGAAGAATCCTAAATCCTACAGATTCCTCTCCGTATACCAAACGTGCCCTACGAGTTATGAATAAGTAGGAAGCCAAGTTTAGGACATTTGCATGCTTGTGATTGTCCAGCGAAAGTCAAAATTTATAAACCTCGAGAGAGGAAATTGGACCCTGGGACTATCAATGGGTATTTTATTGGATATCCTAAAAAGTTCAAAGGATTTAGATTTTACTGTTTTTCTCATACCACCAAAATTATTAAAGCCGGAAATACCAGATTCATAGAAAGTGATGACATTAGTGGGATTAACTCACCACGAAATGTGGTATTTGAAGAACATCGGATACCTATTCAGGTATATATTGAAACGGTAAGAATAGGTATTCCAAATGACTTCGTTCGAAACAATATGATGGAAATGCAACCTACCATATCAAATGCACCACTAGATGAGAATGTCATTTATAAATATGTGATTGAAGATATCACGATCATCCAAATCAGAATTTTGCAAAATCAAAAGCTTTAAGAATATCTCAAAGATCTAGGAGGTATGCTATATCAGACGATTATATTTTTTTTTTTTATCTTCCTGGAGAAATCTTTATCTACACCTCATTGTCATCTCATAATTAAATAAGACACCATTGATTGACACCAAAATTGTTACTATAGAGCTCGCTAACAATAAGTTTAACCACATTATTCATGTTCCACAATTTGATTGTTTTCCGCTATTATATATCATAGGGGATTTGAGCTCAGTTTCGACCACTCCCTCTATTTTGACTCTCTTAATGGAGCCCACATAAAACCACTTTCTTAGTTTTTAGGACTATAATATTCCCTTATCCTTAGTATAGTTTTACTTTAACAATCTCTTTTTTTTAATATTTTATCCTAATCATGTCTTTTTCCTAATTAAACTTAAGCATAGAGATGTACGTTTTCTGTTTTCTCACTACGACATGGGTCACTTTCTTTACTTCTTGAAGAAACTATGTGAAAATGGACACCTTGGCAAAGGTCACAAGGGGGAAGAAAGACTTAGGTCCTGGAGGGAGTTTGTTTCTGCATCGTAAGTTAAAATTTTCATATCTTATGTTTCCATATTTGTTTAAGACTAAGAGAAGTGTCCTGCTTTAGCAAATCATCCACTGATTAGGATTGACCTTATTACTGGTTTAAGAATTAATTGATCGTATTAAAAATAAGAAGTTTGCTCTCTTTCTTTCTATTCATGTATATTCACCCAATCAAGTAATCTCCTTATGTGGTTAGTGTAGGATTTTGCATTCAATCTTGCTGCTGCTGCTGCTGCTGTCGTCGTCGTCGATGTCCTCATCAGATGATTTGAAATGAGGCAACCGTGCTTTTCCAGCCATCTGATGATATGCCAATTTTATGTGAAAAATAGAATTTTGATTTGTATTTATTTAATTCACATGTGATTAATTTGATAGTGAACTCAATCGAAATTTATGTATGAAGTATTTCCTTAATCTCTTTCAAGAAAAGTTTAGTTAGATTACAAAGCAACTTTATTATTATTATTATTATTTGAAAGGTAAGTTAAGGTCTAATTATCACTGAAAGATCTATATTACTACAAACATATGGTTAGAGGCAACCATATGAAAACTCAAAAAAGAAGCCCACATCTAGGGCATTTGGTGTATATTTGACATCCAATTGTGATCAATTTAATACACATCCTAAATTTTCCTTTGTCATTGAGTTCCACTTTTGGATTTAAATCGCATTAGATAATATTTAGAATGTGTATTTTAACTTTCGTTTCAGGTAGCAACGACATTAGCATGGGTTCTTGTCAGTGACCTGTGCTTAGACGAGTTATTGTGTTGGTTAATAATTATTTTATTTCTTCTATAAATACTCATAAACACCATTAATCTCTGTATAACTACGCTACACTGTAAGAGGTCTTTACAGCAAATCCCACTGTAAAATTAAGGAAGAAGACAGAAGCATTGGTGTCCCTAACTGGCTGACCTACAGATGGAGACTATATAAAAGAAGCCTTTATTATCCCAAGGAGGTAATCCCATCATACCCAAGTTTCAATGGCCATATTAAATTACTCATTAAAAAAAAAATCTCAAATATTCTACCATTGTATTAAATTACTCATTGAAAAAAAAAAGAAATCTCAAATATTAGATCCATTGTAATACGTAGGAGAAACCAAACAAAAAAAAAAATCGAAAGAAAGAAAAGAAACTAAAACTAAAACAAAAACCATGTCGCATATAAGGGGCAGCCTCTCATGAGATACTCTCTCGTGTAAGGAAGATTCTAAGCCCTTGTGCATTTAGATGCAAACCAACTATAGGAGGTAGTGTGATGAAAAGGTCTCATCGTGGACATGATTTTGGACAAAAGCCAACATTACCATTTAATTAGGTGCCTTCAATTTTAACGGTCCTTAAATTACTCCTTCAGTGAAATTCAATACAATGGTAATTATCATTTGGATTAGTATCAAGTTAAAAACAGTATAAATTCATGGGGGTTAAGTGAGTGTGAGGGGGTTGATTTGATTACAAGCAGTCCACATGGTAGTAAGAAAGTTCTTTCTCATGCAAGCTTTAAGAGAAATCTCTGCTGCAACACAACCTAAAGAGAACAATTCAATCACACACGAATGCCATATCACAAAACTCAAGCAATAAATGACATGTTCAGAATGTGTAGTTTAGGATCTTCTCATATGTGGGATTTAAGTGTTACAGAGAAGAGACTCATCAACCCGGACTTTAATTAAAAAGAAGATGGCCTTATTATTTGAACGAGAAATTGGAGTAATGCACTTATTAAGCCTGTTTGTTTCATTTAATTGGGTGCTTATTACTACTTGAGAGGGAAGATTTCTGTAAGTGGTTAAAAATAAAGAATCTAAGAAAATACCAAAAAATGACCATCAAACAAACTAGCCTTCAACCTTTGAAGATTTGAAATAAATATCCAGTCATCACCCTAGTATTTCAAATCCTAGTTAAGTAAGGAGCAGTCTACATCCCTACTACATATCCAATACCCCTCACATCTTTAATATTACTTTGGTGGAGCTCATTTGACGATAAATTCCTATGTAATCAAGTCATATATACTCGTTTTACTCAACAACAAAAAAAAGTCTTATGTACTCAATGTAAAATAAGAAGGCCATCTGGGAAGAGAGGTAACTTATTATACTTACAGATTACCAAGGGAGAGACAGCTGTAAATACAACTCTTACCCATGAGGAGTTGGGAGGTTAGAAAAAAAAAACCAGCTAGTGTATAAGGATGCATCACTCAAACTTGTCATGAGAGAGAGAGAGAGAGGAGGGAGAGGGGGGGGGGGGGGAACCAAAGAGCCACACATGCTAAAGGAATAGAAATGTTGCACAGTGACAATTGTTTTACTTACTATTCAAAACAGGACTCTGATCATGGCCCAAGTATTGAGAGAGAATGTGTAATCATAGGAGGGTAAGCACTAGTACATATGAAGCGCGAGGAAAGGATCTATGATGTTGCTGGATTGAGCTTCTCAGTGGATGGTGAGGCATCAAATGGGTCGGAAATGGTGGTCAGCTTGGGCCTGGTTTCAGATGTTTCAGCAATATTTTCCCCCATCTTTCTCTCCGTAGCAGCCATATCTGCATGCTTGTTATCTTCATCAACCTTTTGAACTGCCATTTCCTCATCCCCATCACTTATCACGGCTTCAACATCATTTTCAATTTCGTTCGGGTGAGCTTGGGGTGCCTGATTGCCTTCTTCAGGTTCAGCTGTATTCTGCATTGTTGTTGATGGATATGGCTCAGTACATACAATCAAAGTCGATGTAACCAGCAGATTCTGAAAACAGAAAAAAATTAAATTAAATGAGATAAATCAACATCATCATCATAGCATTCATCAAAAGAGATGAAACCTAGATCAATAGTAAATGGCTAAAAGGAACAAGGTGGTCAAAAAATGAAAATTGCTTGGTGTGGGAAGCCTGGAAGGTAATGCTGTTGAACAACGAATGTTAAATGTGACTTGTGGAAATGCTCTAGTTGTAGGGTAAAGCCTAGTCATTTTTCTTCCATCTTCTAAGGCATAGATTTCATTAGTGATCTGAAAATATATGGTTGGTCATGGACACCCACAAATGGAGTGTTTAGGCAGAGACAGTTAAAACCACCCCAACAGCCTCCTGCATAAAGGAAGAAAGAGGGTTACAGTACCACCCAGCCTTCAGCTGGAGTGGTATATATGCTCAGCCCTTTCATGAGGATGGCAGAGCAGAAGTTCAGTCCTCCACTATTGTTAAGAAGGGAGATTCAATGAAGGTAACACAATACTAAAGGAATCCACGGCATGGTACTCAGACGTGCACTCAAGAGTAGCATAGGATGGCCAGTAGGATGGACTGGCTTCAGACCTTGTCTCAACCAGCAAAGTAAATTTTGGTCTGTCTGAACCGATGAGTGCATGTTCAGTTTTAAAAAAGAATGTTAAAATGTATTTTAGAAATGATGAATCAGCATTTGTTGTAACTGCAAACTAATGATGTGGGTTCAACTCCTGCCGTCTACTTAATATTGATTGTTATGATACATGCAGAATTGATTTGGATGTCCTTAAACTCTTTCTACCCCATACAATCTGATTCTTTTTTATCTGAAAGGAGAAATGTAAGAATGTGAAAGAGCTCTTCCACACACACACACACACACACACACACACACACACAAAAAAAAAAGAATGTGAAAGAGATTGGAACAAAAAGCATCCACTCTCTAATGGATACAAAAGAGCTCTTCAAAACCTTTTGGCTTTAGGTTCAAACCCTGTTGGACTCAATTTATCTCCATCTATTTTTATAGGTTACTATGCCAAGAAACATATATTGGATGATTCAAATCAGCAACATTTTTCACCCATTCATCTTGTACAAAGAGTGCTCAATTTCTTTATGTTTGATTATGAAGTAGAAACAGTTTGTATCTGTGGTCACCCAAAAGGGAGGAGAAAAGAATCGAGGGTTTGAGTACTGTTGATGGGTGCTAAAATCTAGATGGGGTCTGAAAATGCATGTCGATCCTAGGCAGAAAAGCAAATGGGTTGGTACGTCTCACTGCATATACCATGCAAAGGTCTTTAACCTGAAGCAGGGCCCACTTGCCAGGGGCATTTGCATGAGGAACAAGACTTTCAATGACCTTGCCTTCCTCTATCAAGTTGCTCACGATGCGACAAAATGCAACCAATTATAAGATTCTCCCAAACAGAGTACTGTTCAGCCAAATTTGGCCCAACTGCCTACTTTCAGGCATTTGATGATTGGTTTGCCAACAAGTTGAAGTTGAGGAGAAGGGGCATGGGCGTCCAAGGTGGACACTACCTATCCAAGAGTGCACCCAATTCAAAGGTAAGTGTCTGCTTCCAGTGAATCAAAGGGCTGAACTGGATGATTCTGCCATGCTTATAATCAAGGCTATATCCAGACAACAGGAACATTAAGATTTGTAAGAAATGACCTTTTCATAACGAGTGATAACATCTGTTTCGTTCCAACAATATGTTGACTGTTTGAAAGACATGCCCCTTCTTAGTGACTGTAACAGGTAGTGATATAGAGATTGAGATCCCAAAGCTTTTGTAATTTCAAGTAGGAGAGCCATACTCTATAATGGAAATTGCAAATGACAATATAGATCACAGATCTTTCATGGAGCAAGGCAAAAGCAGGCATGTTATGGATTCATAGACTTGCTGTTTGAAATATGAGTCACGTTCGTAGTGATAGTGAAATAGAGATTGAAATCCCAAACAAGGATGTAAATATCGGCCGTAGGGGTGACCACCGCCACGCTACGGCCGAAATATTGGCCATCACACCCCGCTACAGGCCGTAGCGGCAGGTACGTGGCGGGGGGTTTATAAAAACCCCCCATGATGACTTTTGGCCCACTTTTTTCATCTCTCTTCCTCTCTTTTCTCCATTTTCACTGCTGTGAACCTTCTTTGACTGCCCCCTAGTGGTCCCAACTCCATTTTCTCAGGGTTTAGGGTTTAGGATTCGTAAGGAGGCTTAGGATTCAATGTAATTTCTTAAGAAGGGACACAGCTCGATCCCTGCCGGGGGATACCCTCGGACCCCCTTCGTGAAGCGCATGTTTTAAAGAAGTGGCAATCATGAAGACAAAAGGATCCTACTTGACCATGATAGCTAGGACTCTTTTGCTGGTTGTCGTCTATTATTATCATAACTTGCTAGATATGATATTAAACCTGTTTAATTATGTTTGGAATGGTATAGTAGTAAAGACATAGTTACCTATTATTACTAGATTTCAAATTGGTTTTAATTAAATTGTTTTATAAAGAACCCTCATTGTTAAATAACTAAGTGGGAGAGGGAACCTCTTTAGTTCCCACGGTCTCGTTTAGTAGGAGATGTAATCAATTTATGTGTTGACCTTGAAGTCTTCCTCCTCATCAGATGAGTTAATTATGAAATCTCCAGTACAAACTCCCAAATGGATGATTTAGGGTAATTATTAGTATAGGTCATTCTCCATCTGACGGGACCAAATACAGAATAATGGACCTTGAATTAAATGATGGTATACACTTAGAGGGCGAGCCTTGGCGCAACGGTAGAGTTGCTCCTTTGGTGACCTCGAGGTCACGGGTTCGAGGCGTGGAAACAGCCTCTTTGTAAAAATGCAAGGGTAAGGCTGCGTACACATGCGCCCACCCTCCCCCTACCCCCGCTTAGCCGGGGAGCACTTTGTGCACCGGGTGAGCCCTTATACACTTAGCTATAAATAACAATATGCTCTCCATCGGAGTCTCTTCTGTTATTTATAGGACCAAAGGTCAAGAACAGTCTTCTGTTTCAGGGTCCTACTCATATGGTGACTATGGTGAAACGCAATATAATAGATATCCACCTCCACCTCCTCTAAGTTACGATGATGCAGCTACCTTCTTTGGATTTGTGGATCCCAATACTCATCAATATCAAATGCAATATGGTGCCAATACAAATGATAACACTGATGGGGTTGAGGATAACCATGCCTTGAATCTTGGTAGACATTCCTTTTGGTGGTGACTAAGGTATTCATATTTCCTTAATTAACTCTCTACTCTGTCATTTCTAAATTGGTGTTGAATGTTGATTGTTGATCACTTCATAGTTCATTCACTTGATTGAATTTGAACCTTGAGTGTTGAAGTATTGATATTTGATTGTTCAATGTTCGCTAATGAGTAATGAGTAATGACTTAACTCTTAAGTCTTATGCCTTTATTTCATGTTCTAGTTTTTTTTTTTTTTTTTTTTTTTTTTTTTTTTTTTTTTTTTTTTTTTTTTTTTTTTTTTTTATGAGCTTTCCATTACTTTCTAAATTAGTATGACTAAGAAACATGAATACATGTGAAAAAACTAATCATTACTATTATTTTCTATTTATACAGCGATACAGGACTTCATATATTGAGGGCACCGCTACACCCCCTTTTCTTACTTACTTTTGCAAAAGAACCACATATTCTTTCATTTTACAATTTTTTGAATTTTTCTGAATTTTTTTTCAGTTTTTTTGGGCGATTTTTTTAAATCGCACCGCTACGCCGCTACGTATCCCTGCTACGCTATGTATCGCTCGCTTCGTAGCGGTTTGGCGGCGGGCCGCTACGCCCGCTGCTACCGCTATTTTCATCCTTGATCCCAAAGCCTTTGATGATATCAAGGAATCGGACAGCCGTTGGTTACCGTGAAACTAGCAACTAGAGAATATGGTCCATATGATCTTTTGATATGTGGAGAGCATGAAACTAAGCAGGAATCTCGTGGGATGATTAGAATTAGGGGTGCACATGGGCGGTTAGAATTAGGGGTGCACATGGGCGGTTCGGATCGGTTTAGAGGGGAAACCATCACCCAAACCGAACCCATCGGTTTTCTATTTTCTCAAACCGAACCGAACCGCCCATGTGTTCAAACCGAACCGAGCCGGTTCAGTTCGGTCCGGTTACGGTTTTTTTGTTTTTATTTTATTTTATTATTTTTTTCACAAAAAAAATTACAGTCCAAACTTGGTCCATCAAATGGAATGAGGAGAAGCTGTAACGAACACTAAAATATATTTCATAATTCATTTCAACCAAGGAAGCATACATCAAACGATGGATGAACTCTTTCCATCCATCATTCGCATGATTGAATGGGCCGGGCCAGGCCAGGTTCAGCCAACTTTTCAGGCCAATGAGCTAAAGCAGTTCAAATCCTCTGGTAAAATACACCAACAAAATGGTCAGGCACGTACCTATTTCTCTGCATAAAACTTGGACTAGATTATATTGCTTGATCCAGACCAATGAATTCAACACAAAAGGAACTAGTTTTTTTTTTTTTTACCAACAAGATGGGTTCGAGTGGAATGTAGCCCCAATTTTGAACTAATTGAGATGGGCCTCTTCATAGTTCACTTTCTCTTAGGTCAGATCAAACCCCTTGACAGCGCTACTAAAAACCCAATAATGCTCACTTCTTGTAGAACTTTCATCAAACAGGTAACATGCAAGTAATACATACAAGCGCTTCCCCTAAGGCTAAAATAGACAAAACTCAATACTCAAGTTAATACATACGGTCGGTTCGGTTTAGGCGGTTAACCGTGGGTTCAAACCAATAACCGACCGATGTAAGGCGGTTTCTATGATTTTCAAACGGTTGACCGAACCGATCTACATAAAACCGATCCGAACAGCCCCGGTTCGGTCCGATTTTGCAGTGATATTGGATTTTTGTGCAGCCCTAATTAGAATGCATAATGAAGAACGCATATGCATGCATGCATGCGCACATATATACTATCACTGGAGGCAAGTGATGGGACCTCACAATCTATGATGCCCAGATACGGCACGGATACGATAGGGACACGCCATAGACACAGCAGAGACACGGATTTTACATGTAAAAAGTGAAGTATCGGATACGATACGACACGATACGTTGCCCATTTTGAAGTATCCGTGCATCATAGCTCACAATTGACCATGTGGGTCACCAAACCTCACCAAGTACAAACCAGTGGGAGGACAGCGAGTCCACAAATGACAAAAACCAGTTGAGGAAAAAGCTTCCGCCAACGTACCTTCTCTAATGCCAGAGCAAGTTTTGAGAGAGAAGAATATATGCTTTGTGGAGTCAATAGAATCTGTTTAAATGACAAGAAACAATCAGATAAAGCACAAGACAAGCTCTCATTAAACATGAGAATTATGAAAATAAAAAAGGTATAAAATCATTAGATTCAGATCGTTGAAAAGATCCCTAAAAACTACAAATTAAATGAAATGACAGCTTAAAAACCTAAAATGCCATTAACATGCAATAGCTGATCTCATTTGGCCATGAGAGTTTTGGAACTTGTAATACCCTGGGCCAGGTTGGGCCCAGTTTATTCTAGCTTTATGCTAATGGGTTGGGTTAGGACTTTTGTGACCTGGTCTCAACCCATTAGGAGATTTGTTTAAACAAGGGATAAGTTGTTTAACCATATCCCCTAAGGAAGGAGGATTTCCTTCGTAGAACTTGGGGGAGGAGATTTCAACGAATGAAATCTGGGGTTATCCCCAGATTTCTCTCCCTCACTCCTTTTCTTATTTATTTTGTTATCTGTTGATATTCTCATTTGGTAAAAAGAGGAGAAGAGAACACAGTGTGGTGAGGAGGATTCCTTGAAGATCAACAGAGACTGCCAAGACTTGTGGGAAGGAAGAAAAGGCCAGAAGACTTGGTGAATGCAATATACAAGGCCCCATATTGACCGAGCTACAATTGTCTACACAAGAAGGTGAGTGATCTTCCTAATTAAATGATTGATTGATCAAGAGGATGGATACAGGAATGTGATTTGAGCATGGATGTATTGTTAGGTTTATAATTATTCTATTTTTGTTCATAGAGTAGTCATGAAAGATCAATCTTGAGTCATGAAATCATGTTTGAATGGTAATTGGAATGATACAGTTGTTATGGGGTGGAAATCTTTGAGCACCTGTCAAACAGGCATAAACCAGTAGCAGTATAGGCTCATCGTCAGTGAGTTTTTGTGTTGATGGAGGCTGGTGGGACCCATGGCCCACTAGATGGAAAAATCAGGACCATGGATCCAGAGGGGGATACATGATCGACACTAGTGGAGATGAATCCATGTGGATTGGGCCCCATCTGGGCCCTCATCCAATTGATTGAATGAACCCAGGCGTGAAAATGAGAAAAAAAAAGTTGCTGGTCGTCTGGGATTGTGGGACCCATTAGTGGTCCTGATTGGAGATCAGGACCACACATCATGTAGAGCACACATGGTCGACCATAGGGGTGTGGGACATCTTGGTTTTGGACCAGTGGGACCCACTGTCCAATGAACTTGAGGAATCCCAGGCGTTAATGCATTAGAAACAAGACTGATTGATGAGATCAGTTGTGGGACCCACCTGTGAACTTGATCCAAGATCAAGACCCCTCATCTTGAAGGGGGCCCAGGGGCGACCAGGTTGATGGTGGTCCCATGTGAAGTGGACCCCATCTGCCCAGTCATCCAGGAATCTCAATTTTAGGTACTGTGAGGCTAAATCCATGGTCATTTACTGTACTGATGATGACTGGGAGGTCTAATAAGGCCACATAATGATGAATCAGAACCATAAAGCTTTTGTGGGGCACTAGGAGACCCTAGGGACCAGATCTGATATGAGATAAGGTCAGTGGGGTCCACTATTTGGTGTACCTCAATTATAAATTATTATTAATCTCCTTTTTAGAAGCTTTGTATAAGGAATGGACTGAATTCTGAGATTATTTACAATAAGATTTGCTGGTTTAGGAGTCATGTCAGAATGGAGAATATGTTTTAGTGTAGTAATTCAGATTGTGAAACCCTTAGCTTACCTGCTGACATGAAATTCTAACTTCCTTAAGAATTAAGAATTAGTGTTCTTGAGGAATTAGTACTCTTCAAATACATAAACAATAATGAGAACAACATAACTTTAGATGATTTTATTATGGCTAATGTCACTTACACAGAAACTAATTGTTGATTGAAATGGGGCGATGATGTATTTCCGGTGTATGTGAGACTAGCCATACAATTGCGCCTATATTAATTTCTATTAACTATTACCGAACTATTTACTGAATATGATCTACTTCTTACTTTTCAATTAGATGGTGAATTTCATTGCTAGTATTGCATGGATTAACGAAGTTCTTTTGATCTTCAATGATGATCAATATTTTGAACAATGACTTTGAATATTGAAATTCGAGGAATTGGAGGATAAGGTTGGAAAGGGATTGAATATAGGAATGAACATTGAACAAATTTCCTGTGGGAGATTTCATCTGATTTATGGAAATGACTTCTTTCCTAGAAGATCTGAACCATTGAACCTCTCTTTGAGAGAGTCTTATTGAACTATTGGAACCATTGATTGGAAATCTTTAACTTAGTCTTGACTATGGTACGGTCATGAATTTTAATGTTAGAAAAACTTAATGAATATAATGGACTCCATAAGACATTTTTCCTATTATGTGATCTTACTTTCTATATTGAAATTTATTGTTCTACCTTATATATTTCTAATTATAAATTAGGAATATTACTCACCAGATTTCTGACAAGTGGTTCGCCCCACTTCAGGTACGAGTCATTTGGGGATGCTTGACAAAGAAGGCGATCAGCTTTTGGATTTCAATTTGCGTGGCTGATGAGAGAGCGTCATATTTGTGTTGAAATTTAGAATTATAAAGTTGGATTAGTCTTCTTAATAATATGGAACTTGGTTTTCTATAAAGTTAGGAATCTTATTGTTTTGGGATTTTGTTATTAACATCCTTGTAGTTAAATTGATCTTTTGAATAAATTAAGAAGCATTGCTCAATTCTTGGTCTTATTTGATTTATGTGGTGATTTAACTTTACTTAAGTAATGTTCCGAAATCTGATGAGCTCCAGGTTTCGGGGCGTTACATAGTGGTATCAGAGCATGGTCTTGGGCAATATAAAAGATTTAGCAACTCCTAGGATACGCGGTGAGGACGTGTAAGGGAAAGAATAGTACGATAAATATACATTATCTGTGGTTGTGTACTAAGTTGTGAATCTTTTGTAGGAATAGAAATCTGAACAACCAGGAGAACGCTCAGAATGTCAACGATAACCAGAATGAGAATGCAAACCCAAATGGCAATCAGGGCATTGACCCTAACCTTATTGGAGGCCAGGCTGAGTTACCAGAATATGCTCGACAGATGTTCACCTCATTTATGATGGCTTACAGTCAGGTACAAGAACAGATCGCAACCTTGGCAGCACGTCAGAGTGGGAACATTGATCAGCACACAGGCCCTAGTGGAGAAGGAAGTGAAAATGCTCCGGGAGGCAGAGATAGAGAAAAAGACACTTTATACAAACGGTTCAATGAATTCCGACCCAGGTACTTTGATGAAACCACCAATCCTTGGGATGCTAACAAGTGGGTGGAACATATGGAAGGAATATTCGAAGTGATGGGATGCTCGGACCGACAGAAAGCAATTCTGGCTGCCTTCAAACTTGAAGGAGATGCGAAAGAATGGTGGAAAGCCGCTAAGAAAACCTTCGAGGGTCCGGAAAATGAAATCACTTGGGCATTCTTTAAGAAGGAATTCATCCTGAAATTTATTCCGGAGCATATCAGAGAACAAAAGAAGAGGGAATTCCAGACTTTGGTGCAAGGGAGTATGACCGTAGCAAAATACTCCAACAGATTTACAGAGTTGTCCCACTTTGCAGAAGAACTGGTGGCCACTGATGCGATGAAGCGGAACAAATTCATCGAGGGATTACGACCAGATATCAAGAAGGATGTGAAACTGGGCGAACCGTCTACCTTTGCAGCTGCTTTAAAAAGAGCATTTGTATCGGAAGAAACGACTGCTGAATTAAACGGTACATTCTCGGCGAGAACGACGGGAATCAAGAGAGACTATCAGAATAACCGTGAGCCCTCAAAGAAGCAGAGACTGGATAAAAGAATAAAAGGCCAGCGATGTGGAAAGAACCATAAGACAGAGGAATGCCATTGGTCTACGGGTGCATGTTTCCATTGTGGACAGGTTGGCCATCTGATCAAAGACTGTCCAAAGAAACAGGATAAGGATAGACGTCAGCCACAAGAACAACCACCCCGGCAGAACCAACAGCAGAGGTACCAAGACAATCCCCGTCAGACGAATCAGCAGAACCAGCCAAGGGGACCACCTAACCAGCCTCAAGGGCAGAATTTCAATCGTGGGCGACCCAATCAAGGTGGATATCAGAGGGGACAGCAATCCAATGCAAGGGTTTTTGCTACTACGCAACAGGAAGCGCAGGCTGCAAATAATTGTATCGAGGGTATGATTTTAATTTCCAGTGTTACAGCTTATACTTTATTTGATTCTGGCTCTACACATTCTTTTGTGTCCCCTGTATTTGCTCCCAAGATGAACAAATCACCCTCTACACTAGATCAAACTATTATTGTATCAACCCCTGCTGGAGGACACGTGAACACTTGCACTGCATATTTCGATTGCCCGATTATCATTGGGGAAAACAATATGCCAGTTGATCTGATATTGTTACCTATGAATGATTTCGACATCATTATTGGGATGGATTGGCTAGCCAAGTATAGAGCAGTGCTGGATTGTTTTAACAAGCTAGTACGTTTTAATCTAAAAGGGTATGATACTGTGTGTGTAATGGGAAGGAGAAGGCCAGTACACACGGCAGTCATATCAGCCATTAAGGCTTGTAAATTGTTGAAGAGTGGATGTAAAGGATACCTAGCCTTCGTTTCGGAAGAAAAGCCGAAGCCTAAGCTGGAAGATACTCCCATAGTTCGAGAATTTCCTGATGTATTCCAGGATGACCTGCCCGGTCTGCCACCAGTTAGAGAAGTGGATTTTGCTATAGAATTGGTACCAGGGACTGCGCCAATATCTAAAGCTCCATACCGTATGGCACCTGCCGAGTTGAAAGAACTCAAAGAACAATTGCAGGAGTTACTAGAAAAAGGATTCATAAGACCCAGTGTATCCCCGTGGGGAGCGCCAGTTCTATTTGTCAAGAAGAAGGATGGGTCATTACGAATGTGTATTGACTATCGTCAGTTAAATCAAGTAACCATCAAGAATAAGTACCCGCTTCCACGCATTGATGAACTGTTTGATCAGCTTCAGGGTGCGAAATATTTCTCCAAGATCGACCTTAGATCGGGATACCATCAGCTAAGGGTAAGAGAAGAAGATATACCTAGAACAGCTTTTCGAACTAGGTATGGACATTATGAGTTCTTGGTAATGCCTTTTGGGCTAACCAATGCGCCGGCGGTGTTTATGGCGCTTATGAATCAGATTTTTAAGCCCTTCCTAGATCAGTTCGTTGTGGTATTCATTGATGATATCCTTATCTATTCCAAGTCATTGGAAGAACATGGAGATCATCTGCGTACTTCTCTTCAATTGCTGAGAGAAAATCAGCTTTATGCTAAGCTGAGTAAGTGTGACTTCTGGCTAGAACAGGTGAGCTTCTTGGGTCACATTATCTCAGGTGAAGGATTGTCTGTTGATTCTAGCAAGATTGAAGCTATTTCAAATTGGAAGAGACCGACGAATGCATCGGAGATCCGTAGTTTTCTGGGGTTAGCTGGCTACTATAGAAGGTTTGTGCAAGGTTTTTCCTCTATAGCAGGTCCGTTGACCAGGCTCACTCGGAAGAATATGCCGTTTATATGGAATGATAAATGCGAAACCAGTTTTCAGATGCTAAAAGATAAACTGACCACAGCTCCAGTTTTAGCCCTTCCTTCTGGCAGCGGAGGTTTTGTGATTTTCTGTGATGCATCACTGCATGGTTTAGGATGCGTGCTTATGCAACACGGTAGAGTGATAGCTTATGCATCCAGACAGTTGAAGCCTCATGAACAGAATTATGCTACTCATGATCTAGAATTGGGTGCAGTTGTCTTTGCACTCAAGATTTGGCGGCATTATTTGTATGGTGAGGAATTTGAAGTATACACCGATCATAAGAGCCTGAAATATGTGTTCTCGCAAAAAGATTTGAATCTACGACAGAGGAGATGGATGGAATTCCTGAAGGATTATGATTTCTCTATATTTTACCATCCGGGTAAAGCTAATGTAGTTGCTGATGCTTTAAGCAGGAAATCTGCTCAGATGGCTTCATTAACAACTGTGAAGAAGTTGAGGGAAGAGATTGAAGAATTAAATGTAAACCTATGGTCGGTCAATGATAAGGTATTGTTAGGGAGTTTCAGTGTCCAGCCAGAGTTGATACAAAGGGTCAAAGACCGCCAGAGAGATGACCCGGCATTGTTGGCAATATTTAACAGAATGGATAACAAGCCAAATTTTTCCATCAGCAATGCTACATTGTATTACAGGAATAGGCTATGTGTTCCAAACATTCCGGAAATCAAAGATGAAATTTTGAAGGAGGCACATTGTACACGTTACACCATCCACCCGGGTAGCACAAAAATGTACCAAAATTTGAAGATACGTTTTTGGTGGGTCGGTATGAAGAATGATGTTGCTGAATTTGTGGGTAGGTGCTTTACCTGTCAGCAAGTTAAAGCCGATCACAGGAAACCTGGAGGGCTACTTCAGCCATTACCAATACCTGAATGGAAATGGGAACATATCTCAATGGATTTTGTGTCGGGATTCCCAAAGACCTTTAGAAACAATGAAATTATTTGGGTCATTGTGGATCGATTGACGAAATCGGCTCATTTTATTCCCATTAGAAATAGAACATCTATGGAGTACTTGGCACAAAGGTATGTGAAGGAGATTGTGAGATTGCATGGAGTTCCTGCTTCTATTGTATCGGATAGGGATACGAGGTTCGTATCGAATTTCTGGAAGAAGCTGCAAGCTGCGATGGGTACAAGGTTGAGTTTCAGTACCGCATATCATCCACAAACCGATGGGCAAACGGAAAGAACGAATCAGACCCTTGAAGACATGTTGAGAGCATGTGCTTTGGACTTTAACGACAGTTGGGATGAACAGTTGTCACTTGTTGAGTTCGCATATAATAACAGCTACCATTCAAGTATCAAGATGGCTCCGTTCGAAGCACTTTATGGTCGAAATTGCCGATCTCCGATTTGCTGGGAAGAGGTAGGTGATGGGAGAGTGCTTGGCCCCGATTGGGTTCAGACTTCCACAACTAATATCAAGAAGATCAGGGACAGAATGAGAGCAGCTCAGAGTAGACAGAAAAGTTATGCGGACAATCGTCGGAGAGAACTGGAATTTGCTGTGGGTGATTGCGTTTTTCTTAAGGTTTCTCCGACTAAGGGAGTTATGCGTTTTGGCAAGAAAGGAAAATTGAGCCCACGATATGTTGGACCATTTGAAATCATTGGGCGTGTTAGCAATGGTAATGCATATGCCCTTGGCTTACCGCCCCAACTATCTGGAGTGCACAATGTCTTTCATGTGTCCATGCTCAGGAAATATCAGCCCGACCCTTCTCATGTGATCGACTATGCCTCAATACAGATGCAGCCAGATTTATCTTATGAGGAACGGCCAATGCGGATCCTAGAAACGAAAGAAAGAATTATGCGGAGTCGGACAGTGAAACTGGTCAAAGTTCTGTGGGAGCATCACAAACAACTTGAGTCTACCTGGGAGCCAGAAGATGAAGTCAGAAAGATGTATCCCCACCTTTTTCTACTTGGTATGTGTTTAATTTGGCGGACCAAATTCCCTAAGGGGGGGAGTATGTAATACCCTGGGCCAGGTTGGGCCCAGTTTATTCTAGCTTTATGCTAATGGGTTGGGTTAGGACTTTTGTGACCTGGTCTCAACCCATTAGGAGATTTGTTTAAACAAGGGATAAGTTGTTTAACCATATCCCCTAAGGAAGGAGGATTTCCTTCGTAGAACTTGGGGGAGGAGATTTCAACGAATGAAATCTGGGGTTATCCCCAGATTTCTCTCCCTCACTCCTTTTCTTATTTATTTTGTTATCTGTTGATATTCTCATTTGGTAAAAAGAGGAGAAGAGAACACAGTGTGGTGAGGAGGATTCCTTGAAGATCAACAGAGACTGCCAAGACTTGTGGGAAGGAAGAAAAGGCCAGAAGACTTGGTGAATGCAATATACAAGGCCCCATATTGACCGAGCTACAATTGTCTACACAAGAAGGTGAGTGATCTTCCTAATTAAATGATTGATTGATCAAGAGGATGGATACAGGAATGTGATTTGAGCATGGATGTATTGTTAGGTTTATAATTATTCTATTTTTGTTCATAGAGTAGTCATGAAAGATCAATCTTGAGTCATGAAATCATGTTTGAATGGTAATTGGAATGATACAGTTGTTATGGGGTGGAAATCTTTGAGCACCTGTCAAACAGGCATAAACCAGTAGCAGTATAGGCTCATCGTCAGTGAGTTTTTGTGTTGATGGAGGCTGGTGGGACCCATGGCCCACTAGATGGAAAAATCAGGACCATGGATCCAGAGGGGGATACATGGTCGACACTAGTGGAGATGAATCCATGTGGATTGGGCCCCATCTGGGCCCTCATCCAATTGATTGAATGAACCCAGGCGTGAAAATGAGAAAAAAAAAAGCTGCTGGTCGTCTGGGATTGTGGGACCCATTAGTGGTCCTGATTGGAGATCAGGACCACACATCATGTAGAGCACACATGGTCGACCATAGGGGTGTGGGACATCTTGGTTTTGGACCAGTGGGACCCACTGTCCAATGAACTTGAGGAATCCCAGGCGTTAATGCATTAGAAACAAGACTGATTGATGAGATCAGTTGTGGGACCCACCTGTGAACTTGATCCAAGATCAAGACCCCTCATCTTGAAGGGGGCCCAGGGGCGACCAGGTTGATGTGGTCCCATGTGAAGTGGACCCCATCTGCCCAGTCATCCAGGAATCTCAATTTTAGGTACTGTGAGGCTAAATCCATGGTCATTTACTGTACTGATGATGACTGGGAGGTCTAATAAGGCCACATAATGATGAATCAGAACCATAAAGCTTTTGTGGGGCACTAGGAGACCCTAGGGACCAGATCTGATATGAGATAAGGTCAGTGGGGTCCACTATTTGGTGTACCTCAATTATAAATTATTATTAATCTCCTTTTTAGAAGCTTTGTATAAGGAATGGACTGAATTCTGAGATTATTTACAATAAGATTTGCTGGTTTAGGAGTCATGTCAGAATGGAGAATATGTTTTAGTGTAGTAATTCAGATTGTGAAACCCTTAGCTTACCTGCTGACATGAAATTCTAACTTCCTTAAGAATTAAGAATTAGTGTTCTTGAGGAATTAGTACTCTTCAAATACATAAACAATAATGAGAACAACATAACTTTAGATGATTTTATTATGGCTAATGTCACTTACACAGAAACTAATTGTTGATTGAAATGGGGCGATGATGTATTTCCGGTGTATGTGAGACTAGCCATACAATTGCGCCTATATTAATTTCTATTAACTATTACCGAACTATTTACTGAATATGATCTACTTCTTACTTTTCAATTAGATGGTGAATTTCATTGCTAGTATTGCATGGATTAACGAAGTTCTTTTGATCTTCAATGATGATCAATATTTTGAACAATGACTTTGAATATTGAAATTCGAGGAATTGGAGGATAAGGTTGGAAAGGGATTGAATATAGGAATGAACATTGAACAAATTTCCTGTGGGAGATTTCATCTGATTTATGGAAATGACTTCTTTCCTAGAAGATCTGAACCATTGAACCTCTCTTTGAGAGAGTCTTATTGAACTATTGGAACCATTGATTGGAAATCTTTAACTTAGTCTTGACTATGGTACGGTCATGAATTTTAATGTTAGAAAAACTTAATGAATATAATGGACTCCATAAGACATTTTTCCTATTATGTGATCTTACTTTCTATATTGAAATTTATTGTTCTACCTTATATATTTCTAATTATAAATTAGGAATATTACTCACCAGATTTCTGACAAGTGGTTCGCCCCACTTCAGGTACGAGTCATTTGGGGATGCTTGACAAAGAAGGCGATCAGCTTTTGGATTTCAATTTGCGTGGCTGATGAGAGAGCGTCATATTTGTGTTGAAATTTAGAATTATAAAGTTGGATTAGTCTTCTTAATAATATGGAACTTGGTTTTCTATAAAGTTAGGAATCTTATTGTTTTGGGATTTTGTTATTAACATCCTTGTAGTTAAATTGATCTTTTGAATAAATTAAGAAGCATTGCTCAATTCTTGGTCTTATTTGATTTATGTGGTGATTTAACTTTACGTAAGTAATGTTCCGAAATCTGATGAGCTCCAGGTTTCGGGGCGTTACAAAACTCATGGTTGTTCCTTGGTTCTTAGTCGTTCGGCCTCATTTAGCATTGATAGTTACAACTCTTGGTTAGACTATTCTGCTTTTATGTACTTATATATTTTACCTCATCCTCGAGCAGTTGCATGTTTTGCCTCCCTCAGCTCAAGTTTCAATTCAGTTGTGTCTCTGACTATCATGCATTTATCTATGTATTAGCTGATCAATTACTCCAACAACCAATCCTCTTTTTTTGGCCAAATACATGTATCGCATGATGCACGGAAACTTAAAAATGGGTAACGTACCATGTTGTATTATGATACTTCACTTTTTATGTGTAAAATCCATGTCTATGCTGTGCGCATGGCTTGTCCTTGCCATATCCATGTCATATCAGGGCATCACAGTATGTTTCTATGTTGAATGGCTAAGGATCAAAGAATCTACGAGTCATCTATTTGTTTATTGGAGTTATGTCTGCTCCTTTTGCTAATATTTTCAATGTTACCTTAATTCTTGGTTACTGCCTTTTTTTGATCTCTCAATCATTGGGTGTTCAACACATCATGAGAATTGCCTAAATTATTTTTGGATCAATTAGCATAGGATAGAACTTGTGGAGAATGATATGCACCTGAACTATCACGTAAAGCTTGGAACAAAAGAAATAGAACTGCTTTACAAGGGAAGGATTCTTCTACGAGATGAAATTTAGCCTCTGGAGTGGGGGCTAAGGCAACAAAAAGTTTCAAGCATCCCTATGTCGGAGTTGATTGGGGAACCCTCCGCGGAGAGGTTTCTAACTCGATCTTGATGGAAGCTTTTAAAAGAACCCAAATGTGTCTAGAATGAAAGAAACCATAAAAGCAAGAAATGTGAAACAATCAATAATCTAGGACAATTGGGAAATTGGAATTGGGGATCGAAATGGGGCCTGAAATGATACCCAACAAAGGATGGGCTAAAATCTTCAAGTTGAAATTTCATCTGCTCGTTTCTTGGAGGCTCAAGGAATGTAGTCTCTTGAATGAGTGGTGCAACATACACATGGAAATTCACTAAGGGCACATTCGGAAAAAGGAACGGTTTTCCATAGAAAACTCATTTTTCCTGTTTTTGGTGCAGCGAAAGTCCGCACCGACGGTTTTCTGCCACGTCAGCAAATTCCTTGAAAATGGAATTCCTAGTGGGGGGGGGGGGGGTATCGGACTTCTATTTCTATGGTAAACTGCTTGGACGAATGAATCTCTCTCTCTCTCTCTCTCTCTCTCTCTCTCTCTCTCTCTCTCTCTCTCTCTCTCAAACTGTCTGGGTGCCTCTTTGTGTCGCCGCTAATAAGCCCGCCCACTCTCTGATGAAAGACAAGAAAACCCCCATTCTACCTGCAAGCTGATTGACGCATACCCTTACATCTGGGTAACACCTTTCTTCTCTGGTGACAATCTGCAACAGAGAGCCCTGCTGTACATGGCGTGGAGCCCACTTGAGATCAGAACCCATCTGCCTCTTCTATGATTTGAGCCCATCTGCATCTTCATTTTTTCCCTACAATCCTCCAAAATCTACACTAGGCATGACTAGCTGATCTCATTTTCTGCACTTTTGTGCAATTTCTTTTTATTTTGATTGGTGTGATTCAATAGTTGGATTTTGTATTTGGTAAATTTGATTAATTGTGATCGGTTGGGATTAGTTTTATATATTTTTTCAATTTATTTACCAAGGAATCCGCATCCGCACCAAACAACAAAACGATTGTTTCACTGAAGCAAATATTTTTGCACCAAACATAATTTTTCATCAACCACAGAAATCCTTTTCTACAGAATTCTTCTTCGATAGATTTTGCTGATGTGGAAAATTCCTCTTTCCTTGGAAAAAGGCTGTACACAAACGTGCAAATCTTTAATGAAAAGCTTTGCCACAGAAATTACTAGAGATGTATCCTTTTGTCGTTTCAATAAATAATTCAGAAATACGAACTGGCAATAGTTGGATCTTCAATTAAGTTACTGAAAATGAATGTTCCTTGAGCCTAAAAGTTGATTAATTTGCACAATTGTATTATGTATAGCTGCCTAGCTGGTCCTTTTACATTGTTCATTATCTTAATGACCAGTTTTGAGCTTACCTAAAAACAATTTTGTGCATTTCCAAGCTAGTTTGTGTGGAAAGGGAAGGGATGGCATGTTAATAATAGGAGTGTCAAATACATGGGATCGAAAAATCATGGAGTGGATTATAAGTTTTCTGATGAAAATAAATCTCCACCCTCCACTAATAAGAATGAAATTAGAGATTAGATCCTTGTATTTTGTAATGATGAGGGAAGTCACTGCATGCTGAAAGAAAATGGCCACGATTCACAATTTGCTGGCAACTATTCTTGATATCAGAGGGCTCAACAAGCAAATTGCCTTGGTAGATCTCCTCTCCTCACCCTTCACCCCTCTTCCATTAATTAAAGCATTCTCCCTAACTCCTGAGGAAATTAGGACCAAGATGTGATTGTGCTCGTACTTCCAATATATTTGCTCTTTTGAAAAATTCCTGCTTTTGATAGATAAATAATTATTTCTAAAGCAAATGTTATTTACATTTACATAGAGAAATTCAAGCGTTTTTTTTTTTTTCCTTTTTCATTTTCTTTGTTTGCAACCACATTAGTTGGCAAAGGTTTCTCGAGGTCATCATCAGAGAAAACCAGAGTTTGTACCCTGTACCTCTTCCATCGAGGAAGGCATGCCTAAACAATGCACATGTTTTGATGAAAAAGACTTAAAACCGACCAAATGAAAGGACTAGATGCTGGAATCACCTCGCAGATTCTCTGTAGGGTAAATGGAGGACCTTCTATAAAGCTAAGAAGAGCTGCACATCCAACTAACAACTAGTGAGCTTCCACATTCCACTTAACAGAACCCCATTCAGAGAACTCATTATGAGTAAATACACCATCAGCTCTAATGTTAGAAGCAATCTTGAAGAGAGAAGCTCTTTAATCGTGTTGTTATAGGTACAGTTCCATTTTTTCCCAAAAAGTAGAATCTGATTATATAACTGATATTAACAGGAAATACCATCAGATGAACAGATTAAAGGATGCGGGTGCTGTGAATCCAGCTAGAAATGCACGTGCTGGGCCTGCTGGCTAAATATCACAGCCAGGTAAATGGGACGGCATTGAAAATGTGACATCAAATTTCTTGTCAGTTTCATCATCAACCAAATAGGCAACCAAGGCATGGAACAGCAAAACAGTTTCTTGTACAGACATTTAAGCAAATTGCATGTGATGACACAGCTTATGTAGACCAATACAGCATGAATATATCCAAGAACATGCTAACAGTCAATATGAACAAGGAAATTCAAATGGATGGATACAAAAATAAATAAATAATCATTATGAATTTTTTGCATATCTGAACTCTTAAACAAACCAGTACTGAAAGATACAAACCAGTAATCAAAGCAATAAACTATTCTGAGTCTGAACTTGCAGAAGATACAAGCTTTTGCCAACATGCAAGTTGCATAATGCCCCATTGGACTTTCAGTAATCAGTGCTACATTTCTACATGACCAATGACCAGTCTTTTATAAAGTTGAAACCACTAGAACACCAAAGTTCACCTGTAGGGCCTGAAGTGCATGAGTTCTGAAGCAGAAAAAAAAAAAAAAAGAAAGAAAAAAGAAAAAAGAAAAAAGAAAGATGAATGAAATCACAATATATATGCACATTGATGCAGACCAATAGGAGCTGCCCTTTTGGATCATGGGCTAAATCCATGTTGAGGCCCATTGGGCCAAAGTACTTCTGCCAGCTCGAGGCCCATTTGACCTAGACCTATCCCAAAAGAAGCCCCTTAGGCCCAGCCTGTTGAATCTTATCTTGGTCAATTTATAATAAATATAAAGACTTGTGAGTCTTATCTGAGTAAATCAATAAATATTAACTTCCTTGAGTATTGTTAGTATCTTAGAATCTTATCATAATTAGTTGTTCAAAGAATCCAACCATATCAGTATTTAGAGAAAACAAACAAAAGGGAAGTAAGAAAGAAGAAAAACAAAAGGGAAGTAAGAAAGAAGAAAAATTCAACCATGTGAAGATATTTGTTCATTATAAAGGGATGTATTCTCTCTCTCACACACACACACACAATTTTGATTTTGAATGTCTGTTTGTGTGACCTTGATCTGGGAATGCACTTTAGGCTTTGGCTTATAGAGCAATCAATTGATTACACTTTGTTTATTTGATTTTCCATTGCCGTCATTCCCTCTTCTTCTTCCATCCTTTTCTTTCTCAATTTTCTTTCAATTTCCATCACTCAAGAAAAATCCTCAAATCCAACCACAAAACCCCCATATAATCTTTCAAAATCCCAAATCAACCCAGACCCATATACCCAACAAAAAAAACCCAGGTTTCCCTACCAAATTTTCTTCTATCTGAATTCTAAATCTCTCCTAAACTGAAGCCTAAATTCCACAATGTGCAAAAACCGCAAAATTGTTAGTTCTTGAATTCTCCCTTTAATCCTACACCCAAAACCATATAATCTTACCGTAACTCCCAACAGCTCAGTATCCTAAAATCGACAAAATAGTCCCCTAAGTCCTGATTAAACCTGCCCCTCACCTGTGCATACAGCAAGAAGTTCCTATCCATCAAAGTTCACCTCAATTCGGTTCCAGGTTTTCCCTTGCAGTAAACCTTAATTGCAAACTTGTCCTCAACAAAATCTAGTCCCATCCCAACCCTTCAACTCTGAACTGTGCAGAACCTGTTTTCAGATTACAGCAGTCCCCAAACAGCACTTGATCATCCTAAAATAAGTCCCCAAACACCAATTAAACTGAACCAAACCATACAAAGTTTAGCCAAAACCTTTATGAGCCAACCCATACCGATCCCATTCCAAATCCATATTTCTTCCTAGCCTCTACAAGAAAGTTTAAAATTTTCAACCAAGTTGCCGGTTGCACCTGGTACAGCAATTGTTTGCACTTCGCCACAGAGCCAAACCTTTCTGGTCCCTCCCATACCTTAATACCAATCCCTTACATAAAAAGGTCACGCTTACCTTCCCAAAACAATCCTTATCCCTTCCATATGGTAAACTAACAATTATTGCCTTTGTCGTCATACACATAGCAGCAGTATATTTTATTCAGCATTTTAAAACTCGTGACTGAGTCAATTCGTAAGGGACTCCTTGGAGGGGAGGGAGAGAGAGTCGTGACTGAGTCAATTCGTAAGGGACTCCATGGAGAGAGAGAGACCAGTGTTTTTAAAAGCGCGAGGCGCATCAAGGCGCTAAGGTCTCCTGAGGCCTAGGCGCTAAGGCGCGAGGCGAGGAGCGGGCTTCATTGAAGCGAGGCGCACATAGTATATAAAAAAATATATATTTTGGTATAGATAGATAATTCACAAAATAGAACAAAAGTAGAACAAATTAGACAGACTGACAGATAATTGGCAAGGAATATTAGAAAAATTCTAAACGTCATAAAGCATCCATCACTATAAATGTTAAACATTCAACAAAAGTACCAAAATCCATCAAAACCAATACAACTTCAAAGCCAAAGGAACAACACAGATGCTCCTAAGGAGGACCTAACGAGATTGGTGATAACCTGATGATGTTTTAAAAAAAAAAGCCCACAGACCAGCCATACTAGGTCATCTCAAAATTTCAGCATGGGCCCCACTGATGGATGGTTAAGTCGGTGATGGCATAAGCAAAATATGATTCTTGCCCCACCGATTTGATGATGCGTTTGAAAAAAAAAAAAAGCCCCAGACCAGCCAGTGCAGGTCATCCCAAAATTTCAGCATGGGCCCCACTGGCTGCTAATCAGGCAGATTGCTGGCTGCTGGCTGGAGTGGATCGCTGGCTGGTGTTTCTCCGTTCTCCGTTCTCTTCCCTTTTTTTTTTTTTCGTTGGATGATACAGGAAACAACTAGGGCAGGGCACGGCATCTTTATTTATATTAGAAAATTTTCATTTAGCCCCTTACATCTCTTTCTTTTTTAATTTAAAGCCTGTGTAACAATAAGGCGCAAGAGGCGCACGCCTTGAGCTTGGACCTGAGGCGCACACCTCAAGGGCTTTTTTGGGGCCTGTTTCAACTCGCCTCGACTCCCATCACTTGAGGCGCAATTGCTGGGCCTTGACGAGCCTTGAGCCTAGGCGCGCGCTTTTTAAAACCATGAGAGAGACTATTCTGCATGGAAAATTTTCAGCAATATTCTGCATGGAAAATTTTCAGCAATTTTGGCTGAACCGAACCAAATATGACTATTATGCATGGAATTGAATTTCTTGAAATTCATGGTTAAATGGGTCTCAAAGAAAGATTATTAAAGAGGTGAAGAATGAAGGACATTAGGTGGATGTAGATACGACCCTAAATATCTTAGGATTTGATTTATTATGGTCACCGCTAGATATTCATTTTCCATCAAAAGAGTGATATGGATTGAGATGGAACACAAGAAAATCTCATAATGGGACATACTTTAGCATATAGAGAGGCCTTTGATTGAGCACATAGGGTCCAAACCAATGTGTGAAAGGTTCAGATCGCTGGGAAGCCATAAGAGTTCCATGGATGTCATGAATTTTAAAAGGGGGGCTGTTTAAATTTTCTAAAGCTGCAGAGGTGTTTCTGCAATTTGGAGAAATCCAGTTTTGCAGAAACAAACAGCAAACTGGCTGTTTCATTGGGCCTTAATAAATGGGTCAAACTGGCTCAAACACACTAGGGCACAATACCAATTGGGTCGCCCAAGGGTGGCCTCCAAACAGGTGGGTTAATATTTCCAGAAAGTGGGTACTGTGGGATCCACTGCTCTGGAGATCCAGCCTAGCAGTTTCTATATTTTCTTTCTGATTTCTTTCCTTTCAGTACTTACTAATTAAAAAGTCTATTATCTTTATATTAGGAAGTGATTGCAATTTGAGTGGGAAGAGGATTTGATTGCTTTCTAGGGAATTCTAGGATCTAGAAAGGATTTTACTCCTAGTAATAGTCAACTGTTATGGGTGCAAAAAAAGTATATTCAGTTTCAGCGACTCTTTCTTAAACCTCTATCAGAGAGAGACTATATTAAACAATGATGATAACTACTTGCAAAATATAAGCTACAGATAAAAAGTTGGGTATAAATTCTAAAGCATAAATTCAAAGGGAAACACAAATATTAGCATGCCAAAAATAAAGGATTGCCGCATTCTACGTTAAAATGGAACTTTAAACAAATCAAGGATTCAAATGAAGCCAACACCTCATGTTTTATCATTCTAGATACAACGTGCTGGTAGGATAGAAATTAGCATTTATAAGCCTATTACTTAATCATTAATCATTGTTCAATATCCAACAAAGAAAAAAAAAAACAAATTACAATAAGTAAAGAAAATAAAATAAAAGAATAAGCATTGAAAATTACCTTCATCCAACCGTTTTACCAACTCTTGATATTTTTCTCCTGATAAAGAGCTCAGTTGTGGCCCAATTACATCACTGGCCGTTTGAGATTCAGGATACTGTGCCAAGACCTTCATATTTTCAATTTGAAATGGGCTTTAGGATGAATCCACTTCGATCAATAGACTTCAAGAAAATTAATTGAAAAGTCCTGTCTACACAGATCCCAAAACACCTGGAGACTAACAAGAGGGCATTCCTCCCCATACCTACTTCAACCGAGATGACAGAATCTCTTTCAGAATGTCCCAATCATGCCTGAATTATCAAAAAAAAGGAAAAAGGACCATTAAGATTTTCCAACAATCAAAGATTGTCATAAGTTTATCATGATAGCATCCATCTTCTTTCTTTTTTTTTTTTTAACGGAGGGTGTCCCAGCCCTTTGGGCCGGACTAATCCCTACGGGCCCAGGGGGAGCCGGGTAAATCCCCTATGGCCCCAGTGTGGTAGCGTAGTTTCGAACCCTCAACCTCCGGGAGCAAACCGTGGTCCTAGGCCAACTGAGCTACCCATCGGGGTCATCTTAGGTTTCTTTCCATCACATAAAAACAGCACGATAATCATAGGTCACCAAGAAAATATATAATACATGCATTATCAAATTTCTTTTTCATTCACAACTCAAAGAACAATGAAATTCAAGGGTGACTACTCCTATATCACTACAAAAAGAAAAGCAAGGGAATTCATAATGCAGTCAGCCCTTTACTTTCAGATGAAGTCTACGATAGAAAAGAGTAAACTAAGGGTACAGAAAACTGAGGAAGAATCCAGTTGGTTTTCATGAAAGAGAAAAACAAAGATACAAAAATGTTGAAGTTCATAACTAGGTTTCTATCCTTTTTAGACATCCAAGAAAGAGTCTCAAACAAGTCCATATCCTAGAAGCAAAAACCACATATGATAGCAAGTGACGTTTAGGTATTGTGTGGTACTCAGAAAAAAAAATCCAATCATTCATCTGCCAAAGTAAATTGGGTGACATCAAAGACTAAAGAAAGGATACAGGTTTTAAATTTTACATAAAATATAAACAACATACCAAAACTTTCCAGTTGAAGCGATAACTTCCAGAATACTTCTATCTTCTTCTTCAGTGAATTCACGCTTTGGCTCTGTCTCTCTAGAATTCCAAAACAAAATCGATTACTAGATCATTCATCATATTTAACATAACAAATTATCTTTACTCTAAAACCCATAATTTTTGTTTCATGCGAAAATCAAAGACAAAAAACTAATGCCAACTCAAAAATTTTACTAATAACTTCTCAAATATTCTTTTGATGGAGGATATCTTCTTTTTTTCTTTTTCTATTCCTTGTTTTATTTTATTTTTCTTTTTTATTTTTATTTTTTGAATGGTAACTTTCACTAAATTAGCTTTACAATAGTTTGATGGAGTATATCACCAAAGATGGTCATGACTCACGACAATGATGCATATTTCAATTGTTATATAGTTCCTGTCCCTCGTACCTCAACAATATTGAAAATAAGTATACTACTAAACAAGGTTTAGGTGATGCTAACCCTCAAATAACTCCTCTTAACTCTTATTCTCTTCTATCTTCATCCTATTCTTTCTCCTACCTTATTAGTTCCTTAATTTTCTGGCAGTAAGAACTGAGAATCATCCTTGCCTACTTCATCAACTATACTGCTAATAATGTCAACAACCATACGGGATTAATTTCAGTTGGAAATTGCTTCCTTTCCTTGACCAAACAAATCTGATTTAAATTCTTGGGATGTGTCATGCATTTTTGGATGAAGATCAAATATAAGTTTTTCTTTTTTTCTGGATTTTGTTCCAGGGAATATTCCTTTATAGTTTACATATGTACACAGCGCAGCAATTGTATAATCATTATTGCATTTTCTTGTCTGCCAGTGTAATAGTTAATGGTGTACTGGTGTGTGGTAGTTTTGGTCTCCAGTGACTGAATGGAGTTGTCCAAGGTAGTTGTGGAACTTAAGGCTTGAGACATATACAAGTGATCCAAGTGAGTGTCCCACCTTCTGGACCGTCTGGAGTGGTGGTATAGATAAGTTGTCAACTTAAAACCATAAGTTTAATGGTTCAAACCGGAATTACAAAATTTTGATAAAATGTGTTGGATTTTGGCTTCCGATGACACTTCAAATTGGCCATAATTAATGTGCTGCAAATTACTTGTAACGTTTTCAGTCTTCTTTTTTCCTGCTCCCTGGAGAAAGCTTTGTTCTCTCCTGCAGCCGTACTCAGCAAGGTTTTAAAAAACTGGAATAAAAGAGCGAGTAGGCCCCCATTGATTCAAGTAAACTCGGACGAGTCGCATGGACTCAGCCGAGTCAGGTTGATCGCAGTCTAGGACCAATATCATTCAAAATTATGAAAAATGGCAAGGAATAGTCTTAAAAATATAGCTCTATGAATTTAGCATTTTAAGAACTTTTGTGTTTCATTCATTAGTAATGACTTGAAGTTGTTGAATGTTTTTTTGTTAGGATAAGATACAGTCTCAATAAAGATTGCAATAGTGCCACAAGTTTGAAACTATCCCTCATCCCCATTGCCCAGAAAGCAAAGAGGAAGGAGGACACAGATAACTGACTACTCTCATCCCATTGTCATAGGTAATATGTATTGCATTCAGTCACATGAATAGTACCACTAATCTTCAATTGCTTGAGTTTTTTTTTTTTTTTTTTTGTGTGCGCGCGCGTGGGCGGGGTGGGGGTAGTTTTGATCTTCAAGAATCAATGTGAAATATTCATATTAGTCTCCTACATCTTTTTCTAATAGGAAAATAGAAAATGAATGCCGAAAATCATGGGAATCAGCCAAGTAGGTGACTTGGGGGGTGCTCCAATAGGTACCTACAGAGTCCAATCAACTCAGACTCCACTAATTTTTAGAACCAAGGTCCTCATTTCTTAGGCCACCTCATGGAAACAAAAAACTACCAAGTACCACCTGCAAGCTCCTTTAGAAGCTTTCAGTGTGAGAAGAGACGCCTTGACGCCTTGTATCACTTTTGCAATTATGTTTGACTCTTACCTTAGAAAATCAGATCATGCTCAGAGTAAGGCACTGCTGCACTCAACGGTCTGTGATAACTTTTGGTTTGGTTGGTTTTCAACTTGTTTCAAGATTACACTCAGACAGTGCAAAGAGGTAAAGAAATAATCCTCATGAACACTTCCTAAAAGAATGGAGGTACGATGAAATATCTATAAAATTTTAAGATTGTACGGCTAAGCATTTTATCCCAAATAGGAACGGTCATTTCAAAATTGGAGGTTTCACTTTTGTGAAAGTTTGGAATGAGGAGGATGGTAAAATAGATCAACATCAAGGGTTTAAAAAAAAAAAAAAAAGTTTTGGAGGGCATATCAGCCGCCCCAAAAATGACAATTATCGGGTGAAAGTGTTTCCACTAAGCGGTTTTTCACTTGTCTTTCTCCATAGTTCTATCTTATGAATAACTTGCATCTTCGACTGACAAATGAGTGACCCACTTCTGTGGACAACATACACCATGGGACTTTTACTGTAATAGGTTACACCATGGGACTTCATCTTAAATATCTTTAGTTAACTTGTCCTTAATCAAGGCAAATAGATAAGGAGTAAAAGCAGACCCTCAGTGAAATCCGACTTTAACTTAGAACTCCATCGTCACTCCCACATAGCTCTTGCACTCAATACTTCACCTTCAAAGGGTATGCCTTTTCCGCATACATAATTCTCCAACAATAACTGGTCTTTGTAGATGCTTGCCAAATAGCAATATCCACTTCAATCAAAATCTGATGGCACATCATACTCTAAATGTTGCAATTACCAACTTTTAAAGACATAAGTACAGTCGTTAAACACAAATGATGAGGTCATGAAATATCTAAAAGAATAGAAGAAAGGTACTAAAAAGGTCAGAGCCCTGGTTATCTGATTCGTAATTCGCATTCGAATTCGCAGTTCATAGTTTGTTACTTAATCAAATTCAAAAATTCAATCGGGAATGCTCATTTAGTTCATTTTTCAATTTGATTAATTTGCAGTTCGAGTTCAACAAGTTCGACGCATTAATTTCAAATTTGTAAGTTGATACATTTGGCAATGATTCATCGGTCTAATATAACATGCATACACAGAAATATTCAGATGAGGATCATCCTCACAGTTCTTATAAGTGGTCCATCCTATTTTCCTGCCAACCTGGTCCACTTACAATCAAGATATACCCTTCACACACACATTACTCACTCTGCATTGCCATAATCCCAAGTTTTTAGTTCATCCAACCATTACTTGCTGTTAGATTAAAATCCGAAAAGAACGACGACTTCCAAAACTACTAAATTTGAGCGATTTGAATTTTAGATGGAGAGGGCGTTGATGAATTGATAGGGAGGAATACCCAATATTCTCTAAGACATTAAAAAATGATACAGATTCAAAAGGAATACATTACATGGTCAAATACCATCTTTCAGCGGACACAAATATCCAGCCAGTATCTCACAAAGTAAAGGCTTCCCACATACCTGCACTTGTTAAAAGAAATTCGCTTGCTTGGTGAGACGGTGGACATGTGGCATTGAGGAGTGGCCCAATGGTCTCGCCATACTAAAGATAGCTTGACTGATTAACCATGTAAAAAGATAGGCTGAGAAGGACATTTCAGTTATTCAATTAAAGGCAATAATTTATTATAGCCATCCAATGTTTTTATATTCATCATCCATTTCAGTTTCTTTCATCAGATGATTAGTAATATCTGATAAGACTGATTTTTAACAGAGAATTAATCTAATATGCCATTCTTTCTGTGGTGGGTCCACCAGGACAACATCTAGTCTAAATAGAATGTATTGCACTTTTGCATGGTAATTTGGTATTATCCTCTCATAATTTTCATTGTCACCATCCACATTAACGTGAGACTGTAACTAACCCTCTCCTCTTTAGTATTCTTTCCTGAATTTCAGCAAATCAAAAAATTTTAAACCTCCAAACAGAACGAACCGGATCCCGAATAATTCGAAATGAACTACTCAAAATTCGATACACGATTCAGTGAATAAGGTAACTATGGTCGGAGCAAGTTTTTAAAACAGATTTTATTCCACAACGACAAAATGAGTGTATATAGCATCAGCTTCCCTAATGCATGAATCTTTCAATGACACTTCCCTGAATTGCTCACTTCCTAGAAAATAATTTCCAGTGAACTCACAATCTATTAGAAAAGAAAATATAAAAAACGGGACACACGCACACAAGTCTTACTACATCATAAAGTAAAAATATAATCACAAACAAAGCTTGCATATACCCATGATTCAGAAGACTTGAGGCTGATTTCTCCGGGTGATCATCCACATCCACATCCACATTACTGGAGGATAGCGCTGATGATTGCGAATTTTCCACAGCCATCATCTTTAGCTCAAGATCTTCACTGCCTGCATAAACATATAAAGCATGATAATAAGATATCTTTTACATTTACTGAAGTACATCAGTACCATTAACACCTTCTCAACGATAATTGAGAATTGGCGTAGCCACAGGTTTAACTTCCTTGAATATGTAAAAAGTGATCAACTGCGAGCCTATAGTCAAATTTACTCCTACCAAGCTGATCCTATGTTTTCACTTATGTCCATACAGTGATACTTACAAAAAGGCAATGGAGATGAACTTCAATAAACATGCAGTGCATCCCACTTCAACACAAGCAATGATAGAGGGTGTAGCCAGTAGGTCCAAGTCCAACTTTGTCTCTATTATAGTTCGATGTTGTCACTATTACAATTCAAAGCGGAAAGGAAAAGATGTTTTATGAATCGTGTGTGTCTGAATCAAATGTCCAATTCCTTTATATAAATGAATTACAATGATAAAAGGGGAACTACATCTCTAAGATTACATGATAGACAAGATTGCCAAAATTACAGCAATAAAATCTATTGTTCTTATCTACACTAAATTACAATAGATTTATAGGTTTTGGTCCTGTGGACTTTGAGCCTCTGAGCATTGGGCCCGAGAGCCTTGTGGGTCATGGGCCTGTGGGCCTTTAGAATTCTTATAATAAGGTTACACTAGGCAACGTGACACGGGAGCTGAAGGTGCAGATTTTGCGGATCCTGTGGTTGATCAAGCCCTCAATTATTTGGGAAACTTTGGTCAATCAAATGGCCTTTAGAATTTAGGCCCATCTCAATCGGTGCTGAATCAAGCAGAAGCATATGATAAGGGATCAAATCTAAACTGAAATCGAGTTAACTTGGATTTCAAATTAGATTATAAAAATGCTGAATTTAAAGTGGGCCCAAAGCAAAGCCAGTTGAGTTGTAACCAGGACCCTAATGAAAATGTAGGGTCAGCCCATATGTAAACTTCTATACTTGGCTCTATATGCTAAAAAATGGGGCGTCCAGTGACCCCCAATGCAAGAAAGTTGAAAATTGTAAACTTTCCAGTGAAGACGCCAAGAGAGGGGAGGCTTCAGAAGAAGTTTAAAGAGGCAAGAGAAGAGAAGACTTCGACATAATGGGCGTCCAATTTAAATTTGAATCAAGTAGAAACTTTTAATTTTAACAAATTCCTTCTTTTGAAAAAATTGTTGAATTCTACAAGGACATTTATTTAAAAAGTTTTCTTAATTAGTTAGGTTAAATAGATGGCTAGGCTTTAGTAGAGATTAGGGCTCTCTTTTGTTGGAAAGCACTATATATTGTATAAACAAAAAGATGGGACATCCAACCCCATGTTAGCTTGTTGCTTGCTTATGCTCTCTTCTCCATTGGTTTGAATGAGTCCTCCCAAAGGATTAAAGACCCAATGGAGTGATGGATTAGCAATTTGGAGTAAGCTATCTTCAACTTTGCTTCAATTTTTGCTTTTTTGATTGTTGATCCAGGTAGATCGAGTTGATCTTTCATTTTGAAATTTCTTTTTTTAATCAATCGAGATTTATAGTACAAAGTTTTGCTAATTGGGACCACATTATAATGGAAAACCTGTGAAGCAATAATCCTTGAACATGCACAAAAGCAGGGTCTGGATGCCATCAGAAACTGAACCAATTGAATATTTTGTCAGATCGTTCAAAAATGAAAGAGTACTGATACAAACAAATTGTGATTCCAAATTTAGTATTTTCAAACTACTAAAATCATATGAACATACAGTCGAGCCAGATAATCCCATGCCCCTTTAAGATGCTTAAATTTGGCCAACTGATATCCTATTGATAGATCTACCATTCTACCTGATTAGCAATCCAAGAACTTATCTTACTGACATCAGATTCTCATTCCTCAAGTTTAGAAACTACTTGTATATTGATTGTAATCTTCCAAGAGATGTGTCTCCATAGATTTTTCCTAGTAAAAAACTCATGCATTAGTGTGATGTAGCTTATGCATCCAAACACATCCTACACAAAATTTCAACCTAAAGAATAAATGAAGAAAAAACATGTATATATAAAATTGCATAAATCAGTTTCCTCACCTCTCCAACCAGATCGATTCTCCTACACCCACCGAGCTTCGATCTTTTTCAAATTTCGTATAGAATGAACTCAGACTCCACAAGCAAGAAAAGAAGCCTCTCGCTCAAACACTAGTTTGAAGTCGCCCCTGTCGGATAGAAATTGCAATGACCAGCGCTGTATGTCTATGCCGGAGCTGGGAGTCAGAGAGAGAGTGAGGAGGAGGGTGGTTTAGCCGTTTAGGGCTTTTGGGGGGAAAAGAAGACGAGGGTTTTTCGAAGTAGTTGGCTTTCTTTGGAGGATGGGGCGAAGAGAAAAACTGTTCATGATAGTCTGCTCCATTAGGCTTTTGGGCTTTTTCCTGGGTAGGCATGATGATATCCAAGATGGTGATGATAGTGGTGAAAGTTTTTTTAATGATTAGAACGTATATATACTTCAACAGTTTGGATTTAAAAGGATAAAGGAAGGCCCCGTCGTCGATATATGTTGAAGTTATAAATCACATATGAATATGAATGAAAATATTTTATAAGTAATTAATCTAATAATGAACTTTACTTTTATCAATAATATAAAAATTTAATTATCTTATTTTTTTAATATATATTATAATATGTTGCAGTAGCCTCATAACTCAATTTAAAATCTTTAAAACTTGCCGAATAGTAAAAATATTACACTAATTAATTTTAGTAACTTTAATTTTTTTAATATTTCATTCTATAGATATCCAAATGAGCCCTAGGGGGTGTTTGGGTAACTGCATAATATAATATCAACAAATTTAAATATTATAAAATTTCATTATATAGAATAAAATAGTGTCATATTATTATTTTGTGTCACTTCTGGTGTTTGGCAATTTTTACAAATTTCAATATACCTTTGAAGTGTTTCGCAATTTATAAAAAAACTCACAAGATGATTTACTAAATAAGAAATTGAATGAAAGTAATCAATTGACTTAATGCAGGACCCACTAATTTATAATTACATGTGTTAATAATAATGGTAGGGCCCACTATTGTTAAAAAAATCGCCGGATTAAATGTTAAAACCTTGAGATCCAAGCAATATTGTTTGATTAAGGTAGGTCCACCAAATGTTGATAGTCATGGTATACTACAACTAATGGTGATTATCACAAATGGGCCTATCTATTTTTTTTTTGTAAAACCTTATCTAATGTCATCATTGATGAATCTATCTATGAGAAATCATTGTGGGTCCCATTTGATATTAACAGTCATATTAACACAAGGGTAGTTATCAAACAGTGGGGCCCATTTAACGATGACAAACTTTTAACTACAATCACACAATTCAATCTTGGTAATTAATAAAAATAAAAAAAACCCAACTAATCTTGGTAGTATGGGACCCACCTAATGTTGGTAATCACGCTGAAGGGTCCCTAGTGTGACATTAGTAAGACCCTCCTAATTTTGATAATTAACAAGCGCTATGTAATTGTGACATAGTTATAGGACCCCACATTAAATTTGGAAGCACTATGGGGCCAATCTAATAATGAGAGTCATAGTTGCAATAAGGATCATTAATATTAAAACTTATAGTGGGCCACTAAAATTAATGGTTGCCCATGAGTTATTTTGTATATAGAAAAGATTTTGTAACAAAAGATTATCTTATACAGTGTATCCTTGAATAATGTAATATGAAGGTTTTTAGAAGAAAGTGAGATATTGTAATATAGTTTCTAAGTTATCCAAACACCTTCTTAGGGTTTATTTCTTTTCTGGAATCCAAAGAATTCCTATCTGATAAATTTTTGAATTTCTTAACATATTGGAATTCTTGGATGCTCCTCTATACAACAACATTTAGGAATTTCACCAATTCTGGCAAGACAAAAGAGACATTTTAGGTGGCTGGAATTTTAAAAAGGACATTCTACTAGAACACAAGAAAAACCTCTTCACACACACAATTGTTTTTTAAAAAAACATTGCCTAAACTACACTTCTCCCTTCCCACTCCCCCCTTCCATCCTCTCCTTCTCCCCTCTCAGTTGCTGGCCAGGAGGGAGACCACAGCGGTAGCCCGGCCTCTTCCTCCCTCCCCCTATTTCCCCTCCCTCTCCCTCTCCCTCACGCCTCCTGCTGCCACCAAACACCGTCGTTGCCACCGTCGACTGCCACTGCCACCACCCTCGTCGCCGTCGATTGCCACCGCCACCACCCGACCCCCTGTTCATCCTCTCCACTTCATTGCTGCCCCCATCTCTCTCATCTTCCCCTTTCTCTTCCATCCTCTCTCACTCCCCCTTGCTGACCCATGTCACCACGCCGTCACCGTCGTCATCGGCGACAACCAGCGCCACCGCCGGCCACCACCAAGTGCTACTCTTCTCTCTCTATTTCCTCCATTTTCCCTCTCTATATTTCTCTCTTTCTTTTTCTCTCTCTCCAATCTCCTTGCTACCATGTGAATCAGGCCCCCCTACCCATCTCATTCTCTCTCTCTCTGTTCTTTCTTTCTTTTTCCTTTTCTCTTTCCCCTCCTCCTCCTTCTTCTCCACAAGAGGGAATGGGGTGACTGGGCTGGGTATGGGGAGGAGGGCAGGAGGAAGGGGGAAGGGGCTAGGTACGTGGAAGGGGTGGGGTGATTGGGCTGTGGGGGAGGGGAAGGGAGGAGGGGAGAGATAGAAGGAGAGGGAGGGGTGGAAGAGGAACAGGGAAGGGAGGAGGGTGATTTAGGCAGTTTTTTTTTTTTTTTAAATTTATGTGTGTGAAGAGTTTTTTTTTTTTTTTTTTTCCTGTGTGCTAATAGAATGTCCCTTTTAAAAGTCTTGTGAAAAAATATGGATTTTATAAATATTAGGGGGCAAGCCATCAAATCATATATATATATATATATATATATATATATAAAGAACCAGAAGAAACTCCCTCCTACAAACAAACAGCCTCAAAGTGTCTTGAACGTCTAGTGTTTATTGTCTCTCAAACTTGTGGCCCTACGTGGGCCTCACTTCTCACTGGCTACAAAAGCTTGATGGAAGTAATTTGTTGGTTGGTCATTTTGCAAGAAATTAGCTGATTGAACTGATTGACGGGCTTAATAGAATATTTCTCCCCCGCTTTGTTGGATCATGGATGGTACATATTTCTACCGATCAAATTAGTAAAGTCCATTGGATGAGTGGCCAAATCACCATGATGGGCCCATAAAAACATTATTTCAGCTTTGATCATGTAGAGGCAACATTAGTGTGGGCTCAATCAATGAGGGGTTGTTTGTTTGCTCTCATTTACCCATATGGAAATGAATACATAGTAATGGTTACACATCATTATATTTGTTTATATTCATTTATGTATGTGATGGGTTATTAAAGTGTAAAAATACTATGTAAATGAGGTTATTTTCACCCTCTCATTTACACATTTAAGGAGGTGGCAAATGATTACATATGTAACTGTAATTAAGGTGGTGGTACAAGTTGTAACACTAGCATAGGTTATGAGATTGAACCAACTTAGCCACCGGTTTTTCCCCAAATTCATGATCCAAGTTGTAGATTTTGAGAATTCCTCATTGTCATAGATTTGAGGATTCCTCAAAGAAGGATTTGTATATATAATTGAGGATCTCACATTAATATTGGTGTGTATTGGTGCACATAGCTGAGAAAAAACTTATAACAGTGCTTAAACCCACAAAACCAAGGATTTTCAAATCCTATACGTCAAATTTGAAAAATCCTCAGGCTCTGCACAAACTATGTTTGGTGCTCTGAACTACGTCTTCACCTTATATATCCTTTACCCCTCACCTGTAATAAGCCTCTGCTAGAGGCCACTTGACCGTGACTTTGAGTGCTCGTAGGGTGGTGTAAAATGAAATAAATATGAGTGTAAGGGAATTTGGTAGTAAAAGCACAAAATGATAAAAAAAGAAAGGTAATTTTAGGTGCACAAAATGACAAAAAAACGTATTATTAAAGCGCAAAATTACAAAAAAGAAAGTTACTTTTACTTCCAATATCCTCTACTTTCTTTTTCTCTTGATTTGACACTCAGTTTAATTACATTTTCACTCAACCCTGCAAACAAATAGGCCAACTACTCACATTAGATATAACTAGATGATCCCTTGTGCCTTATGGGGGTTGTTCCATCATAGCAGGGGTGGACCTATATGTAAGTAACTTGGGGCGGTGGCCCTATGTTTATTTTTGAAATTGTTAGACATTTGAATGGGAATGGACCTGTCCCATTTATATCTAATAAATAGTCGCCCCACGTTTAAACCTTGTGATTGAAAGTCCGGGATCCTAACCCTAGAGGGGGGGGGGGGGCGGGGTTGAATATGGTGAGCTACTAATTAGTGACCAATTAAGATCAATTTTAAACTTCTTTAAAAAAACTAGTCGCAAGTGATGATTATCAAACAAAATGCGGAAGCTAATAAAAATAATCACCACAAAACATTCACCATTACACAATGATTTATAGTAATTCGGCCTCAATGCCTACATCCACTACCGGCTTGTGATCCAACACCCCACCGTATTTCCACTATGTATGCTTTTCAATAGGCAGCAATAACCTCTACAAATGTGCTTTTCTAGGCTAAGCAATAACCTATCAATATGCTTTTCTAGGCTAAGCAATAGCCTTTACAAGATGCTTTTTCAAGGCTAATCAATAACTTCTACACTATGCTTTTCTTAGGCTAAGCAATAACCTTACAAGTCTAAGATTTTCTTTCTCAAAGAAGTGTCTACAAAAACACTAGAAGAGAAACAATTTAAGCTCAATTACAATGCCTCTAATTAGGCGGATTTGAAAGTGAAAAACAAACTCACACAAACACGATATGAATGCTCATGATGTGTCTGTGTGTGTGTGTGAAAACTTCAATCAAGTATAAAAAGAAAACTCAATCAAAATATATGCTTAAAGCATTTAAAAGTTTAAGGCACACATAAAAAGATATGATTGAAGAGAAATGCAAATCACTTGTTAAATACAAACTTGTTGATGATATGAAAATAAAAAACTCACAAGTTGTATGAAACTATTTAAGCCTAATCAAGTGATGCACGTGCAATGTTTTAAAAAACAAACTAATTTAACTAAAGTGCAAATGAATGAAAACAACAAATAAAGATTCAACCAAGAAAATGAATCATGCTATAAAATAACTCAAAGATTTTAGCAAAGCATGATTAATGAAGATTTTAAAATAAATTTTGTTGAATCAAAGTAAAGAATCCATCACAACTTAAATCAAAGATAGAATTAAAGTAATGAATTCAATACATCATAGTTATCATGCTAAAAATCATTTACCAAATATTTAAACAAAACATATAACATATGATTAATAAAAGTAAAGCTTACTTAGATATTTAACTTCAATAGTTATCATGCTAAAAATCATTTACCAAAGATTTAAACAAAGCATATAACATATGATTAATAAAAGTAAAGCTTACTTAGATATTTAACTTCATTGATCTAAGCTTTAGCTTTACTAATGACCCCTTGGTCTCTCTTAGTTCATTCCCCTTTCTCTTGTCTCCAAACACCTAAAAAATGGCTTAAAAGTTCAACACTTTTCCAAAGGAATGAACCACTTTTTATAGAAAAAGTTGTCCAACGGCTAGCTGTCGGTTAGCCGACAAACAGGGTTCGGTTAACCGAACTCTCAACGGTCACTTTCCAACGGTCATAATTTTGAAAGTTTGTTGACCGAAGTGTATTTGTCGGTTAGCCGAACTGGACTTTCGGTTAACCGAAATGGTGACCAACACCTGACCGAAGTTACCAGAAATCACAGATTTTTCATTCTGGATCCGGGACCGATAGCTGGCCGAAGCAGGTTCGGTCCATGTTCGGTTAACCGACATTCTGAGTTCGGTTGACCAACAGCTGTAACAAAATCCCAACTTTTGCATGTTTACAAGTATTTTCTTGTGGGGATTTTTGGGCCATTAAACCAAGTATGGAAACATGATTTAAATCAATCTAAGTGTTTTTTAAAAATATGAAACATAAAAAGCCAAATATAATTTGAAACTTTAAAAACAATGGCTAGCTTGATTTATAAAAATTCTTTTCAATTTTAAATGCATCCAAGTTTAAAATCAAAACATGCATGAACTAAAAGATTTACAAGATTTAAAACAATACATGAGTAAATCAAGATTTTAAGATTTCTAAATCAATGCAAATGTGAAAATTCAAATGATGATTAAAATGAATAATGCATCCATCAAATTGTAATATACAAAATCCCTAACAATGATCACCCCATGTCACAAAAACCTTGTGAAAACACTCATATTCTCTTTCGACATTTTCTTCCACCGAGAGCCTTAGATCCTCTTCATGCTATTCTTTTTCGACATCTTCTTTTTACTGAGAGTGTGAGATCCTCTTCGTGGCGATTAACCTTCGCGTCGTCGATACTCTCGTGGTTAGTCTCTCTCTCATCAAGTAACCCTAAATAAAGCAATCTCCGTCCCTCTTCGTCGAATATAGTATAATCATAATCACCTTATACTTAAATTTGAACCCTTAATCTCCAGATCCTATTTTCAAATCCTAACCCAAACCCTAAGCCATAAATCACCAAATTTAAGCATATCTATAAGTCCCAAGATGACCAAATCACCATTAGGCACAATTTAATCTTTAATTCATACATAAATCAGGTCTTAGAGTTCATATGTGTGGATAATTTGAGTTACATTTAAGTGACAATTTTTCTTCTTTGCCAAAAGCCCATAGGGAATTATTTTTATAACTAAGGTAAGTGCATGCAACCAAATTCCTTATATCCAAATGAAACCCATTTGGGAACCCAAATTGTGTAATTGGGTGCTCACCCAAATCACATTTTTAGGGCATCCAAACACTTAGGATTAAAGGAAATATTATCTTAGGCTGTTTTGATGATAATGAATTGATGATCATGATCACCTGAATTTGGGAGAGGTAGTGGGAAGACGCTTCAATTGGGCTAGAGATCTGAGCATAGAAAAAGGTTTTGTGTCTATTAAAGTCCAATAAATTCTCTTTTGGTATTTTTCATATGAAAAAAACTAGCAAAGTCGAGCGAAAGTTTAGCCCCACCCAAAAAATAAAAATCCTAGGTCCGCCACTACATCATAGGATCTTGTAAAGCCAAAAGAATATGATAAATCATTATCATCGTCATATCATCATTAGAGCTTTATTCAATCAATTTCGGGTCCACCAGACCAAATATGATATACGTCCAACCTAAAGTCATAAATCTATTTAGAGTATCAAGCTCATGAGATGATAAATTTGTTGTTCAATCCAGATGCACTAAATTAGGGACCTTTATTGGATTCAACCAAATGCATTAAACTTCATTGTTATATAAATTAAGTTACCCAATGATCCCAAAATCAATGCATGTTCTAATTCAACTCACAAATCTACAATCCAATTAGCAATCTCTTGCCTAATTGGATTGGATGATATAACAATGAAGAACCAAGTAAAGAAAATAAAAGGCCAAGATCCTAGATCATCATCTAACCACCCTAACAATCAATCATTAAAATCAAGCTACAAAATATCAAAGATAAGGGCTCTAGAGCATGCTATGCGAGAGAACTTAACCCAACTATAAAGCATCAGTTGTGATTATTCAAGCATCAAGCCACATGCTATGCGAGAGAACTTAACCAAACTATAAAGCATCAGTTGTGATTATTCAAGCATCAAGCGTAGAGATAGAGCATGAGAAATGAGAGGGATTAGCACAATTATAACTAAAATCTACCAATCAATCAATGCACAATTAAGGAATTTAAACTAAAACATGCATGGAATTTAAACTGAGAAATTGCCAAAAGATCCCTTTCTCCACAAATACATTGTCATTCATTGAGGACATTTAATTGGTTGGAACACCTCATAGGGCTTAGGTGTCATCCTCTAATTGGTCATTCAATTTAGAGGCTTCGTGTGATGTAAAAAAATATGCAATTATTGGGGCTTGAAAACCCATAACCTCTTTCATACCCACCCAGGCTCTAACCAATACATCAACCACTCCTTTATGATAGTGAATGACTTCTTTTATTCTTAAAGTCTTCTCTTCTTATTTTGGAATTCTCCAACTTTTCCTAGGATTTCTTAACCAAGATTTCTTCATGAAACTTTTTTTATTGGAATCTTTTCTTGATGCCTTGGGACAATAGCCGGAGGTTGGGGTAGTCGTAGCGTCCACCTACACAAGATAAATTACATAAAAATGCGCTATATAAAAAAAATTATCGGATTTATGCATGAAAACTTAGTCGCTTCGAATCTCTCTTGTCCGAACTCGTATATATGAATGCAAAAGAGTAGTTGATTTCACTTAGAATTCCGTCTCCAATGCAATGATGCAAAGAAACGACGCCATTTTATAGCTAGGGCCTTTCAATTTAATTTTACAAAGTACTTTTCAAGTTTTACTCTCGCACATCAGCTTAATTTTATGTATTACAAGTTACAAAAGAAGGTTGTTAATTAGATTTTGATTGATACCTTTTCAATTTTGATTATCACCAAACCTTGCATCGCAATATTAAATGTTTAAGTGATGACCCCCTTAATAATTGTCACAAATTCATAAAAAACTTTGAAAGTAAAATTTGATTTGCAATTAATTTTAAATAATTTTCATTTTTTTTCCAAATCAAATGAAGAGGCTTCCTTATTGAAGTTAACCCCTAATATACTTTTCTATCAGGGCCTCAACTTAGTCAGCCCTGCTCAGTAAATACAGAAACTGTTGAGTGATATCCAGCACAGTCCATGGTTAGATGGACTAATGAAAAAGTCTGCTTTCACCACCATATCCATGTCAAAAACTCAGGTTCACTTGTCCTGAGTCCTAACTTGGCCAAATTGACTCAATGTAGGGGCATGAAATTAATAACTTGGGGTTATTTGACTCAATGTCCTTTATGTTAGGAGGCAGCCGCTAGGAACCCTAGATAATGCGTACAGATTAATGCGGAAATAACTTCAGACGAAGATGATCAAAAATCATACCTGCGAGATCTCTCTGATTTGATCTCGGTATTACAATAACTTCACAGAATCGTTTATAAAAAACTCAATTGTAATAACTGACGACGTCATCGCTTCACAGAACCTAGCGCAAAGTATTTGTTTCTTGATACTGACGACGTCGTTGCTTAACAGAATCTAGTGAAATAGAGTAATGTTTTGATAACTGACGACGTCGTCACTTCACAGAATCGTTTCTAAAAAACTCAATTGTATTAACTGATGACGTCGTTGCTTCACAGAATCTAGCGCATTGGACTGACGATGTCGTTGCTTCACATAAGCTAGTGGAATAGAGTCGTGTTTTAATAACTGACGACGTCGTTGCTTCACAGAATAGTTTATAAAAAATTGAATTGTAATAACTGACGACGTCGTCGCTTCACAGAAACTAGCGCAAAGTATTTGTTTCTTAATACTGACGACGTCGTCAGTTAACAGAATCATTTCTAAAAAAATCAATTCTAATAACTGACGACGTCGTTGGTTCACAGAATCTAGAGTAATGGACTTGTTTGTTAATACTGACGATGTCGTTGCTTCACAGAAGATATTGGAGTGAAGTATGTGTTAATAACTGACGACGTCGTTGCTTCACAGAAGCTATTGTAATAAACTTATGTATTAAAACTGACGACAACGTCGCTTCACAGGAGCAATTGAATTGGAGTGTGTTTTAATAAATGACGACGTCGTTGCGTCCATTGAGCTAGTGGTGGTCAAACTTTTAGAGTCTGACGACGTTGTTGCATCACATAAGCATTTATGAAAGACTCATGTCCACAGTTAACAAGGGATGTGTTAAATTTCAAGGAATCATTAGTTAACAAAAAGTTAAGCGTAACATTTCAACAACGCTAGCGCTTATTATATTCTTTGCACATAAAAGTAGAACACATCGAACCAAAAATGGTGACATAGTTGATAAAACTTGATAAAAAATTTGTTGAAACTGTTATATATAAAGTTGTATTACAAAAGTATGATCCACATCAAGGGATATGTACAAGGTATACTAGAAAGCTACTCCACAAAAGTATGATCCACATCAAGGCATATGTACAAGATATGCTATCAAGCCACCCCACAAAAAGTATTTCTACCCCATAAAAGTATGATCCACATCAAGGGATATGTACAAGGTATGCTAGAAAGCCACCCATAAAAAGTATTTCTACCCCACAAAAGTACGATACGTACAAGATATGCTAGTTGGATCTATGCAACATGATCTGATGGTGGATTGCGACAACTCTTTCGGTTATGTCCCCTATTTTTGCAATTAGAGCAAGTAACAACCCTGCGTTGTCGATTTCTGTCTTCAACACGAATCCGGGATTTCTTTGGACGCCCTGGTTGTTTGGTAGCACGTGGAGGCAAGACAATTTCATTTGATGTATGTTCCCATTGTCTGCTATCACGAGTGGCATGAATGACCTCACTGTACGAAGCACGATAAGTAGTTGTTAGGTAACAATCCTCAACATAGTCATACGGATTTAGGTGCCTAACTTTCATCGCTGCTAGTGCATGACAGCATGGAATCCCCATTATTTCCCATCTACGGCAACTACACTTCTTCTGTTCAAGATCCACAATATCTATGAATTGTGCTGATTGAACCTGAAACTCACCGAGCCCGGCAACACGTACATGCACGCGGCGGCGTGAGTCTTCAGCCTCTTGGCTCATTAGTTTCTCTGCATAGGGCGTTAATCACGATGTAATATTTAGTGACTCGAGATGTCTTCTTTAGAAGAACTCCATCAACTTCGCACGGATTTCTTCGACTTGCTTTGTAATAGGAAGCACGCTAATGTCCTTTAAAAGCGCGTTCGTACACTCGGCAGCGTTGCTGGTTATCATGTCATAGCGCCGACCCTCAACAAACGCATTTGACCAACGTTGTTTTCCAATGGCATTGATATAAGTATGCGCCCATTGGTCTACAGACATGATGTCATTCATATAGGCCTCATACTCACATGGTCTAAAAGCCTTGGCAACCCGCCAGAATTTCAATACAATGGGACGATCACAGAAGGCTGTTTTAATGTTTTCTGCAATGTGATGACAACAATAGCAGTGTATCGCGCTTGGAATGATGTTGGCCAATGCCGGGACAAGGCCCTTTTGTCGAGCAGACACAATAGTCAAATTTGTTGGACTTCCCAAAGCAAGAGATAGGTTGGCAAGAAACCACTCCCAACTGTCACGACGTTCAGCCTCGGCCAAAGCGAAAGCTATAGGAAATAGCTTATGATTACCATCATAGGTGACAGCCACTAGAAGCACACCCGAATACTTGCCCCGAAGATGTGACCCATCAACAGCGATCATCAGCCTCATCGACGAACAGAATGATCGGATGCAAGGACCGAAAGCCCAGAAGAATCTTCTAAACCTGTCTTCAACAGTCGTGTCGATATTAGTCACAGTACCTGGATTGGTCATGTGTAATTCTTTACAATACAGAGGTAAAATTTTAAAAGATTCTTCATATGATCCCCGAACTACACGCAATGCCATCTCTTTTGCAATGTATACTTTTCTGTAAGTGATACGGGTGCCAAACTCCTTTTGGTATTCATTCATAATTTCTTTTGGCTTCAAGTGGTTATTGCATCAGATTCTGTCCTCAATGAACTCCTCAATAAGTTTCGAGGATGCTTGGGGATGTCTCATTCCCATCATTGGTTTTGAGCAACAATGTCTTGGGTTATAAGTCCGCACCTTAAACTCCGGGCCTGAATCAAAGATGGAAGCATGTATACGCCAATGACAACAATCATCTCTGCAACGTGCCGTGACTTTTTTCGTCTTGGTCGACACATGTCGTATAGTAAAATTGTTATAAATTGCAAATTTCGCAAGAGATCTTATGAAGCTTTCACGATCAGGAAATTGACGCCCTATCCACATTTCTCGTGCTGAGTCCATACCAGTATCGGCTATAACATCTTGAGGGGCCATTGTGTCTACAAAATTGATATCTCCCATAGCCACTGAATGAAGCACAGCCTGAATGGTTTCAGATCCTTGTTCATTACCAATATAATTGACATCTTCCATAGCAAGTGAATGATTCACAGCATGAATGGTTTCAGATCCTTGTTCATTACCAATATAATTGACATCTTCCATAGCAAGTGAATGATTCACTGCATGAATGGTTTCAGCTCCTTGTTCATTACAAACAAAATTGACATCTTCCATAGCAAGTGAATGACTCACAACATGAATGGTTTCAGCTCCTTGTTCATTACCCCCGGAATTGACATCTTTCATAGTAAATGAATGATTCATAGCATGAATGACTTTAGCTCCTTGTTCATTACCAACAAAATTTACATCTTCCAAATCAAATGAATGATTCACAGCATGATTGGTTTCAGTGCCTTGTTTATTACCAGCCATCATCGAAGAGGGAGTTCCACGAACCAATGATATATCAAAAGTAGCACATACAGCATCATGTGCATCAACAGCCTCGCGATCTATACCATCCACATAAAAAACAGCTCTTGTAGAACGATCTGTTGCAAGAGGATCCAATGAGGTAGAGAAATGCATATCAACGTTTTCACGAATATCCACGGTGGGAAATACTAGGCCAGATGTGGTATTTTTAATCTCGCAAATCCCTTTGCACATTTTCTTCTTGGCACTTGGACCGCTAACCTTTACTCGTTCTCTGCAAGGCATGGACAAGAATTAAAGTTAGGCACGACAAGTGCAACTATATAAATATTAAAAAAAATAGAACATAGATACGTACCTAGAGCCTTCGCGTTTCTTGTTTATAACGTGTAGTTTCCTGTTGACATACACATGTAGCCCATCTTGCTCACTTCCAGACGCCATCAACATTCCTAGCATATCATTTTCATCTTCCAAACTAATCAACGAAAAAACGAGTCCATTGTGATGAAGGTATTTCATGCTTACATCCTCGATATTTGCATCCCAATTAGACAATGCAATGGCTTCATTCAGCAACATGTCATATGTTAAGGTCTTAGGTAGAGACCTCATCTTCTGTCTTCCACCATTGTAGACCGGGCATATAATGTCAAAGACAAACTCTCCATCATAGTGAGATATGATGGAAATCCCAGACTTGGTCATTCTGCCGACGCAAATAAAGCATATATTAATTTGGTGGTATTAGCAAATGTAGTCCAAGGGTCACCTTTCACATAATGCTAATAGATAGATGATTGTATGGGTCAAACTGTCCATTTCTATTTCTATTTACAAGGAAAAAAATCACAAGAGAAGTTAACTCCCCTAATACTGTTTTCCCTAGGGTTACTGATAGAGGAGGAGTGAAAATGAAATCATTTGATGGGTGTTTGCTCCCACCTTTATACAAGACATATTTACCAAGATTTCTGCACGTATTTGAGTACCCGTCTTCATATTACTTAAAAGGGTTTAACCCTAACGTGCAAATACGTGGATTCACAATCTTCATATGCTCTCAACTAGGGGTTGTGACAATAAACAACCTTAGAACAACCAGAGTTGTTACCTTTCTCAAAAGCCCTAATGAATTTTTCTCAAAAAATTATATATCAAAAGCCCTAATGAACTTTTCTGAAAAAGGTAAACATGAAACACAGAATCTATGGTAGCTAATGCATGAAAGAACACAGAAATAGTGATATGCCCACCTCTTAATGGAGTTCAACAACCTCCATAAGGAAGCCCACACGTTGGGGAAGACACCTGCATCATCTCTATTCAGTCGCAGATAAAAAAGCTCCCACGAAAATGAAGCTGTGACGGGATATATATATATATATATAGAACATTAGCGACGACGTCGATACTAACCCACTATTATAAGTGACGACATCATCGCTTGTAGAAAATAAGCAAAAAAAAAAAAAATTCTGGCGGGAATACCAATTCCGTTACATATATTCTATGGGTACCTCTTCCGGTGAGTGACCAACTAGGGTCCTTTTTTAGGTAAAATTCTCTTTAATCTAACCCAAGCCCAAATATTAAATGGGCCCAAATTTTAGCGACAAACCAAGCTGTACGCTTAAACCTCAGGTCTAAACCGGCCCAAACCAGGTCAGCCCCAGGCTGGCCTAGCCCATGACCACCCCGCGAGCTCATGTGCTTTCAGTTATCTTATGGCCCATTACGAAATATATGATATTTATTTATTTTTTGAATTGCATGTATATTGTGAATAAAGCAAATAGTCATTTATTCATCTACTTATGTTTTCATAGATCATAACTGTTGTACGCAAGAGAAAATATTTAGAAACTCCAACTTGCTTGGACACAGTACCTCGTAAGGAAAAAGAACCTGGATTCTCCAGGGACTGGCCTCTAAGAATTCCGAGTCCAGCTACAAATCCATCACTGGAAGTCATATTTGAAATCTAGTCTCTCAAAATCAATGTCTACCCTTGGATCAACTTTGGGTCAAATTACACTCCAGCTAAAGTTGAGCCTAGGATAAAATTCATTGTGTAAAACACATGATTAAAATAAATGAAAAAAAAAGTCAACTTGCTAATGAGCAATGAAACACTAACCGAAAGCAAATACAAAAAGAAATAATGCTTTTGATTTTAAATATAGGCTCCGCTGATGGATTTATATCAAATAGAATCTCGTTCAGAGAATTCCATGATGACAGCCGTATGAGGTTCGGCATTCCAAGGAAACTAAGAAATTTCTAGCCACGTTTGTGCGACGAGCGGTTTCCTTGATAAAGTGGAAAATTATTCCGACTTTTCATCCAGGCCAGGTGAGACTCATATTCCTTAAGAAAAATGAAGTGATTTTCCTTAATTGGCAGGATCTTGATTTTCTATGGGAGGGGCATAAATGAGGGGTTCATCTCTCCCATTGAAACAACAATTCACTTAGACCGAAGAGAGATATTATCAGAGCTCTAAGCCTCTAAGGACCCGTTTGTGGAACTAGATTTCTGCAGATCAAGAGGTGTAAACCTTGTTAGCTTTTCAACTCTCACCCCTATCCTTCCATTTGGTGCAACGAGTTTTTGGAGACGAAACGTTAAAAAAAAGGTAAAATTAGCGAAAGGTCCCTATAAATCAATATTTCCAGCCTCTAGTTCAAGGAAAAACTTATTAAGGCCTCTGGTCCACTTAGCTAGACTTTTTGCAGCCTTTAGTCCCTCAATCCATCTCATTTTTCAAGACTAAATTGCCCTTTCAACCATTTTAGGCATAAAATTTTGAAATTTCAAATTTCAAATTTCTCCTCCTCCCTCCTTCCTAAATCCTCTTTATACTCGACAAATGGCAAATCTTCCCTCCTCCCTGCTCTCCAGCATCGATATCCTCGGTACGCTTGGTTAGGTGGCCATGGACACCATGAGCAATGTCGGGGCTCTGTTGCTCAATGTTGACAAGGACTTTGCAGTTGTCTACATCAAGGCCAATGTCATCAGAGACAAAGCCGATGTTACAGCATGTGTCACGACTCACGAACAATCTTCTCATAGTCTACATCAGCCTTCTTGGTTGTGATCTCACCAAAGACCATGACCATGTTGGTCTTAATTAGTGCAGACACACAAACTTGCTGTCGGGGTCCTGGGCAAGGCAGGCATCAAGCACGGCATCAGAAATCTGGTTGCAAAGCTTATCGGGATGGCCTTCATTCACGGACTCATAGAGGTAAATAGGAAGGTCTTCATTTCTTCAAGAGCTGGAAGAGTAATTACCAAAGAGAAGGAGAAGAAATAGCAAGGAAGGGAACCAGATCTGCAGAAGGTTAGGGTCCTGTTGCAGCGCCTGTCGCCAATGCCGTTCATTGCGTGTCGTCGGAGGCTTCCGCCGCCGTCCCGCTACAGTTGCGCCTCCACCTAACTCGAGGAAGAAAGCAGCAGTGGTTTTGGATCAATTCTGGTTACAGAAACTAGAACCAGAATGAAGAGGAAGAAGAGATCTGGGCCAGGTTCTGCCCAGGTCCAGGTTGGGTTCCGGGTCGAGTTGACCTGACCCATTGCATTCCATGGAGGATTGACGTCTCCCCGGTGATTGCTCTTTGGTTTTGTTTATCTTTTTGTCAAATTTATCTGAGTTTTTGTCAAATTTATCTATGTTGTTGTCAAATTTATCTGAATTTTGTTCAAATTTATCTGAGTGTTGTTCAAATTTATCTATCTTCTGTCATATTTCTTTGTGTTTTTAGTAAATTTATCTGACTTTTTTTCAAAATTTATCTGAGTGTTTTAGCAAATTTATTTACGTTTTTTTTTTGAAAATTTTATGCATTTTTTAAATTTATTTACGTCTTTTGAAATTTATTTGTGTCCTTTCAAATTTATTGCGTTTTTTGAAATTATTGTATTTTTTCAAATTTATTTTCATTATTTTAAATTTATTTGCATTTTTTAAATTTTCTTTGGATATTTTGAGATTTATTTGAGTCTTTTGAAATTTATTTATATTTTCTGAAATTTATTTAGATATTTTGAAACTTATTTGCATCTTTTTAAATTTATCTGCGTTATTTGATTATATATTGTTTTTTTCTAAATTTATTGTATTTTTTGAAATTATTGTATATATTTTTAAATTTATTTTCGTTATTTTAAAATTTATTTATGTGTTTTTAGAATTTATTTGAAAATATGGGGATTCCATTAATCGTGGGCAATTAAATGACCATTATTAATGGGATATCCCACGCCCAATCATAAGATATGATTTAAAGAAAAGGTAAACTAGACATTTCAGGTATGAAAAAGTATGAAAGGGACCTTTGGCTTGATGACTTTTTTTTGTAGACTGTTTGCAATAAAGTCATGATTCGAGAGAACCCAGGCCGAAGCCCCCGCATAAAAAAAAAACCTGATTTCTGCTTCAGCAGCGGCTTCACAAACAAGCGCCAAGTACTTTTGTTCTTATTAACAAGAAGAATTTTGTCCCAGTAAACATAATTTAGTGCTAGGGACATCTACTCTCCACAAGTACCAATAGAATAATCGGTTGCGCCAGCCTGTATGGAGGCTTGCCCACAAGAAAATGATAGAAATTTGCACTTTCTACTCTAGGGACATCTGCTCTCACAAGTACCAATAGAATAATCAGTTCTGCCAGCGATTATGGTGGCTTGCCGAAAAGAAAATGAGAGAAGTTTGCACTTTCTAGTCTAAAGCAATTGATAATTTAAAAAAGGGTTGCAGACTTCATTTACATACTTCATTCAACTAATATTCTTTATTGAGAAAGAAAACCTTAGGTGAGCCTTTTCTCATTCTGTTATAACCCATGTGAATGCAACATTTCCTATGAAATAATGACCCACAAGCAAATGTAACATTTCTTTATGTAATCCTGGGCTGCATAACCGAAAATTCGGTCCGATTTTTGAACCGAAATCCGGTCGGACTTGATTTCCGATTGTGTCTAAAATGAAGGACCGGTCCAAAACGGTTCGGTTGGACCACTTATAAGTGGTCCAGATCGGTTTCATTTTTTTTTCCTAAGCTTTTTTTTTCTTTTCAGCTCACATCTTAAAGATAAAAAATTAGTTGCAAATGGAAGCCGATCGAAGAAAAAACAAAATTTCTCATCTCAACATTTATGCATAGATTTAAAACCATGGTTTGAATTGGTTCTAAGATGAAAAATTAAACCCTAGAGCCTGATCTCCATATTTTCTTACCAAATACCCAATAGAAAACATGCCCATGACTTGACATTTGACTGCCATGACTACATCAGCAAAGGAACTTTCCGCGATCAAGTGGGTCTAATATGTCAACACTAAAGAGTCGTTAGCCCACTTGGTTCGCCCAATCCACAACTCGGCCCCACCTTCCTTCTCTTCATACCATTGACCAAAGCATGTAATCCTGACCGTTCGTTTTTCACCCCCTTTTTTTTCTTGCACACAGACTCTTCTTGGGCATAAAAAAAAAGGCAGACCTATGTGGGTAGGTCCCACAGAATTTCCTTAGAAAACGGTGAGATGAGCTTCTCTGTCTTTTCAGTTGTCTGATGTATGAATCCGGTCCAGACTGGACTCCAAAAGGCCTGGACCGGACCGAACCGAATTTGTGATATAATCAGATTTGTACCACTAAAACCACAAATTCGGTTCGGTCTGCAGTCCAATTTTGTTCAGACCCTGCCCTTTCTCTTGCAAACCTTATCCTAGTTATCAGTTATGAGAGGAGGTAGGTATACAGTGGTGGATCAAAAAATAACCCTCAAATGTCTATGCTCAGGGCCTCATTGTATGCAAGATATCGGAGAATTCTTGTTGATGTATCTGCGATCTCACACAAAGGAAATAGGCTACTGACTCCAAATGCTGGAGGGATGACAGAAAGTCCCAACATGGAATTCTCGTAAAAATTACTATTCCAAACAATCACCCCCTTAGCATGACAAGTTGGGTTAGTACGGCTAGAATTGTAGTTTAATGATTCAAGGTTTTTTTTTTTTTTCATCTTGAAGCATCACACAAGCTCTGGATCAAATTTCATGTGCCCGATACATGTTCGAGATTAATCAATAAGATAGATGAGAAAAAAAAGATAGATGAGATCATATAATATCGAAAGGCCTAAAAGAAATTTACTAGAAATCACCCTACTACCATCACTCTCTACTGCCCATAGGCTTTAAAATGGTCTATTGATGTGAGAATTGAACGACAGATGCAGTGGATGTCAAGGATAGTCTCTTCCCTTTCACTCCAAAAATTTTTTTTATTCAAATATATTGAGGTTAAAAAAAAAAATGCCACATCATATGCCCACGTTTACTCCTATCTCCACTGCTCCTTTTGCTTAATAAACAGGGCAGGGTAGGGTTTTTACTAGAGCTAACCCTTCTCAACTTCAAATTACTCACCTTGAATGTAAGCCACTGCATTGGCACCAGACTATAGTGTTTCTACCGATCAAATCCTACCCACTTGTGCATATAATAACAAAACTACTCAAGTACTAAATGGCATTGATACTCCAATTTGGAAGAAGTTTGGGCTTCTTGCAAAAGTCAATAATCTAAACACATGAATCATCCAAAGAAATCAATTCATCATCTCGAAACAGTTGCTTGAATGTGACAAGCTTTGCATTATCAAGATGCAACACACAATTCAAGCTTTGCATTATCAAGATGCAACACACAAACTTCATGATAACAATCCAATAAAGTGCCGATGCAAACCCATCCTTTTATTTCACTTCTTACTAAAAAAAAAAGATAATTTCCTGTAAACTTCCACTCCATAATGCACCATGAATGTCCAGTCCTTGTCTTCTTTGCAAAAAAGTCATAGAGAACGATGATCCAAAACCTTCATGTCAAGCCATCTACCCCTAAAATCAACGGACATAATTCACTTCATTTTTTATTGAATAACATTCATCATTCATGAAAACCTCATAGTTGTTTTCTAAAACACTTTAGAGAGAGAACAATAAATGAATCCTCACTAATAACTAGAGATACGGAGATCGACCAGCGATAATAGACTTTATTTATTTATTTGTCATTATTATTGGAAAAAAATTGCAACGAAGGAGTTATTGACATTATCGGCCAACCATCATTTGCTCCTCCTATAAGAAATCTTAGCGCCACCACTGCCAACATCATAGAACAATGGTGACATATAAGATAACCTTCCCCTTTTTCATTCTCCTTACATAAGCCATAGATGGGAGGTAGACTACAAAAGAGTATATAAAAGGCAAGCCATCCATTTCCACAACGGGAGAGGAAACATTAGGGAGTAAGGGGCGTGCATGTGAGGGGTGTTTATCGATTTTTCCTCTTTAATGGTTAGGGTCCTACATGGTAGTGGGCCACATCACTGGGTCTAACATCTACCACTTGCACCAAAAGACTACCCTTAAAAATTGTCCATCATTATAAAATTCATCCTAAAAATATATGTACCCCCACAAAATAGTCCTTTTTGTGCTCGTCAGAATCGGATAACCCCCTTTGGGACTATACTGACTCACTTCGACGACGACAATATATGCCTAGCCATTATTCAACCAGGACAATTTCTCTCCAGTATGTCATACGTCTATCCTAGACCTCCATAACCACACCAAACTAAACGCAGCTGATAGTCTAATACCCTGAAGCCACGCCCAACCCAATCATGCCCTACTATCAAGTAAAGTAGTTTTTTTTTTTTTTTTTCCACAAACTTTTTGATGATTTTAATAAAATATTATTTATACAATCTAACTTCTAAAAGAAAGTCATACGACAAAAAATCACTCAATATCGTCGTGATGAATAAGAAAAACCATACTGAACAAATATAACTTGAGTTTCGCAACAACAAAACTCAAAAGCCTCTTGTGGACCACGCCCCATTTCCCTCTCCAAAAAAAAAAAAAAACAAAAAAACAAAAAAAAAAAAAAAAAAAAACTTTCTAGATTGATGGCAATTCAATGGGAATTTACAGTTTGAATAAATGAGGCCGGTTGCTATATGATTTTGTAATCGATACATTATAAATTGACTGACAATTATTCTCTGTAACTTGAAGCAGTAAACTGGATTTGGACAGGTCAAGTGAATGCTGATTGCACTTCTATATGAATCAGAAATGAGATTATCTGATGAAACAATTTAGATGATACTTGAAAAGGCAACACAATCATATTTGGGGTTGTTTCTAACTGGCACTTTGGGATGTAAGTTGCACAGCCTGATTTGGGAAACTATAGGTCGAAAACTAAAATTGACATGCTTCAGTTCTCAATTTGGCTCTGCAGCAGACAACATAGCTGCTTCTGTAACAAATTAATTCTTGCTTCTGTAAACAGGAATTTGCATAAGTTGATGTAAATCCTGATAAGAAAGACAAATCCTAATGGTACAATTTGCATCACACAATTCGGGTGTAAAGATGCCTTCCATATCTTAGGTGCATTCCATATCTTAGATGTACATCCGCAGTCACATTTACTCCACCTGTCTAGTAGCATTTCTATTTTATGGAGATGTAGAGAGATTTTGTTCTGATCATATCTGTAAGTGCCAAAAAATTACGGGCTTTGAATCAGGGATTAGGACCCCTGTTTTGAGTAGTCTGGATGAAGATCAGCGTGGCTCCGATTAGACCTGAAAAGGAAAAGAGGAAGCAGGTCAGAGGACCCTGGCTGTGGGCAGCGCAAGGCTCTCCGATGCTTAAGTCAGTGCAGGGACTGAGTAAGGGAGATGGAGAGAAATTTGCAGAGTAAGAGTATGTGTTTGGGGTTGCATCCCTTAGAGTGGAGATGGAATGTCTATTTATAGGAGAGGGAGATGACTTAACGTGGACGGGCCTCATGATGGGCTTTGCCACTCGAGTGGCTTTTGTCCACTCAGCCCACACTTCATTAAATGCTAGCCTTACCTACCCACTCCTCATTAAATGCCAATCTTATCGAGTCATGCTGTGGCTGACTTTTGGGCCTAGTCCCATCGGGCCTGGCCTGGAGCCATGCTCTGGGGGCGCACGTGTCCTGTATAACGCCGTTTTGTCAGGAGTGATGAGTCGCAGGGCACGCCTTAGCACGTGCCTTCGTCCTGTCGACAGTCCCATCAGCGTCTGTCAAATCCGCCGTGCCGAGGTCGATACACAAGGACCCATGCCATCTGACCTCGGGGCTTTCACCTCGGCAGGTGCCGTGACCTGTGAGCCGGGATCCGTCCTGGTCGAGCGGAGGCATGATTAACTGGACTGATGTCAAGGCTAGTCCTGATCTCGGCTTAGTGGAAACATCCCCACACAATTGCCCCCCAGCTTTGGAGCTCTTAGAGTATCCTAACTCTTTGAGGTCGGAAGCTGAGAAGGACTCCCCAGAGGATTGCCGTGATGCGGTGTCCCGTAATGCTGTGCTGCCATGCATCCGGGTCCGAAGGAAGCCCAAAAAGGCTCATGGTTTTGTAATCTCATCGTGGCTTTGGACGCGGGCGCCTTGCTCTTATCCGCTGTCACTTCGATGCCCGAGGCATTAAATGGCGCACGGAAGTTAGGCTGGCGATTCCACGTGTCATCTTTGGCTTGGTTGGCCCGTCTTTTCATAACGGCGCGCCCTAGTGAAAAGACGCGTCCTTTTCGAAATTCGAAAAGGCGCCAACATTAGCGCTCTGTTTTTTGGCTATAAGTAGGGGGAGGCGCCCCTTTCCTTCTTCTTCCTTCCCTATCTTCATTTTCCAGAGCTTTCTTCTTCTTTCTCTGCTTTCGCCTCCTAGGACGAGAGAGACTGCTGCAGAGATTTCCCAGAACTTTCGCCGGAGAGAGGCGCTGCCAGAGTTTCACTTCCGCAGGCTCGACCACCATTCTGCTGTTGGCTTTTCGTAAGTCTCCTTCCTTTCGTTCCTGTGCTTAGGGCTCTGTCTAGGGCTTTTTCTGTTCTTTCAGCACTGTCTTTCTTTCTTCTAGTCTTTTCCTTCGAGAGATGGGCATTTACAGTCATTGGATAGAGTCTGAGAGGGGGTTAGCCGACCTTAGGGTTAGGTATAGCATACCGGACGGGGTCTGTGACGCCCCGGAGTCCCACATCGACTATAGAGAGGAAAGTGATTGGGATTATATGTAGAGCTTACACCCTTACCTTGCGTGAGGCCTTTTGATGGGTTGAAGCCCATCAGAAGCAAAACCGTGAGGCCAGTGGGCCAAAGTGGACAATATCATGCATGAGAATGTGACGCCCCGGAGTCTCACATCGACTATAGAGAGGAAAGTGATTGGGATTATATGTAGAGCTTACACCCTTACTTAGCATGAGGCCTTTTGATGGGTTGAGGCCCATCAGAAACAAAACCGTGAGGCCAGTGGGCCAAAGCGGACAATATCATGCATGGGTAAGGGGTGGGGCGTTACAAATGGTATCAGAGCCGACTCTCGACTAGTTCGACTGTGGGTCCCCTGCCGTGGTCTGGTGCAAGTGGGCGGGCTTCCATGTGGGCGGGCCAAGAGGCTGGCAGGCTACAGGGGCTGGCAGGCTACTGCACAGGGACGTGCAGCCCTAAGGGGGGTGGAATGTGACGCCCCAGAGTCTCACATCGACTATAGAGAGGAAAGTGATTGGGATTATATGTAGAGCTTACACCCTTACTTAGCATGAGGCCTTTTGATGGGTTGAGGCCCATCAGAAACAAAACCGTGAGGCCAGTGGGCCAAAGCGGACAATATCATGCATGGGTAAGGGGTGGGGCGTTACAGGGTCCAAGTCATGGCGGCCCCTCCCATTGTCCATGTTCCTGGTGACTTCTATGATGGCTGGATGCCATTCCCCCTAGTGGCCGTCCTTGAGGGCGGGGTTAGGTTTCCCCTTCGCCCTCTACTTAGGGAATGCCTCAGGGCATGGAACCTCTGCCCCTGTCAGCTGATGCCCAACAGCTTCAAGATTGTGATGGGCACGGACGCGCTCAATGCGGTCCTGGGCATTGGTCTCGGCGTCCACGATATCGAGGACGCCTATGACATATGCAAATCCGGGAAGGATATGTATTACCTCCGTATCAAGCCGGGTCGGAGGCCGTTCGTCCAATCCTTGGAGGATTCCAATAAATATGCCGGGGACGATCGTCTGATGGTTACGGGCAACTGGGAATTCGATGATGACGAGCCCATTGCGGAGAGATTTTTCAAGATTCCTCGTCACTTAGGCACTCCTCCAAGTAATTACTGTCCTAGCACGCCTCTTTATATCTTCTGCCTTTTTGTATTGTCAGGCTTATGTTGTTCGTTTGCTCTGCAGGTGTTCGTCAGAGGAGGGCGACAGCTAGCCGAGACGGCTGGAAACTGAACAAGTCTTCGATCAAGTCCTTAGAGAGCTACCACGGCCACGGGGACAGGTCGGCGTGGAAGCTTCTTGGATACAAGCCCAGGTATCGCGGCTATAAGAAATACACCGCTCACCGCTCGCAAGCCGCGGCGGAAGTAGACGAGGGGAGCGGAGAGGAAGACGAGCAAGCCGCGACTGACTCTGAAGACCGTGCCTCATCTGACTCTGAGGCATCCACCTCGGGAGCTGACGCGGATAACGCCGAGACGATTGGGAGGATCGTTTTATCGTCAGAGAGCGACCCCGACGAGGCGATGGAGAGGACCCGCCCCAAGCCGGTGTTCAAGAATCTCAAGGCCCTGCCCGTGGGCGGTAGAGGTTAGGGTTCTGCGTCTTCTTCGCGCGCACCCTCTTCGTCAAGCGCGCCTTCTTCTTCCACTGCGGCTCCTTCTGCTCGGACTCCTTTGCCGCTTGCCGTGACCGGGGCCGGAACTCCCGTGGTCACCTCCCCCCCAGGCCACGCAGAGGGACGATCAGGCCGGGAAAAGGGCCAGGGTCGAAGGCTCAGTAGGGGAAAGCTCGGCTGCCGGCACAGCAACGCGGGCTCCCCCTACACCCTCGAGGCCGAGCTTTATGCTCCAGCCCGGGAGACCGATGACGGTAGAGGACCGTCTCTCCGGGGGGCCACTGGTGATCGCCTGCCTGGGTAGTGCCTGCGCTTTGCCGCAGGATATGGAGAAGTACGACGAGATGGATGACATCTCTCTCCTGGCGTCGCAGATGAAGGCGAGCTTGAGCGTAAGTACAATCTTTTCTAACCTTTTTCCTTTCAACACTAGCTTTTTTGCTCACTGGTGGCTTGATTTTCTTGCACTCTGCAAGAAAATCCCAGGTCTCGGTACAGCGAGTCCAGAAGTGTCATGCCGAGCTCAAGAGGGTCCAGGCGAACTGTGAGCAGCACAGGAAAGCCCTGGAGGAGGGTCAAGCGAGGGTGAGGGAATACGAGGAGACGCACCAAACCCTTTTTGCCGAGCTTTACAAGGCGAAGTCGGCCTTTGAGCTGGTCAAGAGGAGGGAGGCCAAGCTGGAGAGGAGGATAGCCGACCTAGAGAGGTAGAAATCCGAGCTCGAGTTCAAAAGTCGAGCCGAGGTTAATGCTGCCTTTCAGGACGGCGTCGACGTGGCGGGTGAAGAATACGCGGCGCAGACCGACGACATACGAGTCTCGTCTTGGGAGATGGGGTGGAAAGCGGCCCTGGAGAAGGCGGGGGTCCCAAGCGATCATCCGGCATACGTGAGCCCGGATGAATATCCGCGCTCAGATACTGAGCCGATCCCCGTGGTCGAATCTGAGAGGGATCCCGCTGTCGGGCCGGAGGTGGAACTCCCTCCATCTATATCTGAAGCGCCTGCTGCCGCCGCGACCCTGGCCACGGCATCTACATCCGAGGCTCCCACTGCTGCCGCGACTCCGATCGCGGATGACGTCGCTCCTGCCGCCTGAAGCCCCTCTGCCGTTGCTTTCCTTTTTCTTCTGTTGATGTAGTAATAATTTTTTTTTTGCTTAGGCGCATCGCGCCCTTTATGTAAGGAACTTTATCAGTCTTAATGAAAACTTATTTTGCCCATTCTGTGTTCTCCTTTCTTGCACTTTCCTTGATTTGAATGTGCCAAGTGTTTCGCCTCGGCTTCATGGCCGAGCTCCCCATACCTTGGAAACCCGCGATCGATTAGCCGCGCTCAGTAGCTGTAGCCCTTAGAATGCGACGTAGGGCCCCCATTCTGCTGTAGGGGTGATCTAAGGCACTGAGTGTTTTCCGTAATGTAATGGAGAATGAATGATGTTACCTAAAAAATAAAAAGTACTATTCTTTTGCATTTTTGGGATATTCTCCCTTTCTGTGTGCGTTCTTGTTTTCAATATTTTGCACAAGTATATGAGCTCGGTAGGTGCCGAGCTGCCCCAGACTAGCTCGGGATTGTATTGTTAGGATAGCTGCCCAGCGAATAGATGTGCAAGTAGGGTGATCCCTCTGGTTCTTCACCGAGGGTCGAGATGCACTTACCGCACGAATGGAGATCGTACGAATGGAGATATTTCTGCCGAGCTGGAGAGGGCGAAGTCATTCCTTTGCCGATTTTATTTCCGTAGCTAGGATGACCCTGCGCACTGCTGCCGAGCTGGAGAATTGTGTTATTGCCGAGGTCCTTGACTTAGAAAAGTAAATCTCTAAGAAGAAATCGTCTTCATTAATTTGCATAATCTGAGTACATATCAAAAGTAAAACTTTTTGAGGTGCGAGGCGTTCCATGATCGTGGCAGTTGCTTTCCATCCATATCCTCGAGTCTGTACGCGGACCGGCCAGCAGTCGAGACCACTTTGAATGGGCCGCGCCAGTTTGGAGCCAACTTGCCCTGGTTTGGATCCTTGTCCGCTGGTAGTGCCTTCTTCAAGACCAGTTCGCCAATGGAGAACTTTCTTTCCCGGACTCTCTGGTTGTAATCTTTTGCGAGCCGTTGCTGATAGGCTGCTAAACGGATGGCCGCTGCTTCTCTGCGCTCTTCAGCCAGATCCAACCCCAGGGTCAGGTTCTTCTCGTTCTGGCTTTGGTCAAAAAGTTCGGATTTGAGCGTTGGAAGGCCGATCTCGAGCGGGATCACGACTTCCATCTCATATGCCAAGGAGAATGGAGTTTCCGAAGTGGAGCGCCACGGGGTAGTCCTGTACGCCCATAGGACACTAGGTAGCTCTTCCACCCATCTCCCTTTGGCCCCGTCGAGTCTTTTTTTGAGTCCATCAAGGACCACTTTGTTGGAGATCTCGGCTTGGCCGTTGCTCTGGGGATAGGCTGGAGTTGAGTAATGGTTCCTGATGCCGAGCTCCTTGCAGAAGTTTTTGAAGAGGCTGGAGTCGAATTGGGTCCCGTTGTCCGAGACCAAGATTCGCGGGATGCCGAACCTCGTGATGATGTTCTTCCATACGAAGCTTTTGGAGTCTCGCTCCGTGATGGAAGATAATGCTTCTGCCTCTATCCACTTGGTAAAATAATCAGTGGCCACTATCAGCCACCTCTTATTCCCTGGAGCTCGGTGGAGAGGCCCTACGATGTCCAGCCCCCATTGGGCAAAGGGCCACGGGCTGGAGAGTGGGCTTAAGTCCTGCACAGGTTGATGGAGATTGTGTGAGAACTTCTCGCATTTCTCGCACTTCATGGCGTACGTCTGTGCGTCCACTGCATGTATGGCCACCAGTATCCTTGGCTTATAGCCCGGTATGCTAGTGACCTTCCTCCGATGTGACTCCCGCAGATGCCTTCGTGTATCTCGAAGAGGAAGTCTTCAACTCGGCTCGGGTGGACGCATTGGAGATAAGGGCCTGTGAACGACTTTCTGTACAGCTTTCCTTCTAGAGAGAGCCAGAACCGGGCTGCTCTCAGCCTGATTTTGTGAGCTTGAGCTCTGTCCTCAGGGAGTTGATCGTTCTTGAGGTATGAGATGATGGGGTCCATCCAACTGGGCCCGAGATCAACGCTCATAACTTGCCGAGGTGGGCGAAGCTCTATGCTCGGTGATGCCAGCGATCCTACTTCCACAGTCCTCTTCCTTCCAGCTTCGACGGCAGATGCCAGGTTGGCGAGCGCGTCGGCGTGTGAGTTAGAATCCCTGCCGATCTGTCTGACTTCTGCTTTCGGGAATTAAGAGAGGAGCTTCTTGGCGAGGGTCAAATAGGCCGCCATTCTATCGTCGCGAGCTTGGTAGTCTCCAGTGAGCTGGCTCGTCACCAACTGTGAGTCACTGAAGACCACCAGCTGTTGAGCGCCGAGAATCTTGGCGCTGTTCAGCCCTGCTAGCAATGCTTTGTACTCTGCCTCATTGTTTGATGCTCTGAAGTCAAGTGTCAGGGCCTGCTCAATGACTAGCCCTTCTGGAGACTGGAGAACAATGCCGACGCCAGCCCTCCTAGAAAGGTAGAGGATCCGTCAACGAAGACCTTCCAAGCTGAATCACGGAACGTATTCCGAGATTGCTCGTAATCAGTCCCCGAGGCTAAGTCCTCATGCCATTTGCCCCCCAGTTCGGCGTCGAGTGGGCTGGGCGCCGAATTCGGGGAAGTGAACTCCACGATAAAGTCGGCCAAAATTTGCGCTTTGATCGCCGTCCTTGGTTGGTACTGGATGTCGTACTGTCCAAGCTCTACTGCCCATCTTGAAACTCGTCCGGAGAAATCAGCCTTCTGGAAGATAGACTTGAGCTGGTGCTCAGTGACCAGTACTATCGTGTGGGTTTGGAAGTAGTGCGAGAGTTTGTGAGAGGCACTGACGAGGGCCAGTGCGAGCTTCTCCATCTGCAAGTACCTGGTCTCGGCGTCGAGGAGGATCTTGCTTGTGTAGTAAATGGGCTTCTGCTGCCCGTCATCTTCTCTGACTAGGACAGAGCTCACAGCATGATCCGAGACTGCCAAGTACAAGTACAGTGCTTCTCCTTTCCTCGGGGTTGACAGCAATGGAGGTGAGGCTACGTAAGCTTTGAGCTCTTGGAGAGCTGAGTCGCACTCCGGGGTCCACTCGAACTTCAAGTTTTTCTTCAGCAGCTGAAAGAAAGGACGGCATTTGTCGGAGGACCTGCCGATGAAACAGTTGAGCGCGGCAGCCATTCCAGTGAGCCACTGGACCTGCTTCGTCGTCAACGGGCTTTGGATACCCAGGATTGCAGAGATCTGATCTGGATTTGCCTCGATGCCCCGTCTCGTGACGAGGCTTCCTAAGAACTTGCCGGAGCCGACACCGAAGGTGCACTTGGAGGCGTTCAGCTTCAGTCTGAACTGCCGGAGAACGTCGAACACCTGGCCGAGGTCCGTCAGGTGGTCTTAAGACTGTCTGGACTTGACGACCATGTAGTCGATGTCGACTTCGACCGTTTTGCCGAGCTGGTCCCGGAACATCTTGGTGACCAACCTCTGGTAGGTCGCTCCTGCATTTTTCAGTCCGAAAGGCATCACCTTGTAGCAATAGGTCCCCCTGGGAGTGATGAATGCCGTTTTCTCTTGGTCTGGCCCATACATGGGTATCAAGTGGTAGCCGCGGTAGGCGTCAAGGAAGCTCATCCTGTCGTGGCCGGCGGTGGCATCGATCATTTGGTCGATCTTTGGGAGTGGAAAGCAGTCTTTCGGGCATGCCTTGTTAAGGTCAGTGAAGTCGACACAGACTCTCCACTTCCCAGTCTTCTTCTTCACCACCACGGTGTTTGCCAGCCATTTCGGGTACTGGACCTCCCTGATGGCGCTTGCTTCGAGCAGTTTCCCCACTTCTTCGATCACAGCCGCAGATTGCTCTACTCCCGATCTTCACGCCTTTTGGACCACAGGCTTGACTTGTGGGTCCACGTTCAGCTTGTGGCTCATGACCTCGGGGTCTACGCCAGGCATCTCTTGTGGGGTCCAAGCAAAGACCTCTCTGTTTCGCAACAGGAAGCTCAGCAGCTCGGACCTCTCTAGCTTGGTGAGCTGACTCCCAAGCAGGAAGTACCTCTCAGGATCACTGGGGTCGATCCTGACCTCGGTAAGATCTTCAATGCTCTTTTCTTCTGGATCGCGGCCAACTCTGTCCAGTTCGGCCTCTAGTTCGGCCATGTGTACTTGCTTTGGCTCCTCCTCGCCGGGTACGATGGCCATCATGCACCGCTTGGCCATCTGTTGGTCGCCATCGACCGTGACCACCTCGATCCTGTCGTCCCTTTCCAAAGGGAACTTGAGCTTCTGATTTTAGGAGGAAGGAACAGCTTCTAGCTGATGCAGCCAACTCCTCCCTACTATAGCATTGTAAGGGGACGGCGCATCCATGACGAGGAAGTCAGCTATCACTGAGGCGCCTCCGACTTAGACTTTGAGGGAGACTCTCCCCTTTGGATATACGGGCTTCGCGCTGAACCCTATCAGGGGGTACGCGCTTCCTGGAGATCTTCCTCGGTGAGCCCCATCTTGGTAAAGCAGTCGAAATAAAGGATCTCGGATGAACTGCCGGGGTCGACGAGAATCCTCTGTACCTTGCAGCTCTTCAGCTTCAGGGTCATAATCAGCGGGTCGTTGTGGGGGAGCTGGACTCCCTCCAGGTCCTCGTCTGAGAACCAGATCTTTGGCCTCTCCTTCCGTGCCTTCTTGGAGGCAGGTCCGAGCTCGGCCGCCATCACCTGTTTCCCATGGGAGGCCCTCCTGGCCTCGGCACGGGCCTGGTTGCCCCCCTGCTTAGTGGGGGCCAGGTGAATGACACTTATGATCCTCTCCGACTCCTCGCTGTCATGATCCTCGTCCGCTCGGCGCCGTGGTCGCTCGTTGCCCCCGCTGTCAGCTCCCTTGGAGAACTCCTTCAGGTGCCCGTCCTTGACGAGCCTCTCGAGATAGTCTTTCAGAGTGTAGCAGTCCTCAGTATGATGTCCGTTCTGCTTGTGGTAAGCGCAAAACTTACTTTGATCTCTCTTAGAGGGGTCGTTATGCATGGGTCGCGGCCACTTAAAGTACGGTTTCCCCTGGATCTTGTCCAGTATCTGGTGAATCGGCTCTCTGAAGACTGTACAGACCCTTTCGCGTGAGGAGTAGGACGGTTTGTGTCTCTTGCCTCCTCCCAAGGTGTGAGTCGGGGCTGATGCCTGGCCGCCCGAATGCTGGTCTCGGCTTGTCTCTTTTCTGCGGAATGTCTTCTTTCCGCTTCCGGAGGGCCGATCCTCCTGCCGAGACCGATCATCCTGCCGCGGTCGATCTTCCTGCCGAGGCCGATCTTCCTGCCGAGACCGGTTCTCCTGCCGAGACCGGTTCTTGGTGACACCAAAACTCTCGTTGGCCCGCTCCTCATCTTCCTCTTGCTCGATGAACTTGTTTACCCTTGCCATCAGGGCTGTTACGGAGGGCATAGGGTTTCGGACGAGCTTTTTCCGGAGCTCGCACCCTGGCAGGAGGGCATGCTGGAAAGATCTGATCGCCACGTCCTCGGAGGAGTTGTCTACTTGGCTGTATACCGTCCAGAATCTCTTCGCGAACTTGGTGACGCTCTCATTCCACCTCATTCTGAGGCCCATGATGTCGCTGTCAGTCTTTGGGATGACTCTGTGCGCCTGGAATTTTCCAGGAAAGAGTCCCGTAACTGGCGCCAGCTCGTGATTGACCCCTCCGGGAGTGCGCAGAACCACTTGAGGGGGAGATCTCCCAAGCTGGAAGAGAAGACCCTACAGTTGAGGTGTCCGACGTTACCCCAAACGGACAGCTTTTGGGTGAAATGCCGGAGATGTGCTGCTGGGTCCGAGGTTCCGTCATAGAGGACGAACCTCGGGACACTAAACTTCTTTGGGAGGGGATACTCGTTGATTTCTCTGGAGAAGGGGGACGAGTCGAGGCCGGCGAATTCGGGGATGTCTGGCTGGTTCAGAGCGGGCCCGGCCTCCTTCAGGGTGCTCTGGATTGCCTGCTTGACCAGGTGGTCAATTAACGCCTTCTGATCTCCCACTTCTGATCTTGGCATTGACCTCCTGTCAATATGGTTATGGCAGGAACTCCCAGCGTGACTCCGCTCGCGGCTTTTCTCGTTCAGATGTTCTCTCAAATCTCTGCCGGTGACGGGATCCTTTCTGCCTATGAGGTCACCGCCCACGGGGACTGTCCCCTTCTCTCGGAGCTGCTGCCTGAGCTGGCGGATAAGGTCGTCCTTCTCCTGGAGGGCGAGGTTCTGAGCCCTGATTGCCGCTTGAGCGGGGTGGGCTCTATCGTCTTCGTAGTTCGTGCGGCGTTCGGATCGGCGTGATCCCGTCGCCGCCGGGGCTTTACCCTTCGAGAGGCGCTCCTGCATGGGAGCGTCCCGCCGCGGTGGGCTTGCCATCTCTAATGGGGACGACGCAGACTCTGTGTGGTAACTTTCCACCTCTGCGGCCTCCCCTCGCGCGTTGCGCTCTTCTGGATGGGTTACATAAGGCAATGGTCCAGGGAGAACCAGTGGCCCTGGAGGGAGGGACTTCAGGTGTTCTCCGCCTCTCTTGTTTCTCGGAGCCATGGCGACTGGAAGGATTTTGGAAAAGGTTTTGGGAAAGGTTTTTGGGTTTGGGTTATTACTTTCCCACAGACGGCGCCAATTGTAAGTGCCTAAAAATTACGGGCTTTGAATCAGGGATTAGGACCCCTGTTTTGAGTAGTCTGGATGAAGATCAGCGTGGCTCCGATTAGACCTGAAAAGGAAAAGAGGAAGCAGGTCAGAGGACCCTGGCTGTGGGCAGCGCAAGGCTCTCCGATGCTTAAGTCAGTTCAGGGACTGAGTAAGGGAGATGGAGAGAAATTTGCAGAGTAAGAGTATGTGTTTGGGGTTGCATCCCTTAGAGTGGAGATGGAATGTCTATTTATAGGAGAGGGAGATGACTTACGTGGACGGGCCTCATGATGGGCTTTGCCACTCGAGTGGCTTTTGTCCACTCAGCCCACACTTCATTAAATGCTAGCCTTACCTACCCACTCCTCATTAAATGCCAATCTTATCGAGTCATGCTGTGGCTGACTTTTGGGCCTAGTCCCATCGGGCCTGGCCTGGAGCCATGCTCTGGGGGCGCACGTGTCCTGTATAACGCCGTTTTGTCAGGAGTGATGAGTCGCAGGGCACGCCTTAGCACGTGCCTTCGTCCTGTCGACAGTCCTATCAGCGTCTGTCAAATCCGCCGTGCCGAGGTCGATACACAAGGACCCGTGCCATCTGACCTCGGGGCTTTCACCTCGGCAGGTGCCGTGACCTGTGAGCCGGGATCCGTCCTGGCCGAGTGGAGGCATGATTAACTAGACTGATGTCAAGGCTAGTCCTGATCTCGGCTTAGTGGAAACATCCCCACGGCCTTTTTGTAGGAGGGTAGGATTTCATTCTAAGTACGTGACACCTCCCCACAGCTGAGAGCCATTTGTTTATTTGGTCTCCTGCTTTTTAATTGCGTGGAGATGGCCTCCCCAGGAGTCGATCCCCCAACCTCTTGCTTAAGAGTATTAACGGACTTACCCTGGTACCACTTGAGGACTTAGAATGAAATCCTACCCTCCTACAATATCAATACATCCAAGGAGATAACGACCCCATTCCCAATATTTATAGTCAGTTCAGAAGTCGACCAAACTGCTATGCATATCCATTCCTGAAAAGAAAATAAGTGTTCCTTACATGCCCCACCAGATAACCTAAATCTTAAATTCAATGAAAACGACTGGCTGCCAACTAGTCCCTGCTCTAAGTAAAATGCAAGTGCCCCATTACAGTCATGAAAGTTTTTAAGTGCTTGATGCAATTGATATGCCCTTTGTGAACCCCTGTCAAAATTTTCCATGGGCAGTTATGTTTGATACATAAAGAAATTAATACTTGGTTGTATGGACAATGGGGGCAGTTTAGCATGTTTTGGAATAGCCTGTACGGACAATGGAGTTGGCTCTGAAGTAAGCCGGCAACTCATGTGAGTGCAGAGGAAATTGAGGCTGCTACTGCATTTGTCTTACATTCCTCAACAAACCATGCGAGGGGTACACGGCTTTCAGTAGGTAGAAGGGAAAAGCCTGCAGCTTCATCATCTACTAATTCAGGTATGCAACATAAGCCATCAAATAAAGGCATTGTTATTAAGGAATCCAATCCTATTCCAAAGGGTTAATAATGTCATACCTAATATGGAAAGTGCATGGTCTGAATAGACCAGCAATGCATGTAGATAATAGAAATAAAATTTCAGATCCGAATCTTTCTTTTGTTGCACTCCTAGAAACAAGAGTTCGGCCTGATAATATTGATTATATAAGAAATTGCATGGTGCCGACAGGTTGGAAGGACTATGATTCAATTAATCTATATCCATCCTGTAGGATATGGATTTTGTGGAACCCTCGTATACTGGATCTCACTATTCTTTCAGAGAGCATATGCAATACCTTCATTGTGGCATCTCTACACAAAGTGCTGAGTTTTTCTTGACTGTTTGCTATGGCCTAAACAATTATATTCAGCTAAGAGAATTGTCGGAAGGAATGAATTTACTTTCTAAATCCATTACAATCCCTTGGATTGTTGTAGGGGATTTTAATGTCATCAGATGTTTTGAGGAAAAGCGTGGTGGAGCTTCTCCAAATGTGGCTGGTTTGAATGAGTTCAATGATTGTATTCATGAAACATGCTTGGAGGATCTTCATCTCTCTGGTTCTTCTTTTACGTGGTCTAACTCAAGTTGTGGTCAATCTCGGATAGAATGCAAGCTAGATCGAGCAATGGTTAACCCTCAATTTGTTTCTATGAACCTGATGAATGGTGAAGTACTTCTTCCAGAAATATCTAATCATTTTCCTTTTCTTTTGTTGAAAGATGATCATATTAAGCCTAATACCCCATTTTGTTATTTTAATTTTTGGGTTAAATGTGATGGGTTCTTCTCGGTTGTGAGGCAGGCTTGGGATTGTACTGGTACTCCTTTCTTCGGAGTTGTTACAAAATTGAAAAGGGTTAAAATTGCTTTGAAAGAATGGAGGAAAAACCAAGCTCCTATAAATAGAACTAGCACAATACTTGCATTGCATTGCAAAATAAATAATCATACATTAAAAAAGTTATGAAAGTACCTCTTTTTTCATAGAGCAAATTGCATAAAATGAAAATAAAAAATTTCAGGCAAAAAGAGAATAGAAAAGATGGGGTAGAAGAGAATTTTTATATAAAGGAAAAACTGAAACTTTAAAAAGTGAAGAGTAGATGGGAGTGGTTTGACGAGACAGTTACGAGTGGGTAGTTGAATGAGATAAATAGTGGAAAGAAGATGTAGAATATTTAAAAAAAAAAAAAAAGCACAACTGCCTGTCAAAATTAAACCCAAAACCTTCTAGCTTCATATAGTATAATTGTAGCTGATGCTAAGTACTGTCTTGAAGACTTCCAGTGGCAGTGATGTATGTCTCCTAATTTTGAGCTTCATGCCAAGGAGAAGGAAGCTAGGCCTAATCTTGATAAGCTTCTACAACTTGAGGAGAGTATGTATAAGCAGCGGTCTTGAGACATTCATGCTAACCTTGGTGATGGGAATACCAAGTATTTTTATGGCTTGATGAAAAGAAGACATGCTCAGTCATACATATAATATATCACATATCATGAAGGTAATACTTTCACTGAACCTTCTGCTATCCAGGAGGTATTTCTAGCTCAATTCAAAAATATTCTTTGTGCAAAGTTAGATGTGGTTGATACTGATCTATCTAATATTAACTCTGCTGGTCGAATTTTGGATGAGGATGCTATTTTGTTGTTGAAACTAGTTTCTATAGCTGAAATTGAAAATGTAGTTCATTATGCTAATCCTCAGAAGGCCCCTGGGCCGGATGGATTTAATGCACACTTTTTCAAAGTGTGTTGGCCAATAGTTGGTAATGATGTTTGTGAGGCAATTATGGATTTTTTCAGATCAGGCTCTTTGTTGAATCAGCTGAAGACATTCATTGTGTTAGTGCCAAAGGGTGATAATGCAACTACTCTAGATAAATTTATACCGGTTTCTTTGACTAATGAGATCTATAAGATCATTAGTCGAATCTTGGTGAATAGGCTGAAGTCCGTCATTGTGAAAATTATTGGCCCTATGCAGTCTGCATTCATTCCTGGAAGGTATATTGCAGATAACATCCTTTGGGCTCAAGATCTTCTACATAATTTGCATTGGTCTAATGGATTACCACGTATGTGTCTTAAATTGGACCTTGCAAAGGCATATGACAGTGTTAGATGGGAATTTCTAGAAGATGCAATGAAGTGTATAGGCTTCCCTACTCATTTTATAAATCAGATTATGAGTTGTGTTCGAGACCCTCATTTCTCAATTCGTATGAATGGAACAGCTGTTGGCTATTTCCGGAGTAGTGGAGGGCTTAGACAGGGATGCCCACTATCCCCATATTTATTCACCATAGTGATGAAGTTTTTCTCTGTTATGATGATTGCTTGTGCAGGAACATCTCTAATCCCAACTCCTTATGTACAAGGTGATTTTTATGTATCTCATTTAATGTTTGTAGATGATTTAATTGCTTTTAGCAAAGCTAATCCAATTGCAGCATATAATCTTCGCAATTTCTTAGAGCATTTTAGAAGATTTTCTGAGCTGGCTGTAAATTGGTCCAAGAGTTCTATATTCTTCTCCAACTTTTTTGGAAGATGAGATGCAAAGAATATCTGTTGCAGAGTCAAAAATTCAGATGAGTTCCAGATGGACTGGAAGTCTAACCTGTTAACGTCAACAGATCCTCCTTTCTAGTTTGAGTGAGATTCTCCCGATGGGCCCTGTAAAATTCAAACAAAGAAGTCTCGATCAGTGGGTCCGATCGAGTTCCCTCCGATGCTTAAGTCAGCAATTGAGATTGGAAAATGACGTAATAATTAGTTTTGGATATATTTTCGGCGTACCTTTCTTCCTTCATCTTTTTCCCTTTTTATTTCGTTATTCCTCATATTCCTGATGCTCCTCCACCACGATCCTTCGCACCTTCCCCATTAAGTCATGTGAGAAGATCATGGCCCATGCTCATTGGATATTCCTTCCCCACTCCGACTCTTTTTTCTCTCCCCTCTGCCAGTTGTCCTGGCCTTGTTTGACTCGGTCTTTCAGCAAATGATCCCTCCTCCTAGGATTAATTTCATAGATAGGGTCCTCTGCAGGTTTGGGTTTGTTTCGTAGGTTGGATCTGACCTGGCTCGAACCCATCCTCAAGTTATTTAAACTTTTTCTTCCACAATTGCCCCCCCAAGCCACCCTTTTCCTTTTCAACTGAGGAAAAAGGGGGGCTTGAGATTTTTTTCAGGACACGGGGCAAACCATGGTTTATCCTCCCGTCTTCCTGCTACCAAACTTCTTTTCCCTTCTTCATTCGTCACATCCTCTTCTCGCATAAAACCGTCAATTGGAACCCCTTCAACTCCTTGTTTTCCCATTTTGCCTGAATCGTCGCCTTCTCCCCTTAAATCCTCCCTCTTGGGCTTCGATCTTCTACCTTCAACTTTTCGTCCTCCATTTCCCTGTAGTAAGTTCTATTCTTCTCTTTTCATTCTTTTAGATGGGCAATCTAAAGGATCTTCTTAGCACTCCGGAAGAGCCTTTTGACTTTAGGATTAGGTACAATATCCCTCCGGATGTTCAGGTGCATGCTCCATTGCCTGACGAGTCCCTTGAAGGGTCCCGAGAAGGGATGCCTTTCCCCACCATAGCCATCGTAGAAGGTGGCGTCAGGTTTCCGCTAGATCCTCTCCTCATCCATTTCCTTTCATTAGCAAACCTCTTCTCCCTTTAGTGTACCCCCAATCTGTTCCGTATTGTCATGGGGGTTGCTGCGCTAAACAGGTTGCTTGACACCAGCCTTGGGGTATTCGATATCCTGTCTTGCTATTACCTCATGCCTCTGAACAACAGAAAGTCGATTTACTATCTGAAATCCCGAGATACTAGCAAGTTCCTTGTACATTACCTCCCAGATTCAAACAAACCCAGTAAAGGGAATTTTATTGTTGTGAACGGAAACTGGGAGACACCTACCACCTGGGTGGGATCAAACAACAAGTTCCTCGAACCCCAAGCTTCCCAAGTCGGTCCCCTTTCTTTCAGGCGCTTTCCTCTTTTTCCGTCCCCTCTCTTTCATTTACTATCTTTTCTCCTTCCTTTCTTTTAAATGCAATCGGATTCCTTAGCCTCTTCTCTGAACATAAACCTGCACAATGCCTTGCCTAGCCATGAGCTCATGTCTCCGGGAGTTCAGCAATGTCTTCTGGTAGGTCAGCTGAGGAGGCAAGGGAGGTAGGCAATCCTCCAACCACATGGATAGGGAGTCGGCGTCTTCGACAAATTTAGCTGAGGGTTTGCCCTTAGCCTTTGGCACGCAGGGATCATGACGGGGCTCCGGGGCAGGCCTTTGGCCAAGTATAGACGAGGGGTCTGAAGGGGGAACCTTGCCAACTCTAGAGGTTGGGAGATGACCGAGGCTGTCGAAGAGATTCTTCGAATTGCACCGAGACATGGCGGAGGAAGCCTTTCCGGTGTCCAAAGAGGAGGAACCGTCCGAGATGTTCGAAACCGAAGTTCGCTCTGAGTCGGAGGAAGAGGCAGCACTGGAAGGAGACACGAGCCGCAACAATCTCTTAGCACCGGAGGACCGTTTCCAAACGGGGGCAGTTTGCTTGGTAGGCTGAGATGGAGCGGAGGAATGCCGAGAAGCAGAAGATTGGGCGCTAAAGCAGGGGTCTTTCTCCGCTTAAGAAGAGGATCAGATTCTAGAGGCTGGTGCCAAGACAAGATGGCCAGGAAAATATCGTAGGAACGATTGTATCCGAGCAATAGGTGAGAAGCTCGGCCCCAACCCTTAAGTTCGAGAGGCCCACGAAACTCGAGCACCCTCTTCAGTTCCTCTGTTCGGAGAAGAGGCTGAGGAATCCGATTGATCGTTCCATCTAAAAGAAAGGAAGGAGAAAAGATAGTAAATGAAAGAGAGGGGATGGAAAAGCAGGAAAACGCCTGAAAGAAAGGAGGCTGACCTGGGAATCCTGGGGTTCGAGGAACTTCTCGTTTGATCCCACCCCAGGTGGTAGGTGTCTCCCAGTTTCTGCTCACAATAATAAAACCCCCTTTACTGGATTTGTTTGAATCTGAGAGGTAATGAACAAAGAACTTGCTAGTATCCCGTGATTTCAGATAGTAAATTGACTTTCTGTTGTTTAGAGGCATGAGGTAATAGTAAGACAGGATGTCAAATACTCCAAGGCTTGTGTCAAGCAACCTGTTTAGCGCAGCAACCCCCGTGACAATAAGGAACAGATTAGGGGCACACTGAAGGGGGAAGAGGTTTGTTAATGAAAAGAAATGGATGAGGAGAAAATGGATGAGGATCTAGCGAAAACCCGACGCCACCTTCTACGATGGCTATGGTGGGGAAAGGCATCCCTTCTCGGGACCCCTCCTTAAAGGACTCGCCAAGAAACGGAGCACGCACCTGAACGTCCGGAGGGATATTGTACCTATTCGTAAAGTCAGAAAGCCTTCCGGAGTGCTAAGAAGATCCTTTAGATTGCCCATCTAAAAGAATGAAAAGAGAGAAGAATAGTACTTACCGCAGGGAAATGGAGGACTAAAAGTTGAAGGCAGAAGATCGAAGCCCAAGAGGGAGGGAGGATTTAAGGGGAGAAGGCGATGATTCAGGCAAAATGGGAAAGCAGGGAGTTGAAGGGGTTCCAATTATCGATTTTATGCAAGAAGATGTGATGGATGAAGAAGGGAAAAGACGTCTGCCAGCTGGAAGACAGGAGCATAAACCCTTGTTTGCCGCGTGTCCTGAAAAAAATCTCAAGCCCCCCCTTTTCCTCGGAAATTGAAAAGGAAAAGGGTGGCTTGGGGGGCAATTGTGGAGGGAAAAGTTTAAATAACTTGAGGACAGGTTCGAGCCAAGTCAGATCCAACCTACGAAACAAACCCAAACCTGCAGAGGACCCTATCTATGAAATTAATCACAGAAAGAGGGATCGTTCGCTGAAAGACCGAGTCAGACTACGCCAGGACAGCTAATTATTACATCATTTCCCAATCTCAATTGCTGACTTAAGCATCGGAGGGAACTCGATCGGACCCACCGATCGAGACTTCTTTGTTTGAATTTTACAGGGCCCATCCGAGAATCTCACTCGAACCAGAAAGGAGGATCTGTTGACGTTAACAGGTCAGACTTCCAGTCCATCTGGAATTCATCTGAATTTTTTACTCTACATCTGCTATTATTAATATTAAAGATGAGAATCTTCCTGATCGATTTCTTGGTATGCCGCTTACATCCAAAAGGATCTCGTTTAAAGATTGTCAACCTTTGATTGACAAGATCCGGATTAGACTTCTAGGATGGAAGTCTAAAATTCTCTCTTATGCAGGACGGGTAGAATTGATTCAGTCTACTCTTTCTACATTCCACATTTATTGGGTGACAATATTTATTCTCCCCCAATCTGTGCTTTCTGTGATAGACAGATACATCAAGGACTTCTTCTGGGATTTCATGGCCTCGTAAACGATATCTCCATCCTTTAGTGTGGGAAGCAATTTGCCTACCTTCTCTCTTGGGGGCCTCGGTATAAAATCTGTTTTTAACTTGTCAGGGTAGCTACAATGAGACAGGTTTGGAATATCATTACTAATGCTCCAACTTGTTAGAACTTGTGGATCCGGGCTAAACACCTTCATCAAAAAAATTTTTGGGATATTTCAATTCCCAAAAATTCATTTTGGGGTTGGAAAGGAATTCTGAAATTGAGAGACATGGTGTTGCCTTTGGTACGCCACCTTATTGGAAATGGAACAGCTACTTCAATTTGGCATGATCCATGGTTGAGGGATGGGACTTTAATTTCTCAATTTGGTGCTCGTGCTATCTATGATAGTAGGATGATAGCCGGAGTAATGGTCAGTTAGTTTGTGATGAATGATGCTTGGAATCTTCCTCCACCAAGGTCTAGTGATCTTATACTAGCTTGGCAGAAGATTACTGATGAAGTTGTGCCGGTGACTGATTTTAATGATGAAGTAGTGTGGATTGCTGAAAAGTGTGGAAAACTCACTTTAAAATAAGCATACAATTATATTCATAAGTATCATCTCTATGCAAAACCAGATTGGGTGGAATGGACCTGGTTTAGGGGATGTATGAAGAAATTTTCTGTGTGCTCTTGGATTCTTTTAAGGGATGTCTAGAAACAAAAGATTTCTTACTGAGGAGGAATGAGGCTTGTGATTCAGAATGTGATTTTTGTAATTGCACCTGGGAATCAGCTGAACATCTAATCTTAAGGTGATCATTTTCACAGTATGTGTGGGCAGGAATTTTGAAGAGGTTTTTCCTTCTAGTGTTACCTTATGACTCTCTAGAGGATATGATTCTTTCTATCTTGGACCGCATCGATATGAATCATAAGGGACTTGAACTCCTTGGTCATATGATTTTTACAGCTTATTGTTGGCATATATGGAGGGAAAGAAATACTAGAATATTTCAGCATAAGAAATCTAACAGTTCAATTGTGTTACAAGCAATACTTAACAAGGTCCGTAGTCGGGTTGTTTATCTTAGATTATCACTACCTGATAGGTATGCTAGTTAATGGGACTTACCCCCTACAAACTTGATTCCACATATGAGAATGCAATCTAATACCCTCATTGGGTGTGGTCTTTCTATATTTCATTTGACTCCTGACTAAGTGGGAATATTTTGGAGGGATAAGGACATCCCTAAAGATGGTCTATTACAATCAGATTTGGACTACTACTTGAGTGTTTATAATCTGATTCAGCTGATCCCCTATGAAGTCGGTAAAGTTACTATTGAAGGGGAGAGTGACCTCACAAAGGTGCTTATAGATCCTTCAAATTCTAATTGGCAGAACCGATTAAAAGCAAGAAAGGTGCATGTTTTTCTTCGAAGATTTCATAATATGCACTATTCTCCTATATCCAAGAGATCTATTAAATTGAGCAAGAACATGAAGAATAATTTCTTTGTTCCAAACCGAATTTCTAGGATGAATTTACAGTCTATGCTTGCGGCCTAGTTTTGCCGGTACCCGAGCTGTGGGTTTTATTTGTATAATAATGGGGTATGCCCCATTGGATCCTTTCAATTAGAAATGGGTCCTTTTGTAATTTTGTTCTTCAAAGAAATTGAAAGACCAACTTTACCTTTCAAAAAAAAAAAAAAAATTTTTTTTTTGACCAATTTGCAAGATTTCAAGCGCGGAAGCTAAAAGAGGTTGTTTTCATTGCAACCACACCTCCATTACCTGTGATGCATGACAGTTGTCACTGCATGACGACAATTTCAACTATTAGATTAAGAAGATTGGTCATCTGAGAAAAACCAATGACACGTTTGTGCAATGCCGCTGAGGATTCCTCCATAGCATGGAAAAACCTCTAATTTTCTGCACTTGTCATGTTTCTCACTGTTTGGTGTAGTGCCTTTTGATGTGGAAAGAGGTTTTCCTTAGCTCCACAGGAAACCATTTCATATAGGAGGGGGTAGGAATCGCTCTTCAATGGTAAGCTTCACATAAACATGTCCAAATGTGAAATACTTTCCTCCAAGTTCGCCTAATAAAACAGCAGTAAGGTAAAGCAATTACCACGTTCACAATACACTCCAAAAGATAGTGTATCAAACAACAATGTATTGCATCACACACCAAGGTTTCTCAAAACACACCTAAACCGGGGTCCTGCTCAGACAATCCTTGAAGATCATTTACATTTAATCAGTTTATCTTATGATAAGAGAAGGGAACCAAAAATGTAATGCTTGGGATTTTTATGTCAAATACTATTAGGTTCTAATTCCTAAGCATGCAAAGCATGTTTCCCCACTAATTAAACTCTAAGAAAGGGACTTTGAGGGACACAGCCAGAAGCATACACATACATGGTTTCCACAACTCCATCCTATTCCTTATCTTTAGAGGCTGAAATAGAAAGAACCTACTATTTCTAAAAGAGGAGGTTGAAATCTAGAATAAAATGAAAAGAATGAGTCTTAAATTGGATCCAATGAAATAACATAAGTATGTATCCATTTTCAAGTATTTCCAACATGCTCATAAAAAATTTCTCAATTGGATTCATTTCACATGATTGCTTGCACTAATTCTTTTGGGGTTGTTTGTCTACATGTGTAAATGTATCACATGTGTAACATTTACGCATCATCACGTTTCTCTTCACTAATTTACGTAGGTGATGAGTAAATCTACTGTGAAAATGTTGCGTAAATAACCTCATTTTCATATAAGATTTTTCGCACCTGCTACCCTAGTAAAAGGATTCACATGTAGTTTTGTTGTGAACAGGATTCACACCCATTGAGGCAGACAGTGTGTTCCGTCAAAGAGGGGCGCTTTTGTCTCAAAAAAAATCCTATCCATTTTTATTCGATACTTTCAAAGACGTTGTCTAAAACCTCATTCCTCTTCTGCTCTCTCCCTCTCTGCCGCCAGCCAGGTATGCTCTCCAAACCCTCCTCTCAATCTCTCATCCTGTCTATCTCCCAATTGTTCTCCAACTATCCAAATCTCATTCTCTCCCAGCACGTCTCTCTCTCTCTCTCTCTCTCTCTCTCTCTCTCTCTCTCTCTCTCTCTCATTATCTCTTCATCCTATCTCTCTCAAACTCTCAATATCCTCTCTGAAGTGCTCTCTGTCTTATTTTCTGTCTCATCAATCTCTCATTCTCTCTGTAAATACCCATCTATTTCTCTATCTCGATTCTCTCTCTCTATTGTTCTCTATGTTAAACTCTCTTATTCATAAATGTGTTTTTTATGCTTGATAATCAATTTATTTTATAAATTACTGTGTTATCATGTCTCTCTCTTATTCTCTTTTCCCCCCTTTTACTATCGTTTCTAATTGATTGCTTTTGGTTTAATAGGTTTTTGGTTCTGGTTTTTTAATGTCAGATGATTTCTTTTGGTTTAATGGGTGTGTTTGGTTTGCTTTGGATCATGATATTAGAGGGAAGACAGTTTACATTCTACAGTGCATCAAACAAATCCCCTAACTGAAAAATGATCACCGCATTTGTGGTTTAGGATTTAGGAAGGACACCCACTCACCGATCAGTCCACACCCACCCTTACCATCCCATCTCTCAATTGATCTCTAGTTGTCTACTGACCACCATATACATCTATCTGATGGTCCCCTTACTATCAAACAAAAATAGCCTGTTCGAATGAGTCAACTGAACTCTAGCCAGTGGTCTATCATAGAAATCCATTTTTTTTTTTTTTTGTTTTGTAGGATCTTAAAATTTTTTGTCTTGGCTATAATTACTTAATTCATTGGCAATTTATGACTTACGAGTACAGGAATAGGCAAGGGTCATGTTTCATGCAGTTTTGGCTAGAGCTTGGTTTGTCATGAGTCTTGATTCATTCTTTATTGTACTAATATCTAATTTGTTTTATGATAAATTTATAACTTGTAATATCAAACCCACTCTGTAACAGATAAATTATTTGGTAAAGATAGAAATCGTCTAAAAATCTCAATTTACATGATAAAATTAGATTGAATCATATATTTCTGAGTATATTGGAAGATTTTGAATTCTGCCAACTATACTACATAAGCTATATGTAATAATTCAATAAAAAACTATAGTAGTATAAATGAGGTGCAATGAGTCAAGACAACTAAAATCAGAACTTGTTCCGAACTCAACTGGGGTCACATGCTATAAGCTTAGGCTGGCCTCTACTATAAAACAACCACTATCAAACCTGCCCCTAATTTCCTCATTTAACCTACCCATTCTGGTCCTTGTATGAGTAACTTTGGTCATTTATGTATAAATTAAGTTACCTACATAATGTTTATGGCCTGTTTATTTGTTGAAATTCATGAAATTATGGTTGAATTCATTTTGTTATACTTCTCCACTTCCCTTTCATGCTTAAGATATCTTGCCCGCAATTGTTTTATCACTTTGTTGTTTTCTGTCCTTTTGCAGAGAATGCTAGTTTCTTGATTTGATTGGCTTAGCATTAATATGTGTTCGTCAAAATTGATTATTTCACTCAAAAAGCTGTTTGGAATTGGCTAATGATCATTTATAGTGAAAAGAACAGTTAGTGATTTGATTTGACAATGAGAGTAATGGGTTTGGATCTTTTTAATGGTAAGGGGAGTTTGATTAGATAAGTGTCTATATAGTCTTTATATGTCGAATTTAATTTTGAGTTGTCATTTGTTGGAGTTTTTTATTTCTCTTTTTTGGCGAAAGTTTTATCATCTTCAAGAAGATTCTATAAACATGCCCATGATTTTTCAGTACTGATATTAATCATTTTGCGAAAAAAAGATGTTGGTCAGGATATTTAGTTTTGGATGAATGTGTTCATATGGTGTGTTTCAATTTAACTTTAGACAAATCCCAACAAACAGTAATATGCAGCAATGATGAGGTTTTCTGTCATTTAATTCCATGGAACAGTTGAAAACTTTCCTGAGGAAAGAAATTGCGACCTTCATTTTTGTCAAAGAAAAATTTTGGGTTGATACTACAAATCAAGAATAGAAGTAACTTGTGTATTTTACTTCAATTAAATGTTGGCACTTGGCATTACAGATGGATGAAGTTGAAGTATGTAGCTTTTCAATATGTTCCTTCCCCCTTTTTTTACAGCAGAAAAAGTTCTTTACCTGTTTTTGTGTTTCATTCATTCTTACTATTGTAGTTTTAAAAATTATGAGAAGTTCTCTGCTGCCAAAATGACAGAGCCATACAGGGCCTAAATAATGAAGAAACTGTTTATAATATGTAGTTTCATCAATTTGCCAATTCTTCGGTTTCCCTCCCCATATCAATTTGCCTATTCTTCGGTTTCCCTCCCCATATAGCCAGATGATACCTTCTTTACAAAATGCCTTCTGACATCCAATGATAATGCATAGTTGTGCAATGAGTTTCCTTTTTTTTTTTTTTTTTCTTTCATTTCCTATATTGTTTTTTGACTTCGATCCACTCAATTGATAAAAACACAAACACGATCATTTCTGTTTTAGTGGAAACCAAAAAAGTTAAAGAACATTTATATACCTTCTATTACTTAACTGAGTTCTTTCTACTATTGATAAATCTGGTAAACTAATTCCCTCTAACCAACGTTTGTTGAAACAGAGTATTGATGACTTAAACCATGAACTTCTTTCCACCACCTTAGAGAGACTTATCCATTCAAAATAGGAATTAAGAGTATACCAATTCACTATGTGGCTGTTTAATAAATGATTCAATATTTATTAATGTAGTTTTTATTATATCATAAATTAGATAAATCTCGTGTTATTTAGAAATGGATAGTGGAAGAGATGACAACAATGCAGTTAACTGTGAAGTGATTGTTGGGCAGTCTATGAGAAACAAACGTCAAAAAAGAGAGAAAAAGAATACCACATGGACAGAAGTTGCTGATGCATATTTAACTGATATCATGCTAGAACAATTTAATTTAGGGAGAAAAGACAAAAATGGGTTTACTTCAGAAGGTTGGAAGGAGCTTGGACGACTAATGAAAGATAAATTTGGAGTTGCTTACGACAGAAGTAAAATTAGGAAGTCTTAGGACATTGAAGAGTCACTACAATCATATCAAGACTCTTGTGGGATTATGTGGTTTTGGATGGGATGATGTTACAAAGAAGGTTACTGCCAGCGAAGAAGTATGGGATGACTTCATTAAGTTGAGTGCTTTTGTAATTTAGACTAATTTGATTTTGTTAATTATTGTGCTAATCTCCTCTTTACCTTCCTTTGTTTCATCTATCAACTTCAGGCGCATCCGGACTATGAATTTTATCGACATAAAAGTACTGTCGACTTTCAAAAGTTCAGTATTATATATGGGGATTCAATAGCGGATGGAAGAGATGTGCTATTGACCAATCAACGACCATCCCATCCAACGGATGCCCCCCAAGAAAACAATGTTGATGTGGAAGTCGAGTCAAGGAGCTCTGATAAGAGGGGAGAGGGTACTTCTAAAGCACCACACAAGAGGAGTCGCTCGGCTGTGAAAAAAAATGAGGAAGACCTTACCAAGGCAATTATGCAATTGACGAGCACTATGACCCAAGTCGCTGAAAGGATGATACCACCACCAAAGGGGCTGAGTCAAACTGATGTCATTGCCGCTGTTCAAGACCTAAATTTAGATAGATCGATAAGAAGATTGGCGCTTAGGCTACTACGAGAACAACAAGCATGTGAACAGTTTCTTGCATTTAATAATGCAAATGATCGACGTGACTGGTTATTGGATGAGCTAGACGATTCTATTTAGACTAGATAAATGTTAGCATTGATAATAAAAAAAAAAAAAGACTTTTGAATGCTTGAGCATGTTGATGGATCTATTCATGTTTAAAGTTACAATGTGATGGATTTTTTTTTTTATGGATATGTTTAACTTTAAAGTTTTAATATTATGCATTGATTTTTTATGGATGTGTTCAATAAATGTTACTGATGGATTTTTTTATGGATATGTTTATGTTTATATTAACTAGTGTTTTGCTTTTATTTGTTATATTTTATGGGGCTTACATTTTTTATTTTATTATGATGTTATATAAATGATATTGTGATGGACAAAATAATTTATATTTCTTTCCTTTTGACATACAGAAAATATATTTATTTCAAAATAGAGGAGAATACATGGATAATCAGAGGAGAATATTATTTTTGCATTTAGCAACATCGTTGGTTCTTCTATTGCTACAACACCCTCACTGTAAACAGGAGAGAACTAAAAAGAGAAGGCGAGTTCATGAGTCTATTTTGTCAGGCCACGAATTCTTTCATAAAGAAATTATTAATGGCCATGCCCGATATTCATATGATTTGCTCCGGATGAAACCTGACGTATTTGTCGAATTGTGCCAAATATTTGAATCAAACAGGCTATTGTGTTCAACAAAAAATGTAACAGTAGAAGAAGTAGCCATTTTTCTAGCAACTGTAGACCACAATGAGCGAAATCGAGTAATGCAAATCCGCTTTCAACATTCAGGCCAAACGATCAGCAAATATTATCATGCTGTTTTAGATGCACTTTTGTATATATGCCCCGACTATATTCAAGTTCCACGTCTTGAAACACCCACTCCTACTCACATTGCTTCAGATCCAATATTCTACCCCATTCTTCAAGGTATACCTACAATTTTGCATATTTAATTTTTTTCTTACTTTATACGATAAGATTTTTCAATTTATATGGTGTTGTAGGATTGCATTGGAGTTGATGGCACTTATATTCCAGCATGGGTCCCAGAAAAAGATCACCAACGATATCGTTGTACGAAGGGGTTTATTGCTCAGAATGTTATGGCTATCGTAGGTTTCGACATGTTATTTCAATTTATATGCGCCGGATTTGAAGGATCGGCTAATGATCAAAGGGTTTTATCCAACGTTGTACACAATAGGGGAGTCTACAATCTCAAAGTGCCAGATAGTAATTAGTCCCTTCAACTATACAATGTAGCTGTAGTAATAATATTAAAAATGATCATACTTGTATATTATTTCACGTAGGAAAATATTTTCTCATGGATGCTAGTTATGCAAAAAGGCAAGGGTTCATTGGACCTTATCATGGCACTCGATATCATCTCAAGGAGTATGGCGCACAATCTTTGGCTCCCAAGACGCCTGCAGAGCTTTTTAATCTTCGACATACAAAATTAAGGAATGTGATTGAAAGGACGTTTGGATTATGGAAAGAACGTTTTCCTCCTTGGACTGGTATACCTCGAAACTATCCTTTCAAGACACAGGTGAAGATCGCATAACTTTATTATGATGAGAAACCCCAATAGTGATAAGTTATATTAGAGTCATCGTCAAGAGTTGGTAAATAATGAAAACAATAACGATGATATTCGTGTAGATGATGTTGTTGATGGAGAATTAGAAAGCCATTAAGCAAATATGCATATCGCTTTCGAGATGCAATAGCAGAAGAGATTTAGAGTGCTGCTACAAATAGGCGATATTGACTATTAAGTAATATAAATATATTACTTTTTATCACAGAAATTTATTTTCTTGGCAACCCTTTCGGGCTAAGTGTCTTATACAATCTTATTTGATTGGCAACTGTTGTTCTATTGAACAGTTGGTCCGGCTTGTGGGACTAGATTATATTATATTTTCTAGCATTTGTTTCTTTCTAGATATTTTCCTTTTGCATATGACTGGTTGATTATCTTTTTTTTTTTGTGTTTTATGATTTGACAATACATATATTTTATTTCCATAGAAATGTCAATGTACATCATTAGAAATACAAAATCTATAACGTTTAAAGATCTTTTATTTTTGTTTAATGTGATATGGGTGTCAAATATCAATATTTTATTTTAAGTCTAAGCATCAAAATAATTTTTAATACATTAACACGTGTAGTCAAAACAATCGTTGAAAATTCAATCACACGTGTCAAAGGTATGAAATTATAGACAAACATGGTAAAATGAACCATATGTGTAATGGTTACATATATAATATTAACATCTGTAGTATTTACATATGTAAATGGCATTTTCCTATCCCATGCGTAAAAGGCAAACGACCCCTTTAGTATTGGTAACAGATAAACTTTGATTAATGAAAATATAAACAACTAAGTACAAAAGCCAGAGGAGGCTAAAACAAAGGTATAAGATCATTATACCAACAAAAAAAAAGAAAAGTGAACATTAATTTAAAGTTTAAACTAATATCAACCAGAGGAAACATTGCTATCCACCCCTTGTTTGGCCCACAAACCCGCCATTTCATTAGATGATCGAGAGACATGCTGAAATATCACATGCTTGGAAGCAGTTAATGACTTGGATTAAAATTAATTCAAGATAAATTAATGGGTTTACCACACAACTGCTCCAATTCATTTTCTAAAAGCTGTAACAAATTTGCTTTGGTCCTCCTATAAACCCAAGCTTGACTTGTCTGATCCCAATCAAACCTAGATGGTCCACTGCAAGAATATTCAACAGTTTGAACTTAGAAGCATCAAGAATATATGTAGAAGGAAGAACTATAAGAATTATAGCCGAAAATACAACAACTTTGGATACACTCCACAGGAAACCAAAGCAATCATTGCCTACTACCATTAAAGTGAAATGTGCCACCGCTTTGGGATAAATACTTGTCTAGACCATTCAAATCATTTAATCTACCAGTTCCGTAAGTAAAATACCTGACTGGGGAAGACAACCAGATCTGTCTATTTGGTGTTTGCTTGTTCAAAACATACGTGCCTAAGCTCCCAAGCTTTAAGGTTAAAACCTGATTCTGCCAAAAACATGCTAACAATGATTTAAACCAAACAGATAACTTCTCATTCATGTGTGATCTCTTGTGAAACATATCCAGTGGAGATCATGGACAAGAGCCCCAATGGGGAGGTTGAAGCATAGTTGTCAAATTCATTTCGGACCTGTTTCCTTTATAGCTCCAAACTGAAGTATTTCCACCAATTCAAATTTTGGTGAAATATTTAGGATTTCTCTTTTGGAAAAATATATTAAAAAAATGATATGTTTATATTTACAAATATATATGCATAAAATGATAAATTTTAAAATAACATATAAATTATTCTCTCACACATATGAACCAAGTCGTCAATCCCATTTTAAAAGTGGAAGTTTGTTCTCAATATTTAAGATTCACACAATGGGCCCACCTACGATGAATCCAATATCCTCATACCACGTGTCAACCCCTAGAGGACCCAACCGGCACTCATCCAAAAAATTTACCTGAGTCAAGGGAGAACCACAGTTGGATTTATGACTAGCCAAAACATAATTTATTCCATTGGAGTTCATTAAATAATTTAGATGTGACAAACCCAATGGAGATTCTCATTCTAATCGAATATATATTGGCTCTGTAATATGAGTTGCACAAATTTACGAATAGTGTGTGACGGGTCAGGCCCGAATGACCCAGTACTGGATGATGGGTCAGGCCAAGTGACCCAGTCCGTGAGAAGTCTAGGTCAAGTCCAGGTCCAAATCCATCCACTGAAGCTCAGGTCCAAGCCCACGAAGAGACCAAGTCAGGGCAGCCACGTTGCTTCGGAAGCAGTCCCGCTCCTACTAGGTCCTGCGGAGAAATATCTCACCTGCCTCGTCCAGCGCGAGGGCAGATCGAGGGCTCCAAAGGCGAACGTTGCAAAGGAGCGTCCCCGTCTGTTAGGGTAGACTATAAATCGAGGAGCCCCACCAGCACTTGGGGGCAACTGATATCTTCCTATTCCATTCTACTCTTGTATTCCTCTAGCTTGTAATCCCAACTCATTGAGAAAGTAAAACACCACCGGCAACCTCTGCCTTTCTGAAGTGGACGTAGCTCATTTTGACCGAACCACCATAATCCCTTCTCTCTCTTCTTTAATTATTGCATTATTGCATTTAGCATTTATTACTTGACCGGTGTTGTCGGAAACCTATTTTGGCATCATCAGTGTGGGCACAATATATGGGTTTAAAAAGAGTGAGAGCGAGTTATATGGACTCTATATGAAGAGAATTGCTTTTTCTAAATTCTAATCTTACCCCATAATCTATATCAAGCCCATCAATTTGAATGCAATCACCGTATTCCTGACAGATAAACAAAAGTAAAAAAAAAAAACAAAGGGCAATTAGAATCAAACAAAAGCAAAATCACCACACACAAAATTCACAAAAACAAATGCATGAATTCACAACAAGAACAAAGAAATCTACACAATTCATAATAGAGACAATCAAATAATAATAATAAAAAAAAGGAACAAGGAAACTCTTTCTAAAACTGAGACGATGATGAGAATCAATCACCTCAAACTTCTCTTGCAGATCCTGTATTGTCTCATCTGCCAATCTATGAAACTCATCCTCCTGAAGAACAGACCTGCATTTTCATCATCAAACGAACCATTAGCAAGATCCAATTTTTAATCCTCTAATGCATTAGGCCTGAGCAAAAATGATTCGTAGAAGAGGAAGACGATGAAGATGAAAACCTAACGATTGGATTACGAACCGATAATCAATGGCGGCTGGTCCTTGTGCATCGTCGAGATCCAAAGAGCGGGAGCAGAAAACCCTAGAATTCGTGGATCTAAGATTTCGGGTAATATGGGAAAGAGAAGATGAGAAGCAGCGGAACCCTAGAGGAGGTGTGGAAGGTTGTGGAGATGGAGAGGAAGCTAGAGGAGATGATCGATTACAGAGCGTTGGATTTGAAATAAGTAGTAGGCTTCTCGTTCTCGTCCAAGAGGGATGTTTCCGCAGAGAAGCCATTCGAAGCTCTCGAGAACTCGGGCTAAAAGCTGAGTCTAGACCCTAGACTGACGCAGTGTCAAGGCTTGACCACTTGAGCTTCTTCCCTGTTTGGTAATTTTATTTTTTTTCCTTCACATTCTAGTCCTCGTTAACGGAACTGCATCTCTGCAAGGATTTCTGACAAGGAAAATTCATAGGGCATGCCTTAATTCATCTAATGTTGTTAATTTTCGTTAGGTCTTTCATGTATGGAATACGAAAATATAATTTATACATATAAATAAAGAATATTTAAATTTTAAATATTTAATATTTATACATGGCTTTTTTTTTTTTTTACAATATTTGTCTATTGACACCATATTCACATTATTTACACATGTGATTTATTTTATCATATTTGTTTCAATAATATGTATAAATGTATTAGATTATTTTGTAAATGATACTTGTTAATCATTTAATTAAATTCTATTATAATGTTCTAAACAAGAGAAAAAAAATGCACATTATATATCAAAATTTTCATTTTGCAATTTAGATCCTTCAAAACAAGCATGTCTTTCAACATAAAATATAATTTTCAGAAATATTTAGTTTTATCAACATTCGCTTTCACAAAAATGCATTCCAATAGGCTTGGTGTTTTTTGTTTGTTCTTAGATGTTCATATGTTCAATAGGGTTTGTGGATCATTTTGTTTGTCACATGGGAGAATCTAGATTGATGCTCTTCATCTTAAGTAATGACTATTTACTCTTCTTTCCTAACTTTTTTTTTTTAAATTTTGTTGTTGAAAATTTGTATAACAAATTGAAAGGGAGTTGGCTTTCTAATGATTCGTGTCTTCGCAATATGTGTTTTTGTCTCGATCTCTGTCATTCCATTTTCTATTTCAATCTCATAGATGGTATCGTGTTTGTTGCTCTACATATGGAGATCCAAAATTCATAGAAGAAGCTAAGAAGAAATTTTAGGCAATACAAGAACATTACTTGGGTGATTTCCATCTTATTCTATTTTCTCTTATGTCCGACAGAATTTTTGATTGGAACTTTGTGTTTGTTCATTAGCAGAGAGACAAGATGCAAGGTGTAGCCACGTAGGGAGACGACGCATGAAATGTTTTTTAGGGCAGGGCTTGTCGTTGGTGGATTTCATTCGTTTTTTATTTTTCATGCGTTGGGGGGTTTCGAACCCGAGAGCTGCTTGACGAAAATGCTTATAAGAAACCGTTCGCTTCAATGAGTATTCTTTGAAACCCCATGAGTTTTGGTATTCTTTATTTCCCCACCTCAATAGGTGTTCAAATCTTGGTGCGAAAATGATCCCATTTTCACACCATTTACACATCTAATTTAAGCACAAAATGCGTAAATAATTGTAGACAAACATGATCGATGTGTAAATGTTACGCATATTTTTCATTTACATATGTAAATGGGTGTAGACAAACGACCCTTTAAACTCTTTTATGCCGTATTCTATCGTGTAATTTATCAAAAATTTGTATCATACACTTTTTGCAGCCAAAAACTTAATTTATTTTTTATGAAATAAAAAAAAAAAGAGGTTTTGCATATACCACCCTATGGTTTAAAGGATTTGTAAATAAGCTCCTATGGTTTTAGTATTTATAATACATTTCATGTCCCAATATTAATAGCCTTCAAACTACCAAAAATTTTTAGAGTGAAACGACACTTTTGCCCATCTCTTTATCCCTATATGCATAAATTTAAAAGTTTGAATTTATTTTTCTCACTTGTAACATTAATAATTACATTTAGTGAGAGAGAATAATCGTACGTTAATATATTTTTATTAATATAGGGCCTATTTCAGTATATTCAAAACAATCATAATAACAAAGAATGTGCTTATAGTTGGTTATAATGATCCAATCCATACATGACCCACCGTTAGATTGATGAAAGTTTCAAAACACATGATTATGTTTCATTTGCATAAAAGAGATATTAAGAGAGACGTTGGGACTTGGGATAAAATAATAGTATTTTTGTAAATTGTTTCTTAATGGATGCAAGGGCAAAGTTGTCATTTTTATAAAAGTTCAACACAAATATCTTGGTGGTTATCCATTCTCATTAGGAATACTGATTTTGAGGACATAAAAGGTATTAAAATGAAAAGGTATAGGCTAATTTACAAATATAAAAACCATAGGGGCCTATTTGCAAATCATAAAAACCTTAGGTGGGCATATACAAACAACTCTATAAAAAATGGCATTTTGTGAAAATTAAATACACATCAAACCGCCATTTTTCAGGTTCTATCATTTGGAAAAGAAATCCCTAAAATACTGTATAAAAATTATGACATCATGGGATAGTTCCATGATATTATGAGATTGATCAGTTTATGTGACATACACTCTTCCCATGATATTATGGAATTTATTAGTTTTATGTGACATACACTATTCCCATGATATTCTGGGATATGTCATATTAGGTAAATGTTGAGCGGGGTCACGAGACTCTTGTGGCATTATCTGAATCTTTATCATGAAGTTGGGAAAACCAAGTTTAAGGAGGAGTTATAAGTCAAAACTCCTTTTCTAAGGCGCATAAATTCCATTTCAATATGTTTTAGGGATACGACATTATTTAAAAAGAAGGTAGTTTTAAATATTTTGACCGTGCGATTGCCCTAACACCTAGCATTTTTCTGTCAATAGTTGGAGTTTTAATAATTTCCTCAAGTTGTTCGGCAATGTCCTAGAGCCACATGAGATATCACACCATGTGATGTCTTACATCTACAGAATATCTAATATCATATAATTTCCCTTTTATTCCTAACTTTTTAGGTTGCTTTGTTGTACCGACAACTCTGTAGAAAGTTTTATTCAACCGTTAATGGCTAAAATGTTGGGATATATGGCAGACGTATAGTCAAAATCCCTATATTTTATCTATGACAAAGCCCAGTTATTTAAAATTTGAATGGCGAGTAAAAGAAAAAGCTTTTTTCTTGCCAATCCACGCGTAATTTAAGTGGTGAGCCATCTCTCCTATATTGTAAATAAGTAAATGATCCCATATTGTAGCACCGATGGTGTGGGGCTTGTATAGTATATGTGAGTGGGTGTTTAAGAGGAAAGAAAAATGTCTTTTTCTTCAATGGGATATGGTAAAACTTGACTATTGTGTGTTTTGAACACAACATAAATTTTATCAAAGATAATACATTTGATTAAAATATTTGAAAGAAAAAAATTTTGTCCCGTGCATGAGTTTTTTTTTTTTTGTAACCCAGCCAAGGGAGCCGGGTAGTGGCGGACCCAGGATTTTCGTTTGAGGGGGGCTTGAAGCACTACAACAAACTACACCTTTCCCTATACTATTTACTGATGTAGTGAAAATTTGTGTTGGCAAAAGTCTTATTTCCAATGCATATTTGGACTGCGTTGGCAAAAATCATAGAAATTGCTACTTTTACTGATGCAAGTAAGACCGCGTTGGGAAAAGTTGTGGTAACCACATTGGCGCCAACAAAAAATCCCCCCAAAAGAGAGGAAAAGTTTTGCCAACGCGTGTTTTTCTAATGGCGATGCAATAATGCGTTGGCAATTATCTTGCCTACTGGTGATGCACAGATGTGCGTTGGGAAAGCTCTGAGTTTTTATTCGCACCATTGCCGACGCATTATTGTGTCCGCAAAGCCCCATCTATGACAAACTTACATTTTCTGACGCAGTGAAAATTTGCGTTGGCAAAAGTCACAGAGAATTGCTACTTTTACCGACACAAGTAAGACCGCGTTGGCAAAAGCTGTGGAAAAACTTTTCCGACACTATTTACTGACGCAGTGAAAATTGGAGTTGGTAAAAGTCTTTTTTCCGATGCATATTTGGACTGCGTTGGCAAAAGTCACAGAGAATTGCTACTTTTCCAGACACAAGTAAGACCGCGTTGGCAAAAGTCACAGAGAATTGCTACTTTTACCGACGCAAGTAAGACCGCGTTGGGAAAAGTTGTGGAAAAACTTTCCCGACACTAGTTGCCGATGCAGGGAAAATTGGCGTTGGTAAAAGTCTTTTTTCCGATGCATATTTGGATTGCGTTGGCAAAAGTCACAGAGAATTGCTACTTTTATAGACGCAAGTAAGACCACATTGGCAAAGAGTTGTGGAAAAACTTTCCTGACACTATTTGCAGACGCATTTAAAATTGGCATTGGTAAAAGTCTTTTTTTCCGATGCATATTTGGACTGCGTTGGCAAAGTCACGGAGAATTGCTACTTTTACCGACATAAGTAAGACCGCGTTGGCAAAAGTTAGAGAATTACTACTTTTACAGACGCAAGTAAGACCGCGTTGGCAAAAGTTATGGAAAAACTTTCCCGTCATTATTTGCCGACATAGTGAAAATTGGCATTGGTAAAAGTCTTTTTTCCGATGCATATTTGGACTGTGTTGGCAAAAGTCATAGAGAATTGCTACTTTTATCGACACAAGTAAGACCGCGTTGGCTAAAGTTGTGGAAAACATTTATTTTGCCTACTGGCGACACACAGGTCTGCGTCCGCAAAGTCCCGTTTAGTAAAATTCTTTTTGGCCAAAATAATATGAGCACACCGTTTTAATCGCTTTGATTTACTCCCAACTCTTTGCCTCTATCATGTCTATTATTATTATTTTTTTAAATTCTGGGGGCAACTACAATATCATCTAGCGGAGTATGCTGAGAACTTTTTTAGATGGGTCCCACTCGTGCCCATATTAATCAGAGTCGCTCAAAATGATCAAACGCAATTATTTATGGGGTATCCCAATTTCTTGTTTAGAATTGAGTTGGAACCACAGTAACAAACAAAAAACCATGGCTAAAAAAATGTTGTTTTATTAACTTTTTTTTTTTGTATTCAATCGTACGATGAGATAACCTCCAATCAAAATGAGATTTGACGATACCTTATAAATGTATGGTGGTTATTCATCTAGTGTCGGACTCATATATAAGAAAAGCCCCCACCCAATTTAAAAAAAAAAAAACACATAAGTCCTATATTTTGAGCCCATAAGCACCACTTAAAAATCTAATAAAAATCCCAACCCGCCCTTGCTAAAAGTCAATTTTAATTTACTTTTAGTGGCACCTGTAGCAATGGCTGCATGTATAAATCCCACTCTAATGGCGCCAAATTTTGGTGGAAAATTTTTTAGTTTTTAGCGTCTAAGTTTTTGCGGCAGCCTATACTTTTGAGGCTAAACACTACAAGAAAATACATTTTTAGTGTCGGACTTATAACGGCGGTCGGTAAAATTCATCGCTAAAAGATACTTATAGCGGCGGCCAAAGCTAACCCCCGCAGCAATGCAATTTTTAAGTTACTTTTACCGGCGGTCGCCGATATAACAGTCGTTAAAAGTATTAGTCCAATGGCGCGAAGGGCCTCTGGGAAATTCTTTATATGTACCGTCGATTTTATAGCGGCGGTGAATAGTTTCGAGGGTAAAAGGAGATTTTAGCGTCAGTCATGGGAAGGAGTGAGGGTAAAAATTAGTTGTTGCGGCGTCCATAAGTGGCCCCCGGTAAAAGTTTTATTACAATAAACACCTTTTATGACCTAACATTATCCCTCTCTCGCTCATTTGATCCCTCACCGTCTCTCACTCTAACATCCCTCTTTCGCTCTCTCACCTTTATCTCTCCCCTGAGCACGCAGCAACACCTTCATCTCACCATCTCTTGACCTCCTTCATCTCTCTCACCATCCCTCTCGCTCGACCTCCTTCAGCTTCTTCTTTATGCTTTTGCTTTTTTTCTTTTTTAATCTTCTCTCTATCTCTCTCTCCAATCCTACCCAAAAGCCCTGCTCTTCATCAACATCTCTCGTGCGAGGGAGTTTTTCCCTCCTACTCCTTTTCTCTTCTTTCTGAGGATTTTGCAGTCCCAGACATCGGAAAGAAGAAAACCCTCACCGAAAACCCTATCTTTCGTGCGAAGGAGTTCATCTTCCTTTGCAGCCAAAGAGCACGCTAGTCCATCACCGAAAACCCTCTCCATTCGAAAACCCCCAAATCTCCAACCCTTACCATCGTTTTTCCCAAATGTAATTTTGAGATCGTTGGGAGGAGAAAGCTGGTGGAAAGTAGAGTAAAAAGAAGCAACCTTTCCATAAGAGAAGCTTGTGAGAGGGAAGAGGTTTTGTATCCCTTTCTCTCCCTCTATCTGGAGTTGAAAAATCTTCAAAACCTCGTGCATCTGTCTGTCGAGAAAGTCGAGACTTTGAGACCATAAAACCCCCAAACTATCTTCCAGAAGTAAAGTCATATGTCACGGATATGGACTGAGAAAGATCTGTTCTAGAACATTTCTCCCTTTCTCTCTTTCTACAGAAGAACAGAGGCAAAACAGAGGAAGAAGACCCATTTCAATCTGTTAGGTTTTCTGTAGAAACGTCTTTTTGCACGAATAATCCTCAAGGTAAGCTCTAAAACCCTAATGGGGTGCTAGCTTTTTGATTGATACATGTAGGAGAATGTCAAAGTTATCATTTTGATTGATCTCACCTTTGTTTTTTATTGGGTTTTTAATGTTCTTTCTTTCTTTGTGTTTTTTTGTTCTAAAATTTAAAACCTGTAGCTTCTTGTGGCAAGAAACCAAGGGTTTTAGGTTTGGATATTGCATTTACTTGGTTTTGGATTTGAATTTCAGGCAGATTCTATTTTCTGAGGGCAACCAGACGAGATTCTCATCTAAAGTTGAGATCTTTTTTGAAGCAGAGAATTGGGTTTGTGGTTTGGTGGTGTTTAAGTAGATTTAAGGGGTTTTGTTTGGGTTTTGGAGTTTTAGGAAGGCAACATATGAATGTTCTTCAAGCTTGATTTTTTTTTTCTTCTCTTTTCTCAGCCATGTGAGGGGTTCACTTCAGGTGAGATTAGGTCCTATAATATGATTTAATTGCAGTTTTATTTACGTAATATGATTTATTTTTTCTTGCTCTTTTATATTTGATAAGTAATATATGTGGAAGGGAACGGAGAAGAGGAGGAAAAGAGGAAGAACAAATTTGTGAGAGGAAAAGGAAATGAAATGCCTTGAAAACTCAGATATCAGGAATGGGTTTTTTGTTCTTAGATTACATGTTCTGATTTCCCCTATTGATGGCTTCTTGTTCACTTGTGTTCCTTTTGGGCTAAGTGTTTCAAAGAGGGAAAAAGAAATACAGTCATCTTTCTCCTTGGAACCACCGCCCCTTTTTGGCCCCCTCTCCCTTTTCTTATTCACATGTTGCCATGTAACAAGGGTTAGGAGGTTTGTTCTCTAGTGGGCTGGCCAGATGTGAGCTGGGCTGTATTTTATAGGTTCCACTTTTAGTGAAAACGTTAGGATTAGGAAGATGGTAGATGCTCTCTCTCATTGCGTGTGTGATTGAATAATAGTGCCTAGAGAGGGTTTTCATTGATGAATTTTGCCATACTAGTACCAATTTCCAACTTTAGGAAACAAACAGTTTCATGGGTTGTGCATTCATCGAAGATGCTCTCTCTCTCTCATGGGTCATACAGTGATTGAAGAATTGATCTCAGAAGAATTTTCAATTAATTAAATTTGCAAGACCAAAGCCAACTTCAAACTTCAGAAAACAGTTTCATGGATTGTGTATTCATTGAAGATGTTTATGGCCTCTCTCTCTCTCTAATATATTCTTGAGTGTTGCAGTGATTGGAGAATGTGGCCAAGGGGTGGTTTTCCATTGATAAAATCTGTCATACCAATACCAACTTCCATGTTTAGGAAACAAACAGTCCCATGACTTATGCATTCATTGAAAATGGAGGCCGAGAAATGGGGTCTCTGATTTTCCATTTTCATTCTTTCAGTAAAATTCTCACCTGGAGAAACAAACATTTTATGAATTGTAGAATTAATCGAGAATGAGTAGTGGAAATGGGCTTCCCAATTGATGACTTTCGTGTTTCTTGCAAAATTTCTTTCATTTCATTGATTGTAGAGCCGGGCCTATAAATGGGTGTCCTGATTGTTTGATCATTTTCAAGTTGCAAACAGTAGCAAAATTCTTTCACCATTTTAGTTTCATTTTCTTTCTCCTTGGGGAAAGCTCTTCCACTATCATTTATTGTTGAGGTGATAAAGATGGCTTGCATTCCCTGGCTTTTGTCTTCTTAAGTATAGTGAAATGAATGCAGCCCTATGAAGTGTGTAACAACTGAGTTTCTTTCTCTTGCCGCACCGCAGCCCCCTACTAATTTCTATAGCTGTTGTACGGCCCAACTGTTCCAAAATCCATTTATTGCGGGGTTAACGTTTTTACTTTTCCATCCAACTCTAATTTCTAGTTCCGGAAAGAAAATTATGATATGAGATGGGATTGATGAGTAGAACATGGATCAATGACTATTGATGAGTCAAACCCAATCCGGATCGCGGTAATGAGTCAGGTCCAAGTGACCCGGCCCGTCTAGGATCACGGGTCAAGCCAGGATAGCCCCGTTGAGATCCGGGTTTCGTTAAACGAAGCCTCGTCACCTCAGGCTCCAAGTCATCACGACGGAGTCCTCCCCTTACCTGCATTTACCAAGTCTCACGGAGAGGATCTCACCTGCCTTCCACCTGGCTCGATCCTCAAGGACACGACTGAGGCTCCAAAGAGACGTTGAACTGATCGCATCCCCACCTGGTGAGAAAGAGTTATAAATAGAGCCCTCTCATCACTTGAGAGAGGGACGGTTTTTTTCCTACTTTCTCATATCTGTAACCCTCTACATTAATCAAAGATCACCATTTTGGAAGTGGACGTAGGTCACGCTTGACCGAACCACTATAAATCTCTCATATCTCTTCAATTATTGCACAGCATTAATTATCTGACCGGTGGTGTCCGAATTTCTTTTTGGCATCATCAGTTTGGCGCCGTCTTTGGGAAAGAAAAAATTCAAACCCCTTGTTAGAATCATGGTCAGCACGAGGTCTGTAAGACGAGAGGATAACCCTGGCCTAACTACGGGTCCGGGCCCTACCGTTCAACCAAACTCTCCCAGACGGGGAGAGAACGGTCCTCCACCGGGTAATCCTGTCCCGATTACTCCCGCTCCTACTCCCTCTCCACAGCAGATGATGGAGACCATGCAGCAGCTGGTGACTCAAAACCAGCAAATCCTCCAGCTTATGCTAGCAGGGCAAGGAGGAGCGCCATTCGGTGGGATACAGTAGCAGGAGCGCGCGGGGCACGACTGCTCCGCGAAACGGAGCGCCTCACCCGGGCGCCCATCCCCTGGGCGCCCAGGGCAGAGGACTTCCTATGGGCGCCCAACCCATTCTCCATCACCTGGGCGCCCATCCCTATGGCGCCCAGGGTCGAGGAGTTCCCCCGATGATGCAGTTCCATCGCGATCAGGATGCCTCTGCCGGCGCTCCCTTGGACCCCTCACCTGGCCCGAGCCTGGTTGGTCCTCAAGGTCATGCTTATCATGCAGTGCCTCCACCTCCAGGTGGAGCCCAGTTTCCAGAACCTCAGGCTGATGATCCCCACTTCCAAGAAGGGGGAAGTGAAAATAATACAGTGGGGGAGGAAAGCAATCTCCCTGGTCCTTCCAGAGAACCCCATAATCAATGGGAGGAAAAATTTAAGGAGATGCAGAATCAAATCGGGGACGTCTTCGATGCTGTGAGGGCGCAGGCCCCATAGACGGTAGATTATCTCGTCAGACGAACGAACACCCCGTTCAAGTCTGATGTAGTAAACTACCCCCTTCCTCGGAGGTTCAAAATGCCATCCATGGAGACCTTCGATGGAAGGAAGGATCCACTGGATCACCTGGAAACTTACAAGACCGTGATGCAGTTGCACAATATCGCTGATGAGATCATGTGCAGAGCATTCCCGACCACACTGAAGGGCTCCGCCCGACAGTGGTTTTCCAATCTCGCCCCAGCTTCCATTAGGGCTGCACAGAACCGGACCGCATACCGGACCGGACCACAAAACCGGACCGGACCGGACCGGATTTGCGGTCTTGGTGGTCCAAATCCGGTCCGGTCCGGTCTGGGCCTTTTGTGGTCCGGTCCGGACCGGACCGGACCGCATTTATTAAAATACTTTTTTTTTAATTTTTTTTCATAATCTTTGAGCCCATGAGGCATGAGCCTAGCACCCATCTGTAAAACCCATCATTCATTTATTTGACATTTGCCTACTTTTTAGATGTGAGGTGAAAATGAAAAAAAAAAAAACAAAAAAAAAAGAAAAAAAAATGAAAAGAAAAAAAAATGGAAACCGGTCCGGACCACTTTAAGTGGTCCAACCGGACCGGTTTGGACCGGACCGGACCGGACCGGACCGCTTATAAGTGGTCCGGTCCGGTCCTTCATTTTGGGCCGGACCGGAAATCCGGTTCGACCGGATTCCGGTCCGAAAACCGGACCGGAAATCCGGTCGATCACCCCTAGCTTCCATCGCCACCTTCGAAGAACTAAGCAGGTCCTTCGTATCACATTTCATTGGAGGACGCCGCCATCAAAAGCCACCCACACACCTGCTGAGTGTAAAGCAGGACAGTAATGAGAGCCTCAGGGCATACCTCACTCGTTTTAACGAGGAGGTACTTCAGGTGGAGGAACCAGATGACAAAGTGACCATGACTGCTTTCTTGGGAGGCCTCCGTTCATCGGGTTTCTACTTCTCAGTAATGAAGCGCCCACCAAAGAACATGACGGAGCTGTTGGCGAAAGCCCAGAAATATATGAATGCGGAAGACGCTACTAGGGCCAGGCGGGGCGAGTCCTCCAGAGTGGCAGATAAAGGAAAACACGATAGAGACGACAAGAAGGAGCCCAGCAATAAGCGGAGCAGAACCGAGAGGGTACCTGCCAGGGACCGACTCGGTCCTGCCCCCCCCAGAGATCGATCCTTCCTTGCTCCGCAGAGAAATCAACAAGCTTTCACAGCTCTCAATGCTGCAGTAGGGCACATTCTGCTTGAAATTCAAGATGACCCTGCAATAAAATGGCCGGGAAAAATGAAATCTCCAGCAAATCGCAGGAATATGACCAAATACTGTCGCTTCCACCGCGATCACGGTCATGATACTGACGATTGCTTTGACCTCAAGAAGCAGATTGAAGATCTGATCCAGCGGGGACACCTGCGCCAGTATGTTGCCGGTAGGGGGCAGGCGCCGCCACAGCCCCATAACGTCGAAAATCAGCACCCTATTGGAGAAATTCGTACTATCTCTGGAGGATCAGCGAAGTCATTCTCCACCATGAAAGCCTATGCCAGAAAGGCGAGGCATCCTGATGAACCACCCCCGTCAAAAGCGTCGAGGCACAGCACCGATGAGACTATATCCTTCTCGGATAAAGATCTAAAGGACATCCAGCACCCTCATGACGACCCTCTGGTGCTCTCTATGACCGTCGCCAATTTCCAGGTGCATAGGATCTTGGTTGACAGTGGAAGTTCCGCAGATATTTTATTTGTGGAAGCCTATGATAAGCTGAAGTTGGGCCGAGAGAGATTGCAACCAGTCAAGTTTCCTCTCATCGGTTTCTCGGGGGAAAGGGTGTATCCATTGGGGGCCATCACGTTACCGGTCACGGCCGGAACAGCCCCCCGAACCTCCACCACAATGGTCAATTTTCTGGTGATAGATTGTCCATCAGCATACAACATCATCCTGGGGCGACCTACTCTTAACTCCTTGAGAGCCGTCCCTTCCACATATCATCTCATCCTCCGCTTCCCAACCCCGAATGGAGTAGGGGAGGTAAGAGGAGACCAGGTAGCAGCAAGAGAATGCTACGTCACCTCGATGAAGGCCAAGATGACGCAGGAGGCGCTGCAAGTGGAAGTCTTGGACCCAAGAGATGAGGCCACCACAGAAAGAGGGGAGCCAGTTGAAAAACTCACCCCTATAATCTTGCATGAAGAACATCCAGAGAGGAAGGTGTATATTGGCTCTTCACTCCCGAAAGCTCTGGTTGGCTGATTGACAGATTTTTTGAGGGATAATATGGGCGTATTCGCATGGTCACATGCTGATCTGGAAGGGATCAACCCAGCTGTCGCCACCCATCACCTCAATGTCAGCCCTCTCCACAAACCTGTTTGGCAAAGGTTAAGGGGCGCCTCCACTGAGAGGGCCCAAGCAATAGAGAAGGAAGTGGGAAAGCTGATTGACACCGGGGCAGTCAGAGAAGTCGCGTACCCAGAATGGCTCTCAAATGTGGTGATGGTGGCCAAAGCAAATGGGAAGTGGCGCCTCTGCGTAGACTTCAGCGAACTCAACAAGGCATGCCCGAAGGACAGCTACCCGTTGCCCAGGATCGACCTCCTCATCGACGCCACGGCGGGACACGAGCTTCTTTCCTTCCTGGACGCTTATTCTGGGTACAACCAGATTAGCATGCACCCTCCAGACCAGGAAAAAACATCATTCATCACTCCGAAGGGCACCTACTGCTACAGGGTTATGCCCTTCGGGCTAAAGAACGCTGGAGCAACCTACCAGCGCCTGGTGAACAGGATGTTCCACTCCCAGATCGGGCGAACGATGGAAGTGTATGTCGATGACATGCTAGTGAAAAGCTTGTCTGCAAGCAGATCACATCGGTCATCTTCAAGAGACCTTCAGTGTTCTTAGGACCTACAACATGAAGCTAAATCCCGAGAAATGCGCTTTTGGCGTTGGATCAGGAAAGTTCTTGGGGTTCATGGTCAATCAGAGGGGGATTGAGGCGAACCCTGACAAAATCAGGGCCATACTGGATATGAGGTCGCCATCATCAACCAAGGAGCTGCAGCGCCTCAATGGGAGAATCGCAGCGCTCAAGAGGTTCGTCTCCAAATCTGCAGATAAGTGTTTGCCCTTCTTCAAAATTCTGAGGAAAACTTTTGAATGGGGATCTGAGGCTGAGGCGGCTTTCCAAAAGCTTAAGGCATACCTGGCCACACCTCCTTTCCTCTCACATGCTTCACCTGGGGAAGTGCTGTATTTGTACCTCTCTGCTTCTCCCTTAGCAGTAAGCTCTGTCCTCATTTCAGACCATGGTGGGGTACAAAGACCAATCTACTATGTGAGCAGAGCATACAGAGGGGCAGAGGTCAGATACCCCGAATTGGAAAAACTGGCGCTCGCCCTCGTTTCAACTGCGAGGCGTCTACGTCATTACTTCCAGAGCCACACAATCACTGTCATCACGGATCAACCTCTGAAAAGAGTTTTGGCAAAACCTGATGTTGCTGGAAGATTGATTAAATGGTCGGTGGAGCTGGGTGAGTTCGACATTCACTATCAACCAAGGCCTGCCATCAAAGCACAGGCTTTGGCAGACTTTGTAGCTGAACTTACATATGCTGAAGAACAAACTGAGGATCCTCCTCTGCTTACACTGGGCGCCCAGCTCTCTCCCTCAACGGGCGCCCAGCTCTCTCCCCCAACAGGCCCCCAGCTCACCTCTCCCACACTGGGCGCCCAGCCCTCAACGGGCGCCCAGCTCACCTCTCCCACACTGGGCGCCCAGCCCTCAACGGGCGCCCAGCTCACCTCTCCCACACTGGGCGCCCAGCCCTCAACGGGCGCCCAGCTCCTCTCTCCCTCAACGGGCGCCCAGCCCTCAATGGGCGCCCAGCTCCCCTCTCCCTCAACGGGCGCCCAGCCCTCAACGGGCGCCCAGCTCCTCTCTCCCTCAACGGGCGCCCAGCCCTCAATGGGCACCCAGCTCCCCTCTCCCTCAACGGGCGCCCAGCTCCCCTCTCCCTCAACGGGCGCCCAGCTCTCCACCTCGTCTCTGGGCGCCCAAGCTTCTCCACAGGGCTCGCAGGCCTCTCCATCTATAAATGAAGAACCTCTCCAAAGTGCCCAAGTACCTTCTGAGAGGTCCGGTGTCTCGCCACTACCAGCCTGGAAACTCTACGTTGATGGCTCAGCAACCACGGAAGGAAGTGGAGCTGGCTTAATCCTAATAAGTCCTGATGGTACACCCATCAAGTATGCAGTGAAGCTCCACTTCATTGCCTCAAACAATGAAGCCGAGTATGAGGCTCTCCTATCTGGTCTGAAATTGGCGATTGAGATGGACGCCAAATCTGTTCTCGCTTACAGCGATTCACAACTGGTGGTGAATCAAGTAAACGGCGAATTCGAAGCAAAGGAGGAAAGAATGCAAGATTACCTCAGCATGGTGAAGGAAATAATCAAAAGTTTCCAATATTTTCAGCTATCTCACATTCCTAGGGGAGAAAATGTTGCAGCCGACGCACTCGCCAGGCTTGCCTCATCATTGGAGGCCTCATCTGCAGAACCGACCCTCATCGGGCATCAGTTGGAGAAGAGTAAGTTAGATGTAGTGATTGGAAACATCAACTGTGCATCTGAAGGCGTCGAGCCAAATTGGATGACCCCCATAAAAGCCTTCCTCCAAGAGGGCACTGAGCCAGATGACCATCTTGAAGCTAGGAGACTGAGGATGAGAGCTTCTAAGTTCACAATCCTACAGGAAGTTCTCTACAAGAGGGGTTACAACCTACCGTTGCTGCGCTGCCTTTCCCCAGAAGAAGCTGACTACGCCCTCAGAGAAATTCATGAGGGGATTTGTGGAAATCACTCGGGAGGACGCTGCCACGCCCATAAAGCACTTAGGCAAGGGTACTTTTGGCCAAGCATGTTGAAAGATGCCAAGGACCTCGCCAAAAGGTGTGACAAGTGCCAGCGCTTCGCCATTGTGACGCGGCAGCCACCAAAAGAGCTGACCACCATCCTCAGCCCGTGGCCTTTCTCCAAATGGGGCATCGACATTTTGGGCCCCCTGCCTTTGAGTAGAGGCCAGTGCAAATTCATAGTGGTCGCCATCGACTACTTTACAAAATGGGCGGAGGCGGAACCCCTAGCGAAGATAACAGACCACAAGGTGAAAGATTTCGTCTGGAAAAACCTGGTCTGTCGCTTCGGGATACCTGAGGCCATTGTCAGCGACAATGGCAAGCAATTCGACAACAGGCTCTTCAACTCCTTCTGCGCCGACCTTCACATAAAACAACCTCACTCCAGCCCGACACACCCCCAGGCAAATGGACAAGCAGAAGTGATGGTGAGGACAGTCCTGCGCAACCTCAAGACAAGGCTCGAAAGAGCAAAAGGTCTGTGGGTTGATGAGCTTCCAGGAGTATTATGGGCCTACAGGACAACTCCGCGGACTCCTACAGGAGAAACCCCCTTCTCTCTTGCTTTTGGGACTGAGGCGGTAATCCCTGTCGAGATAGGGGTACATTCCCTAAGGGTCCACCAATACGACCCTGCCATCAACGAAGAAGGACTCCGCCTCAACCTGGATTTGATAGAGGAGGCAAGAGAAATGGCTGTGGTCCGTAATGCAGAGTACAAACGACGCATGGCCAAGTACTACAATTCGAGGGTGAAGCCTCGTTCCTTCCAACCAGGAGACCTAGTCCTCAAGAATGTGATTCTCGCTACGAAGGACTCTCAGGAAGGAAAACTCGGACCAAATTGGGATGGTCCGTATCTCATAATAGAAGTGGTGAGACCAGGCACCTACAGAATCCAGAACTCTGAAGGAAAGGTCTTACCCCATCCGTGGAATGCAAAACACTTGAAGAAGTACTACCAGTGAAGAGGTCTAGGGGGGTGAATTAGGGTTTTTGTTAAAGGACTTTGGTTTGCACTTTTTATTTCATTTAATGTTGCAAAACAATGGATGGATAAATAAAATTACTTTTATTACCAAAAGTTGCATAAATCAGGCTTATGCTGCCTTTACAAAAGTCAAGCTACCTACCCATGAAATCCCTATACACTAATCACTTTCATCCCCTTCCTCATAATCGTCCTCCTCATCGTCCTCATAATCACCAGAGCTGCTACCACCATCATCAGGCGCCTCCATCGGCACAAAGCCTGATATATCAATGTCTGGAAAGGCGGCCGAAATCTTCCCTCGAAGCTCCTCGTAGCCATCAATGAAGGCATCCGCAATGCCAATCTGCAGGTCCCTCTCAGCTTGAGAAGCTCTCTCGGACGCTGCCCTCATCTCTGCCTCTACAGCAACTTCTCTGAGCCTCACCTTCTCAAGGGTTCGAGCAAGCTCAGCCTCACTGAGTGAAGCCCTCTCACGGGCCTTCATCAGCTCAGCCTCACTGAGCGAAGCCCTCTCGCGGGGTCTTCGTAAGCTCAGCCTCGGTGAGCGAAGCCTTCTCACAGGTCTTCGAAAGCTCATCTTCTACCTCGGCCGCCCTCTTATTGGCTGCTGAAAGCCCGGTCTCAAGCTCGCTTACCCTCTCTCGGGATGCAGCAAGATCGGTCGCGGAAATCCTACCAGCGGCTTCCAGAGCAATAATCTTCTCTCGAGCAGTGGAGAGCTCTAGCCGCATAGCCTCCTTCTCCCGTCTCACCTGACCACAAGACTGGGTTCGCGATAACAAGCAGATGGATGCTGTGGAAAGCTGAAAAGATAAGAGACGAGAAGTGAGACAGTTGTAAAGAAATGAAGGGGTAACAATCTGGAGAAAAATAAATAATGAACTTCACCTGAGTCAGACCCTCTACAAATGAGTCAATGACCCCCTCGGTGCCCAAGGCGTTAACCCGAGAGACCTCATGCGCCAGCACATATTTCCCTAGCCTATCCCGCATCTCCCACGAACGACCCCGCCTGGGACCGGTCCCGGTGGGTGCCCCTGTAGAAGTACCCGGTTGTGGAGGACATAGCCGAGGGACAGGAAGTGTGGCTGAAGAGGAAGGCTGCGAGACAATAGTCTTAGCGGAGGAGGTCCCTGCCTGAAGAGATATCACAGGTAAAACCACTCGAGTAGGAGACACTCGGGGCTCAGTGCGAGAAGCTAATAGAGAGGTTCCTGGTGAGACATCGCCTGTTCTCGCCACCTTCGAAGGAGGGGTACCCCTATCCGAGAAGCGGGTCGAAAAGCGGGCTCCAATCATCTCTCTGCTTACCTCCGTGCCTATTAAGAGAAGTATTGGCAAGTGAGACATGGATACAACACATCAGATAATGTTTAAGATTATGGCCAAAGCAGATTTGACTTACTTTTTCTCTTTGATGACGGTCCTGAAGAAGAGCCCGGAGAAGGTCCACTGGCCTTACTACTTTCTTTGGGAATAAGAGCTCCCAAGTCTTTCTCTGGATGATCCCTCACCGCTTGCAGCTTCGCCTCCTGATCCTTGGAGAGTATGGGAGGATCTGCGGAGAGACGGTGAGCATAGAAGAACAATATATATACACATATATAAGTATGGAGAAGTGAGCAGGGAGACGTACCCAATCTCTTGGCGCCAATCCATCGTGTGGGCACCAAAGCCTGATCTGCTTGTGAAGCCCACTCGCCACCTATAAAGAAGAAACGAGATTTCCAGCTGTGACAGTTGGAACGCATCCCTGTCAGAAGCTTACATCCCCTGGAGGTGAGATAATACCATCCCCTATTTGGGGCAGGAGACTCTGTCAAATTGTAAGCGGCATGAAACTCAACTGGAGAGGCATCCTAGCCGTTCACCTTCCTCCACAACGCTAGAAAACCCAGCAAAGCCCTCCAGCCGTTGGGCACGAGACGCCCCGGGGTTAAAGAAAAATAGTGAAGAATCCGGCAGATGGAAGAAGACATTGGGAATCTCAGCCCGGCCTCGAGCATCTCCTCATAAATGAGGATCTCACCTGAGGAGCTGTCGCAAGCTAGCTCATCTTTTTCAGCAAGACGACACATCACCATGGGCGGAATACGATACGAAGTGATGATTCGGGAGATGTCACCTCCTGTCCTAAAGGTGCTGAAAATTGTACTTACTTTGGACCCGTCGTCCTCAACGATGACCTTCCCTTGGTATTTCTTGGGACGAGGACATAATTTTTCTCTCGCTGCGGAGACCGATGCAAGGTCTCGTGACCCCTTACCTGCCGCGACACCTGAACGAGAGGTGCTGTGACCCACTTCCGGTTCGGTCCTGATCGCTTGTGGAAGAGTACGCTCCCCCTGAACCTCCTCACCCTCGCTCAGTAGACCCCCGGTCCGTAGGCTCTCGCCCCGCCAGGACTAGGCCTTGCCCTCCATGCCTCGCTGCAGTGGGCCCTCGCCTAAGGCATACACGCCCATCAAGCCGGCATCGCCAACATGGCCAGGCCTCTCGCCCTTGCTGCTCGCCCAAGGGGGGATCTCGCCCAACTTGGCCTCACTGCGTGGGCTGCTCGCCCAAGGGGGCATCACCGCGCCTCCCTGGCCCTTGCTGCTCGCCCAAGGGGGGATCTCGCCCAACCTGGCCTCACTGCGTGGGTTGCTCGCCCAAGGGGGCATCACCGCGCCTCCCTCGCCGCTGCTGCTCGCCCAGGGGGGCCCCTCGTCCTCGCCCAGCGCTGCCAGCGCGCCGCCCGTGGGGCCCGCTCCTCCCTCGCCCGAGCCTCCCTCGCCCAGCGCTGCCAGCGCGCCGACCGCGGGGCCCGCTCCTCCCTCGCCCGCAGCAGCCCCCTCGCCCGCGGTGCCCGAGTCTCCCTCGCCGTGGCTGCTCGCCCAAGGGGGCCCACGACGCTGCCCGCTCCTCCCTCGCCCGCGGCAGCCCCCTCGCCCGCTGCCAGCGCGCCGCCCGCGGGGCCCGCTCCCCCCTCGCCCGCTGCCAGCGCGCCGCCCGCGGTGCCCGAGCCTCCCTCGCCGTGGCTGCTCGCCCAAGGGGGGCCCACTGCGGCGCCTGCGCTTCCCTCGCCCGAGGCAGCCCCCTTGCCCGCGGTGCCCATCTCCTCCTCCTCGCCCATCTCCTCCTTCTCTCCTCGCCCATTGCCCAGCATCGCAGGGACGACCACATCCTCCTCACCTATTGAGGGATCGCCGGAAACGCCAACGCCAGTGCCTACCCTGCCGCTTGCCACCATCTTCTTCTCTTCCAATGGTTTTTCTGCAGAACCAAGTTTCTTTCTTTTGAAGAAATCATGCTCTGGGGCTTATTTTATAGCCAAAGTTTTCAAAGAAGAGTAACCCAAGCCGGGAGGACTCTCCGAAATACAAATCTACAGGAGCAAGCAAGGTTAAGATTGGGAAGAAGAAAATTTGTCAACAGAGACGAAATTGGAATTTATCAATGCCCCCTTTCAAAAAAAAAATATTATTATTTGAGCACGGGGCATTGAGTGGGCAAATGATGAGTCAAACCCAATCTGGATCGCGGTAATGAGTCAGGTCCAAGTGACCCGGCCCGTCTAGGATCACGGGTCAAGCCAGGATAGCCCCGTTGAGATCCGGGTTTCGTTAAACGAAGCCTCGTCACCTCAGGCTCCAAGTCATCACGACGGAGTCCTCCCCTTACCTGCATTTACCAAGTCTCACGGAGAGGATCTCACCTGCCTTCCACCTGGCTCGATCCTCAAGGACACGACTGAGGCTCCAAAGAGACGTTGAACTGATCGCATCCCCACCTGGTGGGAAAGAGTTATAAATAGAGCCCTCTCATCACTTGAGAGAGGGACGGTTTTTTTCCTACTTTCTCATATCTGTAACCCTCTACATTAATCAAAGATCACCATTTTGGAAGTGGACGTAGGTCACGCTTGACCGAACTACTATAAATCTCTCATCTCTCTTCAATTATTGCACAGCATTAATTATCTGACCGGTGGTGTCCGAATTCCTCCTTTTTGGCATCATCAACTATAAACACATTTTAAAATTTGGCTATAAAGACGGAAAACCCAAATTGTATTTGAACATGTTTGGGGTGTAATAAGTTTTTCTTTGAAATGCTTTGGACAAAACTTTGGTAAAAAAATACAAGTTACCAATATTATGTGAGTGCATATAGGGATTTATGTGATTTTGTTGTCTTGTCTGTAATGAATAGCATATCATATTTTTAAATACAATGCCTAAAGTTTAGAATATTATATACCATTTTATAAAAGATTATATAAAAAAATTGAGCAACAGCTTTATAACATGTACGTATATCCTCTCATTCATGTTCTATTGTACGGCATCATAATTTTTCCTCAAATCCGTGCCTGTCAATCCATAGTTTCTAATTCAATGAATGCTTGAAATTCATATATTTTACAATAAGAGGACCCTTTGTTCCATGGGATGGTTATATTAGATATTTGTCTCTTTTTTTTTCTTTTTTCTTTTTTCTTTTTTTTTAATGAAGCTGGAATGGTGAGTGTTGACAAGTAACCAACTTCTTTTTTTAGAAGGCATCTAAACCATTAGATCAATAGATAGTTAAAATTAGCTAAGAATTTATATTTAAGGTTCTTTTATCAAATGTTGTAATCTGTTTTAATAGCATGTTAAGACTCTTTCCTTGAAGTGGGGATGGAGGTTATTCTGATCTTGGTTTTGAATCAATGGCTGCTATGCCTTGCAATTCCTGATTTTTTTTTTATTTTTAGCCAAACTGAAAAAAAAACGAGACATGATAAGAAAGAGCTACAAGTGCTATGCAAATAGGAAATTGCTAAATTCCGCTCAAAACTGTAGTATTTTAACATTTTTGGCGTATTATGTCCCAAGCACATGGTATCCTTTTTTAATTCAGCGTTTAATTTAGCATTGGGCATGAATTACTATCTTAATGAAATCAATGCATTGGGTAAGTATCGCTTCTGCTGCTGTATGAGTATGAAATCAATGGGTGGCTTGTTGATCCTGTTGTATGAGTTATGCAAGTCTTCCATTTTGTGAGATTGCAGAAGAAGTTTGATGTAGTAGTGATTACTTGTTGATCTTGTTGTATGAGTTATGGAACCAATATTTTTTGCTCCAAACTCTTGTGTTCTGATGTTAGATCTCAAAATCCTCTTGTGTGGGAAGTTTATTAAACTTGTATCTGATGGTGTTCGTTTTTTATTTTATTTTTTGCAGATTGATTTTGGATTTTATTGTGCTGGCTGCAGACTCTTAGGGATCTACCTTGTTTTTGGTCACAGACATTTGTGGATGTTATAATCTTTTGAAAATGATGAAGTAGTAATATTTGTATATTTTAGAGATTTGTGGGTTTATTTTGGTTTATGGATGTCGGATATTTTGGTTGTGGATATTATTTTGGAATTATTGATGAATCTATTTTAAATTAGTTTGTGCATCAAGTTTGTTGGTTTAAACATGTATTCAGATTTTTATTTGTGGTATATATACAGGAAAAAATAGAAATATATATTTTTTTTAAATAATATTTCCCGACGCACCAGTGTGCGTTGCAAAAAAGAAAAAGTATTATAACCTTTTCCGATGTGATATGTGTGTCGGCCTCCCAACGCATTAGTAGTGTTGGCCATTACCGAGAATTCCCAACGCACTGCTAGCGTCGGCCATTATTAGGAATTCCCAACGCACTGCTAGCGTCGGCAATTATTATGAATTTCCAACGCACTGCCAGTGTCGGCCATTACGAGGAACTCCCAACGCACTGCCAGCGTCGGCCATTATTATGAATTCCCAATGCACTGCCAGTGTCGGCCAATTACTATGAATTCCCAACACACTGCTAGCGTCGGCCATTACTATGAATTCCCAACACACTGCCAGCGTCGGCCATTATTATGAAATCCCAACGCAATGCCAGCATCGGCCATTACTAGGAACTCCCAATGCACTACCTGCGTCGGCATTTATTTTGCTGACGCTGGTATTGTGTTGGCAAATATGGTTTTCGAATTAGGAAAACAATACTTTTTGCCGACGCATATCTTTTTGCCGATTTATTGGACGACGCTGTAGTGCATTGGTAATTGTACAGGGATCTGCCGACGCAATTAAAATAACGTTGGCTATGGATTTGGCTACACGTAATTGCCGATGCGAGGTCGACGCACTGAAATGCGTTGGGAAATCCTTTGCCAATGTAAAACTTACATTTCCAGACGCGGTGACTGCGGTGGCAAAATTCTATTTTGTTGTAGTGAAGAAATATTTTTTTATTAAAAATAATAACTTAAAAGATGAGTTTTAGTGATGGCCAAACTGATACGTGCCAGCTGAGTTTTAAAAGCTATTAAAAAATCATATTAGTTTTTTATAACACCATATGAGATAAAGAGGCAACACTATATCAAGTTCTCTATTCTCGTTCTTCTATCCTTCTAAAATGAAGCTCTCCGTTTGAAATGAATGAATGCAACACAACTATTGGTCCACTTTTCTTAGCCACTGTATATAACTAAATAAAAATAAAGAGAATGGCCAAAAGAAAAGTGTCAATCAATAGAGTTGAACTATAGTCCCAAGTACTAAAGTACTTACATAAGTAAAATTAGATTTGTGTCCAATATTCAAACCCATTTTAACTTTTTTTTTTTTTTTGCTGATGGAGGTTTCCCAACCCTTTAGGCTGGATTAATCCCTCCGGACCAAGAGAGAAGCTGATTAAAACCCATGTGGCCCCCAAGTGGTAGCACTTGTGGACTCAACCTTTGTATCCTGAAGAGGGGAAACTGGGGATTGATACCAGGACCTCTAGCTCCGAAAGAGAGAGGAACTGTGGTCCTGACCACTGGGCCAACCCCTGGGATTAAACCCATTTTAACTTTTAACTTAAGTTGCATTATGTTAATAAAAATAAAGTTTATATTTGCATCTAAATAGGGTTCGAATTGAGTTAAAAAACAGGCTTGAAAATGATATTAGATTGATCCCATGAGTTGAATCACATTCCATTGTAAGCCTAGAAATTGAGAAGCAAAGTCGTGTTGGAAAAAAAATATTTACTTGTCACTCATAAGATTTAGGTCTAATGGCAAGGGCCATATGTTTCAAATGTGTTGATGGACCGCGCGTTCATTGCTCGGTGCTACCGAGGTCGGCGGACGTGGGAGTCCGTTGGGTACGACCCTTTCGCGCCCGGGGGGTGGGCAGAAGCGGGTATCAACATTTTTTTATGTGGGTGTGCCAGATTTTCTATTTTACTTGGAATTGCAAGTGGTGATCCGGAGATCGACCTTCGCAAGTAAAAAGGAAATCAACTTCTTTCAATTTTTCTATTGCACATATATTTAAGAGAAGAGACATTAACTTGATTTGTCGTGAAAGGCGATTTTTTTGGCATTTATAGCCAATTTTTGGCGTTTATAGCCGATTTTGGCGTTTATATCCGATTTACAATTCTTATCCATAATGAAAGACAATAGTTGTGATTTTTGTCTCTTTTAGAAAAATACAAACTACAATGAAAATCAAGAAAATGAGGATCAACTTCTCAGGAGATTGTGGGGGACTCGCTCAGATTGACGGTCGCAAGCCATATGTGGACTTCGCCATCATCCATGCAGATGAGAACAGAGGATGCTCTTGATTCGCTTGGCTTGGCTATAACCTCAGATTTTTAGAGGACAAAGACCAATAGGAGGTCCTATGTCCAATAAAAAACTTAGTAGACGGGCTGAAAAGCCACGTCTAAGCCATTGGAGGCAGAAGGAGAAGGCAAGGACCTTGGGGGTACCCCCCAAGGGACTTTTGTCACCTTATAGTGGTGGCCGGTGTAGAACTTCAGCAGAGTTTTCTCTCTTTCTTTCTCTGGGTTTTCTGTGCTTGGAAGCTGATCTGATTCTTATCTCTGGGAGTTGTTTGATTTTTCTGATCTTTTTCCGATATGGATTTCTTTGGAGTGCTCTCCTATTTATAGGCTCTTGGTAGCCATTTAGGAGGGTTTATGGGCTTTTATTGTCATTAAGCCGCATAATGGGAGGAGTTACAAGGTTTAATTCCTTTATTTCGTAACTCATTTTTCTTGGCTTCTGATTGGCCGGTGGAGATTGAGGGCATTTAATCACCTTTAATCGCCTTGATGGGAGGAGTTTCATGGTTTAAATGCCATGAATCTCTTGACTTGTAACTCCCGGATGCTTGCTTCTGATTGGGCCGTCCAAAGAAATGAATTAATGACTGCAATAAAGCTAGTCAATTAATCGCATTAAGTGGTCGCCGAGCAGTTGAAGAGTCGCGGGCCGTGCCACGTCTTTTGGGATTCTTCTGGCGATGATCATCGATGGATCTTCATGTAGATCAACATCAGATGACCATGTAACTTTAGGTATTGGTTGCCAATAGCGGGTTGGTGCCATCTGTCCTGTCGATTTCTCGATCGGTCGGGTAGAAAGCACAGTTTTTTGGTTGACCGGTTGGCGATCAATGTTGATTTTGATACTCTTGATGATTGACCCATGATTTTGACGGATGTCAAAGGATTTGGTGTCTCAAAAGTATGATTTTTGGAAAATCCCAAGAGTCGGACGCTTCGAATCGCGAAAAACGACGAAAAAACGGGCTTTCGGGGCGAACCCGGTGAATCCAGGCTCCATGGTCGCAGGGGCTGGCGACCCTGGGCTAGGGTCGCAGGGGCTTGCAACCCTGGGCTAGGGTCGCAGGGGTGGGGGGATTTCCCCCTTTTTCGTCCCGTTTTGCGGCCATTTTTGATGTTTTTCGATTCTTTTTTCTTCTGTATTTTTTCTTGACATTTTTTTATCATTTATTGGCCTAATTTCCCTGTAGAAAACTTAATGAGAATCCTTGCATTTTAGAGTGCAAAGTTTCTAATTTTCCGAGAAAGCCGAAAACTTTGTCGCGCAGAGCTGCCGATTTTCTGTCAGAAGCTGAAACTAGGTCAAACGATGTCGGAATGACTTGAAATTTGGGGTGAAGCCTCCTGAGCAATAAATAAGACCAACCATAGGCTTTTGCTTAAGTTTTGAAGCCGTTTGGGGTCATATTGCTAGTAGACTTGTTTTTATCGCGATGAAGTTGTCGCGGCTTGATGTGCGGTCAACTGATGTCCGATTGACTTGGAATTTGACAGGGAGCCAATTGGAGTCATTTTAAGATGATCTATAGGCTCTGTCTTGGAAACCATGGTCTCGGGGAGCTTCGCCGCCGAAAGGCGTGATTTGGCTTCCGAGCGTCAAAGTATGGTAAAATGTTGCTGAAATGACCTGAAACTTGACGTGTAGCCCTTTGTAAGCATTTTGAAGCTGTCCTTGTGCTCTTTTTGATGAGTGATGGCATCGGTGGTTCTCGCCGCCGAGAGGCTTGATTTAGTTGTTCGAGGGTTGATGTAGGGTCAAACGTTGTCGGTTTGACTCGGAACTTGACGTGGAGCCTTTTGGATGTATTTAGAGACCATCCACAGGCTCTGATCGAAGATTTGGTGTCTCCGATGCTTTCGCCGCCGGGAGCTCCTTTTCAGCTGCTGGAGAAGCAAAGTTAGGTCAAATGATTTTGAAATAACCCGAAACTTCTTGTGTACTCCTCTTTTTGGCTGTCTTGAAGGATCTTGCAGTTTTTGTTTGATTCTGACAAGATTTGATTTTTTTTGGAAGTAACATTGCCTATTTATGGCAGGTTGCGACTTCATGTTGCTTTTTGAATCTTGAAGAAGCAAAGTGACATTTTTGGTGTCAATAAATGCCCCCTTGAGGTGCAGCGATGAGTTGCTTAACTTTTGTAGTCGATGTGCCTCGAAGAGATTTTTGAAGGAGAGCTTGTGACTTGACCAAGAGTCTTTGAGCAGTCCTTTTTTTTAGTATTGTAGCCTTTTGAGCTTCCAAGGGAATTTTATGGTAGTGAAAGGGATCACGTACCATCTCGAGGCAAAGTTTTAAGGATGACATCAGGGATGTGAATCTGGGTTTTTATTTTTGACCTTGTAACCTAACAAGCTGTATGTGGCAGGTTAGGGGGTCGGGTTTGGTTTAGACCGTGTGACCCAACAAGTTGTATGTGGAATGTTGGGGGTCGATTTTGGTTTTGATCTTGTGAACTAACAGGCTGTATGTGGCAAGTTAGGGGATCAGGTTTTGGTCTTGTGGAATGTTAATTTCAAGATTTTGGCGCAATTTGGTAGATGAGGCTGGATGGTTTGATTTTTGGAAGCTCATGGGGCTTGGAATTCTTTTTTTTTTCTTTTTGCATGGTCCAATCAACTCAAAAGAGGCATGGAACCATTTTTGTAAGCTCTTGGTAAAAGGGATTTCTCTTTGACTAAAAGCCCAATTTTTTTTTTAAGTGCCTAGGTGGTCAAACCTGGCTCATATGGGCAAACCCATGTGACCTTAAGCTTTTGAAATGGCTTAGATCTCATATGGTGTCATTTTTGTAAAGAATATCTAAAAATATCTCCTTTGGATAGAGAATATCTAAGAATATCTTTATTTGGAGAGAATCTTTCATGTTCCCTTTATTTTGGGAGAGAATATCTCAAGATATCTTTCTTTGGGAGAGAATATCTCAAATCTCCTATCTTTTGGGAGAAAATCTCTCATTGATTTCTTTTTTGGAGAGAATCCATGAAGATATCTTTCTTTTGGGAAATAATCTTTCTAGTTTCTTTCTTTTGGCAAGGTTACTAATTAGTATCACTTACCTCTTTCTTCTTTCCTTCTTTGGTTTGCTCTCTTCTATAAAAGTAAGGAGAATGTTGGATCTCTTGCTCTTATTGCTTTCTTTTGCAACAATCCCAAGAGGGCTTTAAAACCAAGAGTGTTTTATTCTTCAAGATCTTCAAGACTGTCTTCTTCTTCTCCATCAATGGCTCAAGTAAGTTCCATTTTTCAAGAAAACTCCATTGTAGGAAAAAAAGTTCTTTTTTTTGTTTCTTTCTTTTCCTTTCTTCTTTTTTTCATGTGTTTTTCCCTTTTTTTACACATCTTTTTCTTTTTTTTTGCACGTTTTTTTCTTTTTTTGTGGGCCGTACGGATCTGGCCATACGGCCACATGGCCTGTGGGCCAGTCCCTCTTTTTTTTTTCCTTTTTTTGTTCTTTTCTTTCTCCCCCCCTTTTTTTTTCTCATCATGATAATGCATTTTTTTTTGGGAAACCAAGATGTTCATGCATGCATTTTGTTTGTAAATTGAATTTGTAGCATGATGTGATAGCATACCTGAAAGTTTTTGCAAATTTAGGAATTTAGAGCTCGCAGCGATGTTGAGCCCTTCCTGTTTTGCGGAGACTTTGAGGTTTTGAAAGTTTCGAGTTTCGGAGCTCGCAGCAATGTTGAGCCCATCTTCAAGCTTTCTATTTCTTTCGGGATATTTCCTTTTTCTTCGGAATTACCCCGGAGCCATGTCAAAATTTCGCCAGATTTTTTTTAGCGAGATTCTGTTATTTTGATGATTGACCTTTTTCTTTTCCAACCTTTGCAGGTGGTTCCTCCAGAACAAACAAGGGTAAAGAGCTTGCTACAAGCGTACCTCGTCGATCTGCTAGATCTTCTAATCCGGCTGTTCAGTAGGCCTGGGAGAAGGTCTAGTATGTTGAGAGAAACCTCGAAGAGTGTGACTCTCTCAACAAAGATGAGATGAGACAGCAACTAATCGCTCTCAAGAGTGAGGAATTTTATAAGATCATAGTAAGCAGTCGTCCATGGTTGATAGACGATCAGAGGGCTTTGCCCAAGCCTACCTTCTTCTTTGGTGATGCAGTCCCTGACGACGTGAAATACAAGAGGAGATGTTTTCAGTTCTCTTACACAGCTGATGGTGAGGAGAGAACTATTGTTACCCGGTCGACGCTTGATCACACCGTCTCGATCATGAGCCTTTCTCCCACGTGCTCTAAGAGGGAAGATCCTCTAAGCTGGTGAGCTGACTTGGTGAGACGGTCCACTATGACCCAAATAACATCATTGCCCTTACTAGTCCTCGGTAATCCTGAGATGAAATTCATGGTAATGTGCTCCCATTCCCATTCTGGAATCTCTAATGGCCGTAGCAGTCCTGGAGGCTTCTGATGTTTTACCTTGATCAACTGACATGTCATACATCGAGAGACGAAAGCTGCTATCTCTCTCTTCATGTTATTCCACCAAAATCTGCCCTTCAAATTCTGGTACGTCTTCGTACTGCCCGGATGTATGGAATACTTGGTATTATGAGCCTCCGTCATGATATCATTCCTCAAGTCCTCCAAGTTAGGCACACATAGACGATCTCGGTAGTACAAAACTGCATCCACAACACGAAAATCTGGACGATCTGCTATATGCTCGGAAATCTTAGCCAACTCTGGGTCTTGTAACTGATTCTCTTTGATCTTCTGGATGAATGAAGGTCCTGACACTGACATATTCGCCAACATGACACCCTCCCTTAGTGGCTGAAAATCTACTACCAACTCTTTTAACTGTTGTACAACATAAGTCCCCTGAAGACTGGCCATGCTAACTGACTTTCTACTCAAGGCATCTGCTACTACATTCGCTTTCCCTGGGTTATACTTGATTAGAAAATCATAATCCTTGATATATTCCATCCATCTTCTCTGCCTCATGTTCAACTCCTTCTGAGAAAACAAGTATTGTAGACTACGGTGGTCGGAGTGAACCTCAAACTTCTCTCCATATAGATAGTGTCTCCACATCTTCAACGTTAAAACAACTGCTGCCAACTCAAGATGTGTTGCATAGTTCTTCTCATGATCTTTCAACTGTCGGGATCCATATGCAACTACCTTCCCATCTTGCATCAAAACACATCCAAGTCCAACATTGGAAGCATCGGTAAAAATGGTGAAACCGCCGCTCCCTGATGGCAAAGTAAGGATTGGAGCTGTAGTCAATCTCTTCTTCAGCTCTTGGAAACTAGCTCACACTTGTCTGTCCATACATATGGTGTATTTTTCCTAGTCAACTTCGTCAAAGGTGACGCAATCGACGAAAATCCTTGTACAAACCTCCGATAATACCCTGCCAATCCAAGAAAACTCCTGATCTCTGATGCATTCTTCGGTCTGTCCCAATTCATAACTGCCTCAATCTTGGACGGGTCCACTGATAATCCTTCCTTGGAGATGATATGACCTAAAAATGTGACTTGGTCCAACCAAAACTCACACTTACGGAGTTTTGCAAACAACTGATTCTCTCTCAGAAGTTGAAGTGCTATCCTCAAATTTTCTTCGTGCTCTTCTTTGGTCTTGGAATACACTAAAATATCATCAATAAATACCACTGTAAATTGATCCAAATACTCCACAAATATCTTGTTCATCAATGCCATGAAAATTTTCGGTGCATTAGTCAAACTGAATGGCATCACTAGAAACTCATAGTGTCCATATCTTGTCCGAAAAGCTGTTTTTGGTACATATGAATTTCTGACTCTCAGCTGATGATAACCAGACCTCAAGTCAATTTTCGAAAAGTAAGCAGCTCCTTGTAACTGATCGAACAATTCATCTATCATTGGCAATGGATACTTGTTCTTGATGGTCACTTGGTTCAATCTCCGGTAGTCAATACACATTCTCATAGAACCATCTTTCTTCCTTACAAACAAAACTGGTGCTCCCCACGGTGACACACTAGGCCTCACAAAATCTTTGTCCAAAAGTTCTTGCAATTGTGTCTTCAACTCTCGCAATTCTACCGGAGCCATTCTGTAAGGTGCAATAGATATCGGAGCGGTCCCCGGTAACAACTCAATAGTGAAGTCTATCTCTCTAATGGGTGGCAATCCTGGTATCTCCTCCGGGAAAACATCTAGAAATTTGCAAATAATTGGGATCTCCTCCATCCCTTGGGACCGTTTATCCTCCGTGATAAACGCCAAATAAGCCTCACAACCACTTTTCAGAAGTCTATCAGCTTTCAATGCTGAAATAAACCCTGCACTAGGACTACTCTCTCCCTGAAACAACACCCCTGCTTGGGTCTCCTCTAACTTGAAAGTTAGGGCCTTATGGAAACAATCCATAGTAGCATGGTATCCTGCTAACCAATCCATCCCTAGGATGACATCAAAATCCTGCATCTTCAATAAAATGAGATCTGCCGGTAATACTACTCCTCCTATCATGACTGAACAACTATGGTAACAAGTTCTACAAACAACTTCCTTACCTAAAGGGGTAGCCACAGTCAAAATGAAACTCAACTCTCTAGCATGCATATCAATCAACTTAGCAAATTTTGGAGATAGGAATGAGTGAGTAGAGCCAGGGTCAAACAAAACCCTAAGCATCAAAACCACAGACGAGAAGTGTACCTTCCACTACATTGCTTTCCGCCTCTGTATCAGCTCTATTGACAGCATAGAGCTGTGCCCTCTGTTGTGGCCTATTTTGTCCTTGCTATTGCCTGCCCTGCTGTGCGTTCCTATTCTGCTGCTGAGGACGCTGATTTTGATTTTGATTCTGCCCTTGCTGACGGGCCGGTTGCTACTGTGGCCTGAACTGTTGCTGAGGTGCCTGTTGCTGCAGCGGCCCAGCCTGATTTTGGACCACTAGTGCATTTTGAGGTGGTGCCTGACGTTGTGCTCCTTGCTGCTGTCTATTATATCTATCTGGCCTTGGGCAATCCTTCATTTGGTGGTTCATAGAGCCACATCTAAAGCATGCTCCCGTAATAAAATGGCAATTGGTACTCTCATGGTTTTTCCCACAGTGGATACAAACCACTGGATTCTGTGTATTCTGCTCTTGCTTTGGCCTTTTGTTCTGATTGTTCCTTTGCTGATAGTTCTGTTGCTGACCTTGGCTTCTTCCTTGATTCTTGATGATCTTGTTATGAAAGTTTTCAAACTTGTATGCCCTTTTGACAGCTTCTTCAAAGGTGACAGGTGGTACAACCCCGGTAGCATCTCTCTCAATGATTAGGTGAAGTCCCTCAAGGAACTTAGTTATCTTCTTTTCCATGGCGTCCACTAATTCTGGTGCGTACCTTGACAGTCTCTCGAACTTGGTGAGGTATTCGAGGACTGTCATATTCCCTTGCACAAGTTGCTGAAATTCTGCGGCCTTCTGCCTCTTGACATGGGCAGGTACATATTTCTCTCCAAACTGCTTCTTGAAGTTAGTCCAAGCTTCTGCATCAGCCATTGTCCTGTATTCTGTCTTGATGGTCTTCCACCATATATCTGCTAAGCCCGTGAACATAGAAGCTGCGAGCTGCACTTGTTCTACACCCGTACATGTGAAGATTTCAAATATATTCTCTGTGTGCTCAAGCCAGTCATCTGCTGCCATTGGATCCTCTGTTCCCATGAACTCCTTCGGTCCTCTCTTCCTGAACTGTTCGTACAACACATTAGGATCATTCCCTCTATTGTTGACTGGGCCCGGTGGTGCAACTGGGATTAGTTCCGGTCTCCTCTCTAGCACACCCAACAACTGTGCTTGCATTTGAGCCATTTCCCTAGCATGATCTTCGTCTTTCTTAAGCATTTGCTCCCGCAATCTGGCTTGTGTTTCATTTGCTTATGCTTGGAGTCTAGCCTAGTTCTCATTGGCCTGACGTTGCTGGTCTAACATGGCCTGCATCATCTATTGAAATTGGTTCTGCATGTTGTTGTCCTGTGTATCCTCTGCAATAGGCCCTATATTCTCACTGTTACTAGCAACGTGGTTACTGTTTGCTGCTTGTTTGCGAGGTGGCATAACGCTGCAAAACAAATTGTTAGCACATATAAATTTAGACATAGGGTGGTCACACATTGCTCGCACGATTCTATTCTAACGAGAGTCTAATGAGTCCTCGCCACGTCCTTATGATTTCTAGTTTCTTTTAATTGCCTGAAACATGTCCTGCTCTGATACCTGTCCTGTCGCGACCCTCGACCGGGTTAGGGGACCAAATCCGGGATTGGGACTGATGATGCCGCGCCACGTGCATATCTTTGGCTAATCCGCATACGGGATTAAAAAAATATTTATCCGTGCGCGTGATTTCCCACAGGGTTCCACGGTGAGGATTACGAATCCCATTCATTCACATGTAAACATATTAGTACACCTTTGATATTGCGGAAGCGTGTAGCAAACCATAGTAGTACTATTCCATTCCATAGACAAGACGGAATTATAATCGATATAACAGATATCAGAATGAGCAATGATCAGTAACATAATTCCCATAAGTAAAGTTAAAGTTTACACAAAAGATCAGCTAATTAATTTTCCCAAAATAATGGTCAACAAAGACCGATACAACCAAAAGAACAAACCCCTAAAAGATGTATACTAAAACCCAAAGTGTCGTCCTCAAAGCCAGATCAAATGTCTACATGACATCATCCGCTTGCCACTCGATTACTCGTTACGGTTCACCGACCGCCTCCTCAGGCTCCTCCTCAATGGCAATGGGATCGGGACCTGAGTACCAAAGTAAATGGATCAGACACGACGGTCTGGCAGGTGGGTGAAAAGGTATAACAAATAATTTAAAACAATGATGCCTTTAGAAACATAGTAGAACCTGGATAAATAATGAATTTCATAAAAGAAGAATGTATCTTTTAAAAGAGGTACATATGCAATAAAACATGTAAGGTAACAAGGATTCAGAAACTAACAAGATGGCAACCACACAAAGCTAAATCCTCTCTCACGAAAGTGATGAGAGCACATCGGGATATTGACCTCAGTCACACGAGGTGAGGAGAATCAACGACGTTGACCTCAGTCAGCACGAGGTGAGGAGAGTCAACGATTTTATACAATAAATACATATAATACTCTGCGGGACCACGGTAGCGAACCGGGTATATCGGGGTGAGGCGGGAACAATGCTGTAGCTGTTATAACAGAAGGGGGATGTCCAAACCGGTGGATCAAACCGATAAGGTTATCCAAGCTTAGTGGTGCCGACTCGTAGGTAACATGTGGAAAAATCGAAACAATTGAATACACATAACGAGGCGGGGTACCCATAGGTGCAAAATACATTAGTATCGGGACGAGGTTTAAATGGATCATCAATATGCTAAAACAATGCTCTCGGGGCAAGTATAATCACATATCGTGGTTTCAAAATCCATGAGTAAGAGTTTAGTTAAAAATCAAATACGAGTGGATCCTCATACATTTCCGGGCTAGGCATTGAGATTTCAAGATTGGGCCAATGTGCATAGGGTTCTGTATGTCGGTTATGATATAAATTGGTACTCTTTTAAGAATTAGGGACATCTCAGGTCCTTATACACATTGACCAACCTAGAAAATCCTCAATGAATCTCCATAATGGGGTTTCTCCTTCCTTTGGACTTCATACGACGCCATGCAAGTCTTTATATTGCACTGGGGCTCCAACCAATACCTCCCCAAGCCTAAAAATAATGTTTCAAGTCCTTAAGTATTGACCCAGGCATGACAGGCAGTTCGCTTGAGCGGACTGGGAAGTTCGCTCTGGCGGACTGCTCTCTGTTTGGGGTTCGCTCGAGCGGACCAAGGTTCGCTCGAGCGGACCTGCTCGGATCAGGTTGGCTCGAGCGATCAGAGGGTTGGCTCGAGCCAACAAGGTTCTATGACGGATTCGCTCGAGTGATGTGTCAAGGTCGCTCGAGCGAACTGTCCAGAAACCTGTTTTCTGTGTACAGTTCGGCTCTTCTCCTTTCTTTCCTTTCATGCACTTTGAGAACCCTTCCTACAAGTATTTGAGGGTCTCAAAACTTCCTTTGTAAACCCCATTCAATCCAACACACTCCCCCAACAACCCCACCATCAAAACATTAACTCCTTACTCATTTCCACTTCATTCAATGCAAGGCAAACTCCATTAATGAAAATCCATAAATGATCATAAATGATCTTTTAACAAGACAATAATACATATGTTTTCAAGAAAACAATTAATAGAGATTAGCCTATCAATATGCATGTTTCCAAAACCATTAACACTCATAAAGCAAAATAGGTGAAAGCAATTAATAAGAGTTCAAATTTTATAAGCAAGAATCATGAAATCAACCCATTCATCCACTTGCCTTAGGTCCAATACTAAGAAAATCAAGCCACTAGCACCTCTCCAAGCTGAGACACCAAATCTACACAAAACCCCCAAATACAAACCCTAAAACCATCAAAACCAAACAATAGAAAGAGAAAGTTTGTAATAACCAAGATTAAGCCTCTCTAGGACTAGGAGGACATAAATCTAGAAGTTTTGGGAGGATTACTTACTTGGAAGTGTTTCAAATAGCCAAAACTAGCTCTAAGGTTGCTCTAGAGTGGTTGGATTTCCTTACAAGTTGCATCAATGGTGAGCCTTCAAGATGAGGAAGAATATTGTGGCCTCCATTTTTCCATTAACAATAGCTTGGTGGTGAATTGAAGATGAAGAAGCAAGAAGAAGACAAGAGAAGAGAAAACCCTAGGGCTGGAACAAGGGTTTCTCTCACAAGAAAGGTAGCAAGGAAAGGAAGAATGGGAAGAGGGCTCTCCTTATATAGCAAGTGGGGATGGGGCCCACAACTTAAAAGACTTGTCGGGCTAAAAACATGGCTTTCGTGGCTTCAAACGAATTCGACGAAGAAGGCAAAGTTGCTCGACGAAACTTCTAGTTTCCAAAAAGTATATATTTTGCAAGTTTTGGTGACATCAAAATTGGTGTCCAAATTTTTGGGTAAAAAGACCATTTTTCCCTCAAATTGTAAAAAGTCAGATTTAGGGCTCTCGAATGGGTACGATGTCAACATGAAAGTTGTAGGGATTAACAAGATAAGTCAAACGGGATTAAAACATAATTTTTTTTTTGTAAATCATGGATAAACCCCCAATCTCACACAATTCATAGCAAGAACCCCCAAACGGTCCCACAAATAAAAAGGCTCTCAAAATTTTCCCAAAGCTATTATAAAAGCTATTCTAATCCCAAACTAATTCAAAAGCCACTAAACACACTTAAAGCTAAAGCACAACTTAATTAACTCTAGTTGAGATCTTTCGGAATTGTGGTCCGTTATCATGGACGAATCTTTTAGGTATGCCAAAACGACAAATGATGTTGGTGCGCAGGAACTGAAGGACTGATGAGGTCTTCATTTCGTTAAGCGCAAATGCTTCTGACCACTTGGAGAAATAATCCGTAGCGGCGAAGATGAAGCGATGACCTTTAATCAAAGGGGGAGAAATAGGACCTATGATGTCCATACCCCAGGCTTCGAAAGGCCATGAGATCGCTGTAGGATGTAGCCATTTTGGAGGCATGTGAACATAATCTCCGTGAACTTGGCATTGTTGGCAGCGCTTAATAAATTGCATTGCGTCAACTACCATGGTAGGCCAGTAATAACTTAAACTTTTTATCTGATCATAGAGCTTGGGACCAGCCTGATGAGCTCCACAAAGACCAGCATGAACTTCTTTGAGTGTTTCTTCAGCGTCTTGTTGTGACAAGCAGTGTAGAAGTACTCCGTTGAAGGATTTCTTGTAAAGGAGTTTTGAAGGAATATCCAAATGAAAACTTGGGGTTCGCCATTGGATGCTTACCCGTTCTTTTGGATCTTCAGTAGGATTCTGAACATAGTGTAATCAATGACGGATCCTTCCAGTCGCCGATTGAAGGTTGAAGGATAGAGATCCGACTTCCAACCACTCGGTGGCATTCAGCAACTGCTTGGTGTGTGTTAAGAGGATGAAGGATTCTTCTTTTGCACACTGTGAATTGCATATTTTCCCCTTCCTGGATTGCCATAGATGCGGCAAGTCCAGCCAGTGCATCTGCACGTATGTTTTCACCTCTATGAATGTGGGTGATGTGACAGATGTCAAACTTTTGCAGAAGCGATTGTGCCTTATTGTAGTAAGGCAGTAGATCAGGCTTCCTGACTTCAAATTTCTGATTCATCTGGTTGACGATCAGTTGAGAGTCTCCAAAGATTTCCAGCATGGTGATACCGGATTCGATGGGGAGTTCCAATCCTAGGATCAGAGCTTGATATTCAGCTGCATTGTTTGTGCATGGTTCCAGTAGCGAGAAAGCGTGTGGAATCATATATTTGTCGAGGCTAACAAAGAGGATGCCAACTCTCGAGATCAGCTGTCATTTTTCATTTGTCCTGGTTGCACCGTCAAAGTACATGTCCTAGGAAGCATTTTGTGAGAAAGTCTCCACATTGTAGACTGGTTCGTCTGGGAGATCTTCTCAAAGTGGAGAATCTTTAGGCAATGGATGCTTTGCGAGAAAGTCTGCTAGAGCTTGCCCTTTGATTGCCTTTTGTGGTACATACCTAATATCAAATTGTGATAGAAGGATGCACTATTTTGCCAGTCGGCATTGAGAGAACCTGCTTTTGTGACAAGGACCTTCAAGAGGTTGATCCTCGAGACCAGGTAGACTGTGTTGGAAAGCATTCCTTTCGACTGGAGAGTAGTGATGCTCTGCACCTACTAGCATGCGACTGAGGTAGTATAGAGCAACTTCTTTTCTTTCATCATTTTCTTGTGCAGGCAGAGCGCCCAGAGAGTGATCAAGGGCTCTTGTGTATAAGATGAATAGTTTTCCAGTGGTAAGAGCAGCTAACACTGGAGGTTTTGGTCAGGTATGACTTGATATCTTGGAATGCAGCTTCACAGTCAGCATCCCAGACAAAGTTTACACCTTTTTTCATCAACCGGGAGAATGAACGACATTTCCCCGAAAGATTAGAGATGAACCGTTTGATGTAGGCCAATCTCCCTTGAAGCCCTTTGAGTTCTCTCAAGGTTCTTGGAGAGGGCATTTCTAGAATGGCTTTGACTTTTATGGGGTCAAGCTCTATTCCAGCTTTCCAAACTAAGAATCTGAGGAACTTACCCGACGAGACGCCGAAGAAGCATTTCAGAGGATTTATTCGCAGTTTGTGTTTGCGAAGCAGGAGGAAGACTTTTCGAAGGTCTTCGAGATGATCTTCTTTTCTTTTGCTTTTGACGACGAGGTTATCAACATAACATTTGACCGTCTTGTGCTGCATATCTTGGAATATCTTCATCATAGCCCTCTGATATGTGGCACTAACATTTTTCAGACCAAATGGCATGACAGTGTAGCAATACACGCCAAATGGGGTCCGAAAAGATGTATGTTTTTCATCTTCAGGGTGTATCTTTATCTGATTGTAGCCAGAGAAACCATCCATGAATGTCATTCGCTCGAATCCACAGGTATTATCAATCATGACCTTTGGTATGGGGAGCGGAAATTCATATTTAGGGCATGCGCCATTCAGGTCTCTATAGTCAATACAGACCCTGATCAGCTCGTTTTTCTTTGTCATAGGGACAATGTTGGCTAACCATTCAGGATGTTGTTCCTCACGGATGAAGCCGACGCTTTTGAGTTTTTGAACTTCTTGTTCAATTTTATCCATCACATCTGGACGGAATCTTCTTTGGCCCTGCTTGACAGGCTTGATGTATTCTTGAAGATTGAGTTTGTGGACTGCTATTTTGGGGTCTAAGCCAAGCATTTCAGCGTAAGATCATGCAAAGCAATCAACGAACTCACGAAGAAAGGCGATGTACTCGAGTAACTCATCATCCTTTATATTCTTGCTTATGAATATAGGACGTGGGTTATTTGGTGTTCCTAAGTCTATCTTTTGAACAGGATCTTCTGTTGGAAGGTTCGAAGGTGGTTCCTCCACAATATTTCCGGAGGCTTCCAGCTCAACGAAACATTCTGGGGTATCAGGGGCATTTTTAGACCAAGGTTTTGTTCCTTTCCACGGGTCTTCTTGATCGGCAATTTTCCCAAGGCTTGCTATGAGATGACCCAATCCCTCGCTGAAACCGTGTCGAAGTAAGGTACTTCTTTTGGAGACGAGGGTTCTTCTAGGTCAGAAGACCACACGTCTGTGCCATCGGACAATTTATCTTCATTGTCAGAGAAATCGTACGAATTGGATGAGCTTCCTAGATCTTTGTCAGGTGACTCATCGAAGAGATATCTAGGGAGATCGATGTCTTCAAGGACTTGAGATGTTGAGGCTTGGTCAGTAAATTGACTTTTAAGCCTTTGTGTCAACTGTCTCAAGGGAGTGTCGGGATCATACCCTAGCCCGTGTGAAGACTTTTCTACATGGCCGTAGAGTCTCTAATCTTCCAGCTGGCTTTTGGTCAAGGCGGGCCCCAATGGTGTGAGAAAACCGCGTCCTTCTCCCAAACCGACTGGGTTTTGAGCGTCAAAGCCCATTTTCTTCATAATAGCTTGTGCCACAGGACTATATAAGGACAGTTGAGGCATACCTTCATTTTGGAAGGGTTCAAGCATGGAGTTTGATGAAGAAGCATCCGATCTATGGAAGAAGATCGGCTTTTCCTTTGCTGAAGTTGCTGGAACAACGAAGGAAGCTGACGTAGGATCTTCTATGTCAGAAGTTGTCTCCATTGGAGTAAGAGCAGGCTAAACTTGCTGAGTGTCAGCTTGGTTTGACGATGTGTCGTCTTTTGGCTCTGAATCCGAATCCATGTCTTGTATGATAGACATGAAAGAGACAACAAATTTGACCCTAGACTTTTGCTTTGCCTTCTTCACTTTAGTCGTGATGACCAAAGGTTTTGAAGTTTTGAGGGAGATAATGAAGGGAGTTTGAATGCTCTCTTCAGATTTACCGGATGGTTTGTTTTCTTCCGGTGATTGTTGAGGAGCCTTACCTTTATCTTTCTGGAGATTTTCGGTAAAGGGTGCTGTGTGCTTCTACTCTTCTTCTTTCTCACCTTCATACATCTGTGAGTCTGCAAAGTGGACTTCTTTACCTTTGAAGGGTTTTCTATCCGCAAAGACTCGATGCATCATGCCGTTGTTGCCAACAAACTTGATGCATTGATGTAGAGTTGAAGGGACAACACCATTCTCGTGGATCCAGGGGCGTCCGAGAAGGATGTTGTAGCATGAAGGGGTTTTTATTGCATACATAGTGACCTCAGAGATAAGATCACCGATCTGCAACTTGAACCTAATTTTGCCGATAGGCCTCTGAGTACTCCTATCATATCCAAAGATAAATACAGAAGTGTGGCTCAGCTTGCTGGGTGGGATGCCCAAATCTTCGAGAGCCGAAGTGGAGATGAGGTTGAGTGTAGAACCTGGGTCGATCTGAACTCTATGCATAGGCATTTCCTTGATGTACCCTGTGAAATACAGGGGTCGGTTGTGCCTTGTTTCGCCAAGAAGGAGGTCTTCCTTAGTGAAGGCGATGGTTGCACTGGCTGCTTTTTGAACCGAGAGGCATTCGATGCATGATCCCTCAGTTTTCTTCTTTTCTCCCTTTGAGGAAGCTTCTGAGTTTTTGACCCGGTAGTCCATTTCAATTTGTAGGACTTGTGGGGCATGTTTGTCGACATCCTCATCCAGCTTTTGTAATTCTGAAATGAGATTATCACGAGTGCGTGGAGACATTCGTAATAAATCTAGGATGTGCAGATGTGCAGGTATGTGCTTGAAGTGTTCAATCAAGTCATACTTGAAAGCCTCCTTGGGGCCTGCAGGTTCATCATTGTTGCCACTAGGGGCACTTACAACATCTTTTCCCGAAGGATTTACATATGTAAAGGAAGATTGGTTGTAATTCTTGTGGTAGTCCCGGCCAGAGCGGGTGCCTCTACCAACTTCGAGAGCTTCTTGAGAAGATTCTTCGTTTGGAAGATTGTCTTCAGGATTAAGAGACTGTCGTTTTTCATTTGCTGAGGATGTATCTGCAGCAGAGTTGCCATCCTCGGTGATTGTGTTGCACAGAGCATTTTCCGGGAACAAGTCCTGAACAGCATCCAGCAACCTTTCTTTTTCGTTGACTAATTCATCATCCCAAGCATCAATAGCTGTGGATTCTTTAGTCAGGAAGGGTGTGAGCTTTGAAGTCACAGTCTCAGGGGAAGAAGCCTGAGAGGGTGTCGTCTCAGTGAAAGTAACGTGAGATGAGGTGGCTCCAGAGGATACATTGCTAGGCGTCATTGGAGTGTAAGTGATCTCGTCAGATGATGTTTCGGAAGAGCTATAATCCCAAATTATCACATTACAGGAGGCTCTAACAGGAGACGTTGCCTGATCGGAGTCAGACTCATCCTCGGATGTAAGAGGATCGTCTATCCAGCAATTTTCTCCATTTTCAGGAGTTAAGGGAGGATGTACCTGATGGTCTTCAGGGACTTCAGGCTCTAGATTGCGAGGAAGCTCGTTGACGCGGTCTTGCTCTTGTTCTAGAGCGAGACGCTGCAAGATCCTTGCATATTCTTCAAGATCAGGCATGGAAGCCAAATCTTCTTCTTCATTAGCTCTTTGTGGCTCAACATAGTTGATTTCCACTAGAGCAATGACAAATGTTGATTCAACAATATTTTCTTGTACAACCTCTTGGTCTTCTTCATCATCAGACTTGGATCCTTATGGCTGTAGGGGGTTATACCAGATTACTGGCATAAGATGAGTCTCAGGAACCCATTCTTCATCTGAGAGATATTCTCCTGTTTCAAGGGACTCCTCCCACTCGTCGGTGTAGCTAGATCCGAATCCATCATCAGTGTCGCTGGACTCGTATCCATCAATGGAGAATCCAACTACCGAATTGCAAGAGTATGATGCCCCCTGCATAGCTTCTTTGAATTGAGGTGGCATGAAATCACTGAGAGTGAATTTTTTTACCCCCTTTGAAGTCTCTGGAAGGGACGTTTTTATTGCACCCAGTGAAGCGGTAGAGGAAGTCTCTGCCTTTTCTTGGACTTTTTGTTTTGGCTGGGTCTTCTCTTGCCGTTTGAGCTTGAGGAGATGTTTCCTAACTTGCCTTCGCTGTTAAGTTGTAGGCTTTGTTTTCACGACCTCCCAATTTTCATCTTCCAGGAGATTGGGATGTACCCATAAGGGTTATCCATCTGGTGTCGGGTAAGGAACCAGTTCTTCGGACGCTTGGATTGTGTTTATCACCTTGAAGGAAGTAGTGATCTTCTTCTTCGGTGATTTTGATGTTTGTCCACATGACACCATGTTGACGGAGGCAGACCCATAGTTTTTGTCAAAGGTGATGACTCTATTTTTCCACATCTCGTTTATTTTCTCCCTCACAACGAAGCATTGATTGAGAGGATGCGAGATCATCTGGTGGTATGGACAGTACTGAGGATCGTTGGTTTTGCCAACATCACCCGGTCTTTTGGGTTCAGGCAAAGTGAGCTTGCCGTTTGCCACGAGAGCCCCGAAGATTTCATGAACATCTTTATCGAACATGTATTTCTTTTCTACTTGCTCTTTGAAGGCATCTGAGAGTTCAGGTCTCTTACCAGCAGCTTTGTTTTTAGCTTTCTTTGGTGGCTGAGGAGCTGACTTGGTCTGCACATTGAGGACCTCTTTTTTCTTTGTTTTTGAGGTTGCAATAGCGGTTGGCTCTTTTCTTGATGATTTCTAATTGTTGAGGTCTTTAATCACCATTTCAGCTTCCATTGAAGCTTCTAGGAGTTCTCCCAGGTTCTTTGATTTGTTGCCGTTGATCATGGAGCAGATTCTAGCTCTCATGTTGTTTCGGCAGATGTCGACTAGTGACACTTGTGGCAATACATCAGAGCATTTGTATGCCATTGCTTTCCACTTGTGAATGAAGTCATATGTTGACTCATTCTCCCCCGGTTTTAGGCTGCACAGCTGAGCCATAGTGGCGGGATGATCCTCACCTTTGATGTGAGTCAGGATGCGTGTGTCTAGCATGGCCCAATTTTGGATGGAGTCCTCCGGCAGAGTGGAGTACCAATCGAAAGCCGTACCTTTTAGGGTACTTGCAAAGAGGCGGATCTTGAGTGCATCTTGATCCGCGATAGCTCCCGTCAAGATTTTAAAGTGGATGACGTGCGGTCTGGTTGATCCTTTCCCCGTATATGTTTGGAGAGTAGGATGCTTGAATTTTGTAGGGAACGGGACCAAGTCCATCCATAAGGATATGGTGGCTTAATCCTATGTTCCTTGAGTATATCCTCTTCTTTTGCTTTTGCGAGGATACTGTCTACAACCTTTTTGGTAAGGGCACGTGACTCATTTTCTTCTTCGTTTACCTCATCATCTTGACGAATCGGAGGAGGTTCATTGTTCGCCTGATTTTGGAAGGTGAGGAGAAGGTTTTTCATCAGAGTTTCAATCCTCTGCTGGCCTTGTTCCAACAGCTGGATGCGTGTGATCGCATCATCTTGAGTTGGATTGCAGGGTGGTGGCTCAAAATTTGTAGCCAGGATGTTCATCCATTGAGATTCGAACAAAGAAACTGTCCTGGTGACTAAGTTGGGGCTCATTCTTTTTGATGAAGAGCTTGAGGAAGGATCACTCTGCCGTCCTTTGCTTGAAGGAGCAGGGGATTCTTCTGAGTATCTTTTTGTCCTAAAGACGCTGCGGGTCACCGGACTTCGGACATGGATTTTTGTTGCTGACTTTTGGCGTCTTCTGGTTTTTCCAACCATATGGACAGCAACAACTTGGTTGGGTCTTTCTTTTTCGACCCATTTGTGAGAGACTTGAAGTGTAGGAAGCAGGGTCCTTTGCTTCTCTAGTCTCTTTTGTCGATACGACGCGCCGCGGCGTATACGACGAGTAATTTGAGCTTCGGTCAGCTTTGACTGGGCTTTGACAATGAAGGATGTGCTCACTCGAGCGCAGTAGCCAAGCCTGTCTTCTTTTTAGCTGGGTAAGGACAGGATGCAGACGCGGTCCTTTGCCTGTTGCAGTGAAGCTTTGAATTTTTCGAGTTCGTCCCCTGTAGATATGAAGGGTCGAACCGAAGGATTGTAGGCCTTAGCAGGTGCTTGTAAGGGCCTTGTGATGCATGATCTGATTTTGGACTTGTAAGAACAAGCTGGCTCATGCTGGGTTGACTTGGGAGTTAGGTTGGATATGGGTCTCTCCTCTTTCATGTAAGCAAGAGGGTAGAACTGGTTCTCCTTGAGTGGGGCCAGGTATGTTGGCTTGGTGGATGTTTAGGACCTTCTTTGTTTTGGTGAAGGTCTTGGGGACCAAGTCTTAGGATAGACCTGGTCGTTTGTGGGTTGAAGCTTCGTGGGGGTGCCACGGGCTTTGGGCATTTTGGTGCTCGCCTTTGTTGTCACGGTAGTGACACGTTGAAAGACGAGTTTCTGCTTCTTGGAAGGAGCGGTTTGTTATTCGGGAAGTGGGAATGGTCCCAGCGTCCTAAAGACGATAGTCCGGGGAGTCGAGATCGACCCGAAGTTCAGAGAGTTACCGAGGGAGTTGACGCTTCGGCAACTGATGGGGAGCTTGTAGGTGCGCGTGGTTTGCTTCTGTTGAAGCATGAGCTGGTGCTTGTTCTCATTGAAAGTAATGGTTAGCGATGCTGCCATTGTTAGTTTTTCAAAATTTTTTTGAAACAAGACCACATCCATTAGTAATCACAAGAATATAATGATCATAAATGGGAAGTTCTATGGTTTTGTCTTTTCAAATCGCTCGAGGGATATGACCCAAGCAATATGAAGAAGGCAAAAAGCCATAGAGGGTACAATTGTTCAGATCGCAGGTATGGTGAGCCCAGAATGAGCGTTCCAATGACTGCTAGAAGCAATTGTAAACCTAAATTCGACTTAGCGAGAAGCATAGGTTGCCCGATGTAAGAAGAATATAAGGTTGGAGTTACAAATGTGCCGGTCGCAAATACTGTAGACCTTGAAAGGGCGTACTAGTACCACTAGACACAAATGTTTTGAGACCGCATCCATGAGATGAGATTCTATGTTTCGAAAGGTCAAGATTGGATTCATCAAAGAGAGCAGATGATATTCCGATCCAAATACGATCTCAGCGATTTTCGTGAGGGCTAGTACTCAGAATGAAATGAACCATAATTTCTCGGATCTGAATAAAAAAATGACGAGTTTTTTTTTTTGAAAGGTCAAGATTGGGTACATCAAAGAGAGCAAAATGCTTTCCAATCTGAACACGGGCTCAACAATTTCCGCGAGCGCCAGTGCTCAGAGAGGAGGAGACCAAAATTTCTCCGATCTGAACCCAAAAATGACGGAAGTTTTTCTTTTTTTTGAAGTTTTTTTTTAAAAAAAATCCTTTTTTTTAAGTTTTTTTTAAAAAAATCTTTTTTTAATTTATTTATTTATTATTTTTTTAAGATTTTTTTTGAAAATCTTCTTTTTTTTTTTTATTTTAAAATTTTTATTTAATTTTTTTTATTTTGAATATGTTTTTTATTTAAAAGGCGAGAGAGTAGACATAGGCCTCCTAACCTGGTCTTATGAAATCTCGATTGATAGAATTGCCCCCAGGTAAGGGTAGGATTACTTAATGAACCCGTTTGGAGGACCCTTGCCTAGAATAGTCAAGCTGTCTCCACACTCTGGACAAGGCTTTTCTTGAATCAACCGTGATCAAAGCACGCAGTTGGTTTAACCTTAGTGGTCTATGTTTTTTTTTTTAGATTTCAAATAGACTCATCGAAGAGAAACGATGGCCCAAAAACTTAGTCGAATAGGCTTAACATTTATTCAAGCATGATGAATGATAGGAAAGGATCAAGGTTTCTCAATTTTGAATCCAAACTGAAAATTCTGAGTTTTTTGTTTTTTGTTTTTTTAGATCTCTAATGAACTCATCGAAGATAAATGATGGCCCAAAACCTTAGTCGAACAGGCTCAACATTTCTGCAAGCACGATGAACGATAGGAAAGGATCAAGGTTTCTCAATTTTGAATCCAAACTAAAAAATTTGATTTTTTTATTTTTTTATTTTTAGATCTTTAATGAACTCATCGAAGAGAAACGATGGCCTAAAACCTTAGTCGAACAGGCTCAACATTTCTGCAAGCACGATGAACGATAGGAAAGGATCAAGGTTTCTCAATTTTGAATCCAAACTGAAAAATCTGATTTTTTTTTTTTTTGTTAGATCTCTAATGAACTCATCGAAGAGAAATGATAGCCCAAAACCTTAGTTTAACAGGCTCAACATTTCTGCAAGCACGATGAACGATAGGAAAAGATCAAGGTTTCTCAATTTTGAATGCAAACTGAAAAATCTAATGTAAAGCGCTATGGAGATAGGATTATTGCAATTAAGTTAGTATTAGGAGAAGAGATAGTGAACGTAATTAGTGCTTATGCCCCCCAGGTGGGCTTAGGAGATGGACATAAGGAGAAGTTTTGGGAAGACTTGGAAGGAGTGCTACTAGAGATACCCCAAGGAGAGATGGTCTTCATAGGAGGTGATTTGAATGGTCATGTAGGACGTGACGTAGATGGATACATAGGAGTACACGGGGGACATGGGTACGGTAATAGAAATGAAGAAGGGAAGGATATCTTGGAGTTTTCAGTGGCTTATGATCTCATGGTAACTAACACATTTTTTAGAAAGAGAGAGGAGCATTTGGTGACGTATAAGAGTGGCTCATCGAGGACACAAATTGACTTCTTCTTAACTAGGAAAAGAGACCGTTTAGCTTGTAAAGATTGTAAGGTTATACCGGGGGAGAGCTTGACTTCCCAACATAGGTTGTTGATCATAGATGTGCAGTTACAAAGGTGGACTAGAAAAAAGAAGTTGTATAGATGCTCAAGGACTAAATGGTGGAACCTGAAAGGTGATAAGCAACTAGCTTTAAGGGAAAGAGTACTAGAGGAAGACGTTTGGGCGACAGATGAGAGTGCAAATAATATGTGGGATAAGGTAGCAGAGTGTATTCGGAGGGTAGGGAAAGAAGTCTTAGGAGAATCTAAAGGGGGTGCTCCGGTACAGAAAGAGGCATGGTGGTGGAGCGAAGCCGTCCAAGACAAGATAAGAGTTAAAAGAGAGTGCTTTAAAACGTGGCAAAAGGATCGAATTGAAGCGAACTTGGAGAGGTATAAAGAAGCAAAAAGAGAAACCAAAAAGGCAGTTAGTGAGGCCAAGGCAAAGGCATTTGAGGAGCTATATAGGCGACTTGACACTAAGGAAGGCGAAAGAGAGATATTCAAGCTTGCTAAAACTAGAGATCGGCGGACCAAGGACTTAAACCAAGTTAAATGCATTAAGGATGAGGATGAAAAGGTATTAGTAAAGGAGGAGGAGATAAAGGAGCGTTGGAAGAGCTACTTCTACAAGTTATTTAACGAAAGCAGTAGTAGTGACATACAATTGGGGCATCTTACCATTTCTAGAGAAGAAGCGAATCATATGTTCTATAGGAGAATCAGTAGGGAAGAAGTTAAAGAAGTATTGAAAAGAATGAAGAATGGGAAAGCGGTTGGGCCAGATGGTATCCCTATTGAGGTATGGAGGTGCTTGGGGGAGGATGGTATTAGTTGGTTGACAAAGCTTTTTAATGTAGTGCTAAAGAGCAAGAAGATGCCTAATGCATGGAGGAAAAGTATTCTTATACCCATATACAAGAACAAAGGAGATATTCAGAACTGTGCGAACTACCGCGGGATTAAATTGATGAGCCATACGATGAAATTATGGGAGAGAGTTATTGAGAGAAGACTAAGAAGAACAACAAATATTTCAGAGAATCAATTTGGTTTCATGCATGGGAGATCAACCATGGAGGCTATCTTTCTCTTGAGGAGGTTAATGGAACAGTATAGAGAAGGTAAGAGAGATTTACATATGGTGTTCATTGACTTGGAGAAGGCTTATGACCGGGTTCCTAGGGAGATTCTTTGGAAAGTTCTGGAAAAGAAAAGAGTTTGTGTCGCTTATATTGAGGTGATAAGGGATATGTATGATAGAGTCGTGACATCTATAAGGACGACTGGCGGCGAAACTAAGGAGTTTCCTATCACGATTGGTCTACACCAAGGCTCAGCGTTAAGCCCGTACTTGTTTGCCCTAGTTATGGATGAGATTACAAGACATATCCAGGATGAGGTGCTGTGGTGTATGTTATTTGCAGATGACATTGTTTTAGTGGATGAGACGAGAGAAGGAGTGAATGCTAAACTTGAATTGTGGCGGAAAACATTAGAGACAAAAGGGTTTAGGCTAAGTCGATGCAAAACGGAATATATGGAATGCAAGTTTAGTCAAAGTAGGACACCTGGTAACATAGAAGTAAGTTTGGGCACACAAAAGATAGTAGAAAAAGAAAACTTTAGGTACCTTGGATCTATGGTGCAACAGGATGGAGGGATTGATACTGATGTAAGTCACAGGATTCAAGCCGGGTGGACCAAATGGAGGAGTGCTTCGGGGGTCTTGTGTGATCGGAAAGTCCCCCTCAAGGTTAAAGGAAAGTATTATAAGGTGGCGGTACGGCCAGCGTTGTTATATGGACCAGAGTGTTGGGCAGTAAAGCATAATCATGTCAAGAAGATGGAAGTTGCGGAGATGAGAATGCTAAGATGGATGTGCGGGATCACAAGGAGAGATAGGATTAGGAATGAGGAGATTAGGGGCATAGTAGGAATAGTACCGATTGGAGATAAAATGAGAGAAAATCAACTGAGATGGTTCGGCCATGTTAGAAGGCGTCCAACAGAGGCACCTGTTAAAAGGTGTGAAAGCATGGAGTTTGCCAAGAGTAGGAGAGGAGAGGGAGACCCAAGAGAAGTTGGAAAGAAACTATTAAACATGATCTTGCCTACATGGATCTAACGGAGGACATGGCCCTAAACAGATTTGATTGGCGTCGTCAAATCCATATAGCCGACCCCACCTAGTGGGAAAAGGCTTGGTTTGGTTTGGTTTGGTTTGGTTTTTTTTTAGATCTTTAATGAACTCATCGAAGAGAAACGATGGTCCAAAATCATAGTCGAACAGGTTGAACATTTTTGCAAGCATGATGGACGATAGGAAATGATCAAGGTTTCTCAATTTTGAATCCAAACTGAAAAATCTGATTTTTTTTTATTTTTTTTAGATCTTTATTGAACTCATCGAAGAGAAACGATGGCCCAAAACCATAGTCGAACAGGCTCAACATTTTTGCAAGCACGATGAATGATAGGAAAGGATCAAGGTTTCTCAATTTTGAATCCAAATTGATAAATCTGATTTTTTGTTTTTTTTCTTAGATCTTTAATGAACTCATCGAAGAGAGACGATGGCCCAAAACCTTAGTAGAACAGGCTCAACATTTCTGCAAGCACGGTAAACGCTAGGAAAGGATCAAGGTTTCTCAATTTTGAATCCAAACTAAAAAATCTAATTTTTTGATTTTTTTTTTGAAAAGAGAAAGAGTGGAAATAAATTCAAAGAATTAGAAATTTCCAAAAAATCTCATCTCATTTTTTTTAGATGCGAAATCCAACATAGGCCACCAATTCGAAAGTAGCCAAGGAATCGAGAAAAGAAGTATAAGCATAGAGCAAAAGACATGATATACAAATATTTCATTTCTAGCATCGTGTTCTCAAATGAACGAGTCCCACCGGGTGGAGCTAGCTTGATGGACTGCGCTTGGTGCTACCGAGGTCGGCGGGCGTGGGAGTCCATTGGGTACGAACCTTTCGCGTCGGGGGGGGGGGGGGGGGGGGGGGGCAGAAGCGGGTATCAACATTTTTTTGTGTGGGTGTGCCAGATTTTCTATTTTACTTGGAATTGCAAGTGGTGATCCGGAGATCGACCATCGCAAGTAAAAACGAAATCAACTTCTTTCAAGTTTTCCATTGCACATATATTTAAGAAAATAGACATTTTCTTGATTTGCCGTGAAAGGTGATTTTTTTTGGCATTTATAGCCGATTTTTGGCGATTATAGCCGGTTTTTGGCATTCATAGCCGATTTTTGGTGTTTATAGCCGATTTTGGCGTTTATAGCCGATTTACAATTCTTATAATAATGAAAGACAAGAGTTGTGATTTTTGTCTCTTTTAGAAAAATACAAACTACAATGAAAAGCATGAAAAGGAGGATCTAACTTCTCAGGAGATTAAGGGGGACTCGTTCAGATTGACGGTCGTAAGCCATATGTGGACTTCGCCATCATCCATGAAGATGAGAACAGTGGATGCTCTTGATTCGCTTGGCTTGGCTATAACCTCAGATTTTTAGAGGACAAAGACTAAGAGGAGGTCCTATGTCCAATAAAAAACTAAGTAGACGGGCTGAAAAGCCACGTCTAAGCCATTGGAAGCAGAAGGAAAAGGCAAGGTACTTGGGGGGTACCCCCAAGGGACTTTTGTCACCTTACAGCGGTGGCCGATGCAGAACTTCAGCAGAGATTTCTTTCTTTCTTTCTCTGGATTTTCTGTGCTTGGAAGCTAATCTGATTCTTATCTCTGGGAGTTGTTTGATTTTTCTGATCTTTTTTCGATCTGGATTTCTTTGAAGTGCTCTCCTATTTATGGGCTCTTGGTAGCCATTTAGGAGGGTTTATGGGCTTTTATTGTCATTAAGCCGCATAATGGGAGGAGTTACAAGGTTTAATTCCTTTATTTCGTAACTCCTTTTTCTCGGCTTCTGATTGGCCGGTGGAGATTGAGGGCATTTAATCGCCTTTAATCGCCATGATGGGAGGAGTCTCAAGGTTTAAATGCCATGAATCTCTTGACTTGTAACTCCTGGATGCTTGCTTCTGATTGGGCCGTCTAAAGAAATGAATTAATGACAGTAATAAAGCTAGTCAATTAATCGCATTAAGTGGTCGCCGAGCAGTTGAAGAGTCGCGGGCCGTGCCGCGTCTTTTGGGATTCTTCGGGCGATGATCATTGATGGATCTTCATGTAGATCGACATCGGATGACCATGTAACTTCAGGTATTGGTTGCCAACAGCGGGTCGGTGCCATCTATCCTATCGATTTCTCGATCGGTCGGGTAGAAAGCAGACTTTTTTGGTTGACCGATTGGCGATCAATGTTGATTTTGATACTCTAGATGACTGACCCGTGATTTTGATGGATGTCAAAGGATTTGGTGTCTCAAAAGTATGAATTTTGGAAAATCCAAGGAGTCGGACACTTCAAAGCGCAAAAAACGACGAAAAAACGGGTTTTCCTGGGCGAACCCGGCGAATATGGGCTCCATGGTCGTAGGCGACCATGGCCCAGGGTCGCAGGGGCTTGCGACCCTGGGCCAGGGTCACAGGTGTCTGCGACCCTAGGGGGATTTCCCCATTTTTATCCCGTTTTGCGGCCTTTTTTGATTTTTTTGATTCTTTTTTTTCTTCTGTATTTTTTCATTGACATTTTTGATCATTTGTTGGCCTGATTTTCCTGTAGAAAACTGATAATCCTTGCATTTTGGAGTGCAAAGTTTTCCAATTTTCCGAGAAAGCCGAAGACTTTGTCGCGCAGAGTTGCCGATTTTCCGTTAGAAGCTGAACTGGGCCAAACGATGTCGGAATGACCTGAAATTTGGGGCAAAGCCTCCTGAGCAATAAATAAGACCAACCATAGGCTTTTGCTTGAGTTTTGAAGCCGTTTGGGGTCCTAATGCCAGTAGACTTGTTTTTGTCGCGATGAAGATGTCGCGGCTTGATGTGCGGTCAACCGATGTCTGATTGACTTGAAATTTGACAGGGAACCTATTGGAGTCATTTTAAGATGATCTATAGGCTCTGTCTTGGAAACCATAGTCTCGGGGAGCTTCGCCGCCGAAAGGCCTGATTTGGCTTCTGAGCATCAAAGTATGGTCAAATGTTGTCGAAATGACCTGAAACTTGACGTGTGGCCCTTTGTAAGCATTTTGAAGCCGTCCATGTGCTCTTTTTGATGAGTGATGGCCTCGGTAGTTCTTGCCGCCGAGAGGCTTGATTTAGCTGTTTGAGGGTTGATGTAGGGTCAAACGTTGTCGGTTTGACTCGGAACTTGACGTGGAGCCTTTTGGATGTATTTAGAGACCATCCACAGGCTCTGATCGAAGATTTGGTGTCTCCGATGCTTTCGCCGCCGGGAGCTCTTTTTCAGCTGCTGGAGAAGTAAAGTTAGGCCAAATGATTTTGAAATGGCCCGAAACTTCTTGTGTACTCCTTTTTTGGTTGTCTTGAAGGATCTTGCAGTTTTTGTTTGATTCTGACAAGAATTGATTTTTTGGAAGTAACATTGCCTATTTATGGCAGGTTGCGACTTCATGTTGCTTTTTGGATCTTGAAGAAGCAAAGTGACATTTTTGGTGTCAACATGTGTCAAAAGGTAATCTAGTCTAAATGAGCACTGTATGGTAACTGTATCCTACCTAATGGATCTATTGGCACTATTTTGATCAGTTGAGTTTAATTATCACAGTTTGTGGATTTTTAGGAATTTGTGAGAAATATTTATAAAAAAAGATCCAACCAATAAATCTATAGGTCACAATTTTATGATCCACATCATTAACATTATTAGATTCACGATAATCATAATATGTTCAATTTCATATCTGTTGACACCAAAAATGTCACTTTGCCTCTTCAAGATCCAAAGAGCTACATGAAGTCGCAATCTGCCATAAATAGGCAATGCTACTTCCAAAAAATCAAATCTTGCCAGAATCAAACAAAAACTGCAAGATCCTTCAAGACAGCCAAAAGAGGAGTACACAAGAAATTTCGGGCCATTTCAAAATCATTTGGCCTAACTTCGCTTCTCTGGCAGCTGAAAAGGAGCTCTCGACGGCGAAAACATCGGAGACACTTCGATCAGAGCTGATGGATGGTCTCAAAATACATCCAAAAGGCTCCACGTCAAGTTTCGAGTCAAACTGACAACGTTTGACCCTACATTAACTCTCGAACAGCTAAATCAGGCCTCTCGGCGGCGAAGCTCCCCGGGACCATAGTTTCCAAGACAGAGCCTATGGATCATCTTAAAATGACTCCAATAGGTTCCCTGTCAAATTTTAAGTCAATCGTGTTGGATACCGCGATCACTGAGAGGGGGGGGTGAATCAGTGATCTCTAAAAATAGGTCCAATTCAACAACAAAACAAGTCAAACCACACAATGACACCAGATTTAACGTGGTTCACCGAAAGGCTACGTCCACGGTTCAAAGACTGTCCGAACACCAATCCGGGACAGATCTGAATCTTATTTAGTCGCTACAACGACAAAGAGCACCAACCCTTAGTTTCAGATAGCACCAACTATCTAGGAAGCACCGACTCCCTTTAGTTTCAGATAGCACCAACTATCTAGGAAGCACCGACTCCCTTTAGTTTCAGATAGCACCAACTATCTAGGAAGCACCGACTCCCTTTACAATTTATCTGCACCCACAGATAGGATCACCAAACCCCAGACACCAAGCACCAACTTGATGTAAAAACAGAATATAAGATCAACTCTGTCTACAGCCCTTCCCCTCTACAATTCTCTCTCTCTCAATCCCTTACAAATTGAAATTAAAGCATAAACAGAGAGACACTTAACTCATGGACGAATCACCATCTTCAAGAGCATAATCCCGTCCATAATTGCTGTAGAAAACGTCTGATAATGCAGCAACACAGCAACACAGCACCAGCACTCTTCTTCTCTCCAAAACTCTCTCTATAACTCTCTTCTTCTGGTGTCTCTTCTAATCTATTTATGAACGACCCAAGCATGCCTTTATATAGGTTTTGATAACCCTTAATTGTATTTAAAACGGGCTACAATTCGTTTAGAAAGAGTCCCAACGAAATAGATAACTGTGCTGAATTTTCGTGCAAAACTTCTAATTCTGCGCAACTCTGGTTCCCGTGCTCGGTCGACATCCTAGCTTGCCCGGTCGACCGAAGACACTGACTGGAAAACAGATAATTTCGAGCTCGGTCGACATCCTGGAGTCCCGGTCGACCGAAGACACACTGTGTCACAAAAATAACTGAGAGGTGCCTTTTTCTGTTTTCTGCAGGTTTCTTCTTGCTCGGTCGACCGCATGAACAGCCCGGTCGACCGCGTGCTCTGCATCAGGAATTCTTAATTCCAGACTGTTTCAATTCTGTTTCTCCTTTTCAAGCTCTATCAACACCAGCTTATTATCATCATGTTTGTGACAATGTGTTGACAAGAATTCCAACTCAAACTAATACTTGAGATGCTAACTTCTTCAATTCATCAAAAGACTTTCAAGTCATCTCAAATTCATCTCAAGTTCCAACAATCTCCCCCTTTGGAATTGTTGGCAACACTATTGGAACTTCAACACTTTCAACTCCAGCTTGCAGCTCTTCCAAGTTCTTTTCAACACTCTCTTGGAACCAATTCTGAAATATCAACCATGCACTGTCACAATCTCCCCCTAGCTTTCATAGTATAACATCTCTCCTTGCTAACATAGCATAACATCTCTCCTTGCTATCGTAGCATAACATCTCTCCTTGCTATCGTAGCATAACATCTCTCCCCCTTTGACAACAAATCCAAAGGGACCAAACCGAGGAGCGAATAGGATATTCAATGAATGCATTGCTCCCCCTTTCAAGCACAACTCCTACGGTTTAGGAGAGTGAGTAACTCCTAACTTTTTCCGGAGATACTCGAAGACTTCCTTTGGCAGAGGTTTCGTGAAAATATCAGCCACTTGCTCAGTTGTTGGAACATACTCCAACTTGACCTCTCCATCAGCAACTTTATCTTTAAGAAAATGATAACGAATTGCTACATGCTTTGTTCGAGAGTGCTGAACAGGATTCTTAGATATATGAATTGCACTCGTGTTGTCACATAGGATCGGCGTAGGATCCGTTGTAGGAACTCCTAGATCAGAGAGCATTTGCCGCATCCATAACACTTGCGTACAACAAGTTGCCGCTGCAATATATTCCGCTTCCGCTGTCGAAAGGGATACTGAGTCTTGCTTCTTACTATGCCAAGCAACTAATCTTTCTCCAAGATAAAATGCGCCGCCGCTAGTACTCTTGCGATCATCTACGCATCCAGCCCAATCGGCATCAGAATATGCAACTAGAGTGAAGGATTTGCCTTTGGGATACCAGATACCAAGCTCCATAGTACCTTTCAGATATCGAAAGATTCTTTTCACTGCTGTAAGGTGCGTTTCAGTTGGTGCTGCTTGAAAACGTGCAACCATACATACTGCTTGTAGAAGATCTGGTCTTGTTGCAGTCAAGTAGAGCAAGCTTCCTATCATAGAGCGATAGGTGGTATGATCAACGGACGAGGCCTTATCATCTTTGCTAAGCTTCGTGTTCGTTGTCATTGGTGTGCTCACTGGCTTGCTGTCTTCCATATTGAACCGTTTCAGCATTTCCTTAATGTACTTCAATTGTGATATGAAGATGCCATGTTTCAGCTGCTGAACTTGTAAACCAAGAAAGAACTTTAGTTCTCCAAGCATTGACATCTCAAATTCTTTCTTCATCTCTTCTGCAAAATTCCTGCACATCTCCTCATCATTGCCACCAAAGATTATGTCATCAACATAAACAATGACAACCAGCTGTTTGCTTAACTCAGTTTTGACATATAGATTGCTATCAACAAGTCCTTTTCCAAAACCGATCTTGCGGAGATATAGGTCCAGCCTTGCATACCACGCCCTTGGCGCTTGTTTCAGTCCATAAAGAGCCTTTTTCAACTTGCATACTAGATCTGAATTTTTGCTGATGAGAAAACCATCAGGTTGCTCAATGTAGACCTCTTCTTCAAGTAAACCATTCAAGAAAGCTGACTTCACGTCCATCTGAAATACCTTGAAGGTTTTGTATGCTGCCAATGCAAGAAACATTCGAATAGCTTCCAGACGAGCTACCGGTGCAAAGGTCTCTTCAAAATCTATGCCTTCAACTTGAGCATAGCCTTTACAAACCAACCTTGCTTTGTTTCTAATGACTTGACCATCTTCATTCAGCTTATTCCGAAAGACCCATTTAGTACCAATAACATTCTTATCAGTAGGTCTAGGAACAAGTTCCCATGTGGAGTTCTTCTCAATTTGCTCCAACTCCTCATGCATAGCTTTCAACCAACTATCATCGAGACTGGCTTCAGCCACAGTCTTGGGTTCAATGGTGGACACAAGTGAGTAATTGCTAACTACACTTTGTCTAGTTTGAACGCCTGCCTTAGGATCTCCAATGATTTGATCCTTAGGGTGTTGCTCTACCCAAGTGCTGTGCTTCTTAGATGAAGTATCTTCTGAGTCATCCTTTGATTTCTCAGAATCATTAGATTCAGCCATCTCATCATCAATCTCACTCGAGTCCTCATAAACTGGACTGTCATTATGAGTTCCACTCTTTGCTTCATAGTTTTCATCAATTCTAACATCAGCACTTTCTATGATTTTTCTGGTTCTTTTGTTAAGACACCTATATGCCTTGCTAGTAGAGGAGTAACCCAGAAATATACCTTCGTCAGCTCTTTCTTCAAATTTGCCCGGATTTTGTTCGAGCCGCTTGATGTAACACTTGCTGCCGAAGACTTTGAAGTGCTTGACTGTTGCTTTTCTTCCAAACCATAGCTCATAGGGAGTTTTGACTTCATGTGGCCTGATCAAGCATCGGTTTTGAATGTATACAGCCGTGTGAATTGCCTCTTTCCAATACTTGTCAGCCATCTTGCTTTCACTTAGCATCGTACGAGCCATCTCTTGTACGGTGCGATTCTTCCGTTCCACAACTCCATTTTGCTGTGGAGTTCTAGGGGCTGAGTACTGTCTTTGAATGCCATGATGTTCACAATATTTAGTGAACTCTTCAGATGTGAACTCGCCTCCACGATCAGACCTTAAAATCTTGATACGTTTTTCCAATTGATTTTCAACCTGTGCTTTAAACACTTTAAAACGATCAAGTGCTTGATGCTTATGCTTAAGAAACAATACCCATGTCATACGAGTATAATCATCAATGCATAACATGAAATACTTATCTCCATTGGTGCTTTGAGTTCGCATCGGTCCACAGAGATCAGTGTGCACTAGCTCAAGAGGTTTCTTGGAATGATGCTCCTTTGACTTGAACATAACCCTCGTTTGCTTTCCCTTTTGGCAAGAGTCGCAAATGGGATTGGAAGGCTTTTCCACTTTAGACATGCCTCTCACAGCCTTTGAATTGCAAATCTTTGACATATTGTCAAAGCTTAGATGCCCAAGGCGTTTGTGCCACAACCAACTTTCCTCTGTCCGACTCATCAAGCAGGTCTTTTCAGCTCCATCTGACAGTGTATAGAGATTTCCAGCAGTTCTTGATCCAGTTGCCACTGTTTTGCCGTTGCTACTCTTCTTGATGGCAAACCCATTCTTTGTGAAGATAACTTCATGACCCTTGTCACAGATCTGGCTCACACTAAGCAGGTTGTGTCTCAATCCAGACACATATAAGACTTCTTCAGATCTGATCTTGTTTGCCATAAGCTGAATAACACCTTTTCCGCAGATTTTGGCACCATCATTGTTGCCAAACTTTACTGAACCGCCTTCATAGTGCTGTAATTTGATGAATTTCTCTTTATCACCAGTCATATGGCTTGAACAACCACTATCAAGGACCCATGGTGCTGTCTTCTTTTGTGCATTGAATGCCGTTTGCACAATGAGAGATTCTTTGAGACTTTCTGCACTTTTCTTTGCCCTCCATGCCTTAACTAACTTGGGTTTCTTTTCAACCTGAAATTTGTTAGCAATATGCAACCTACAATCCCTAGCCAAGTGTCCATAATTATGACATATATAACACTCAATTTTGTGGCTACTTAGGATTGAAAAAGGATTCCTAGTCACAAATGGACTGTTTCTTACATAGAATTTGCAATCAGCTCTTTTATGTCCAAACATATTACAATGAAAGCAATAACCATAGAATTTGTATCTTCTTTGTGGCTGGTTAGTCTTCATTACCTTTCTAACAGGAATGGACTCCTTTCTAGGTTGAGTGGGCTTCATGGAGTTAGAGGGTGCAGTGACTTGCTTCACAAACTCTTTCCTTTTAGGAGGTGCAATCTTAGAGGATTCACCTTTCTCAAATCCTAGACCAAATCTGAAGTGGGCTGGTCTTTGAACTTTCAGTAGTTCATTGAGTTTCATAGTCCCTTCAATCGCTTGGAGCGCTTTGAGTTTCTTACTATTTTCCAAATTTTCAGCCTTTGCTCTAGCGATCTCAGTTTCAAGTTTCATAGCCTCTTCCTTTTTGATACTTATTTGGTTTTCAAGGACTTCTACCATTCTTTTATATTCTACTACTTGAGTTTTCAAAGCAATAATGGAACTTTCAGATTCATGGAGAAGTTTCAGATTTTTCTTACTTGTTTTGCGTTCCTTGCTAAGTTCCTCAAGTGCGGCTATGAGTTCCTCTTCAAGATTGACTTCAGCCTCCTCATCCTCTTCCGGATCTAGCTCTTCTTCTTCTTCAACAGTGACCATGAAGAGAGCTTCGGTTGATTCATCATCGTCTGAAGTTTCAGACGTGCTGTCATCTTGTTGACATAGAAAGTTTTTAGCTTTGCCCCTTTTTCTGAAATTTCTCTTTCCTTTACTCTTTTCAGCATAAGAGTCACTTTCATTGTCTTCTTTTAGGGGACACTTCGCAGTAAAGTGACCAATACCTCCACAATTGAAGCATTTAAAGGGTAGCTTCCCTTTGTACTTGCCATTGCTTCCTTTCTTCAACTTTCTAACAAATTGAGCCTCAAGCTCATCATCATCAGAATCAACATCATGACCAGCAGTCTCTTTTGCCTTTTTCTGAACTTTGAAGGCCGCTTCTTTATCGGATGAAGACGTCTTTCCTATGCGCATCTCATAGGCAGTTAGAGAACCATGTAATTCATCCATGGAAAATGCATTCAGATCTTTGGCTTCTTCAATGGCTGAGACTTTTGAATCAAACCGAGGAAGAAGAGATCTTAGAACCTTTTTGACGATGACCGGCTCTTTAATCTCCTCCCCTAGTCCACGAATGTCATTCGTGACTTCATTCACTCGTTGCAAATATGAGTCAACATTCTCGCTTTCCTCCATGCGAAGAGATTCAAATTGAGAGCGATGAGTTTGCAATTTGGCTTCTTTAATCTTCTCATCACCTTCATGTATGCTTTGCAACTTGTCCCAAATTTCCTTGGCTGTTTTGCATGCAATTACTTTGACAAGTTCGCTGTCCACAAGGCCACTAAAGAGTGCATTCTGCGCCTTGGAGTCGTTGTCTGCCAACTTCTTCGATGCAGTATCATTGGGTACGTTGGCAGCATTGTAACCGACTCTGACAGCCTCCCAAACATCATAGCCAAGTGATTTGATGAAGGCTTGCATCCTAATCTTCCAGAAAGAGTAATTAGAACCATCAAACAGAGGTGCTTTCATATTCCCTGTATTGACCGCCATGTGATTTGACAAGAGATCTCCCTTAGCGTATTAAACTGATCAAGGGAACCTCGCTCTGATACCAATTGTTGGATACCGCGATCACTGAGAGGGGGGGGTGAATCAGTGATCTCTAAAAACAGGTCCAATTCAACAACAAAACAAGTCAAACCACACAATGACACCAGATTTAACGTGGTTCACCGAAAGGCTACGTCCACGGTTCAAAGACTGTCCGAACACCAATCCGGGACAGATCTGAATCTTATTTAGTCGCTACAACGACAAAGAGCACCAACCCTTAGTTTCAGATAGCACCAACTATCTAGGAAGCACCGACTCCCTTTAGTTTCAGATAGCACCAACTATCTAGGAAGCACCGACTCCCTTTAGTTTCAGATAGCACCAACTATCTAGGAAGCACCGACTCCCTTTACAATTTATCTGCACCCACAGATAGGATCACCAAACCCCAGACACCAAGCACCAACTTGATGTAAAAACAGAATATAAGATCAACTCTGTCTACAGCCCTTCCCCTCTACAATTCTCTCTCTCTCAATCCCTTACAAATTGAAATTAAAGCATAAACAGATAGACACTTAACTCATGGACGAATCACCATCTTCAAGAGCATAATCCCGTCCATAATTGCTGTAGAAAACGTCTGATAATGCAGCAACACAGCAACACAGCACCAGCACTCTTCTTCTCTCCAAAACTCTCTCTATAACTCTCTTCTTCTGGTGTCTCTTCTAATCTATTTATGAACGACCCAAGCATGCCTTTATATAGGTTTTGATAACCCTTAATTGTATTTAAAACGGGCTACAATTCGTTTAGAAAGAGTCCCAAACGAAATAGATAACTGTGCTGAATTTTCGTGCAAAACTTCTAATTCTGCGCAACTCTGGTTCCCGTGCTCGGTCGACATCCTAGCTTGCCCGGTCGACCGAAGACACTGACTGGAAAACAGACAATTTCGAGCTCGGTCGACATCCTGGAGTCCCGGTCGACCGAAGACACACTGTGTCACAAAAATAACTGAGAGGTGCCTTTTTCTGTTTTCTGCAGGTTTCTTCTTGCTCGGTCGACCGCATGAACAGCCCGGTCGACCGCGTGCTCTGCATCAGGAATTCTTAATTCCAGACTGTTTCAATTCTGTTTCTCCTTTTCAAGCTCTATCAACACCAGCTTATTATCATCATGTTTGTGACAATGTGTTGACAAGAATTCCAACTCAAACTAATACTTGAGATGCTAACTTCTTCAATTCATCAAAAGACTTTCAAGTCATCTCAAATTCATCTCAAGTTCCAACAAATCGGACATCGGTTGACCGCACATCAGGCCGCCACATCTTCATCGCGACAAAAGCAAGTCTACTGGTGATAGGACCCCAAACGGCTTAAAAACTCAAACAAAAGCCTATGGTTGGTCTTATTTATTGCTCAGCAGGCTCCACCCCAAATTTCAGGTCATTTCGACATCGTTTGACCCAGTTTCAGCTTCTGACGGAAAATCGGCAGCTCTACGCGACAAAGTCTTTGGCTGTCTTAGAAAATTAGAAACTTTGAAAAATAAAATGCAAGGATTCTCATCAGGTTTTCTACAGGGAAATCAGGCCAATAAATGGTAAAAATTATCAAGGAAATGTACAGAAGAAAAAAGAATCGAAAAATAGTAAAAAAGGACACAAAACAGGACAAAAAGGGGGAAAACCCCCCAGGGTCGCAGAACCCTGCGACCCTGGAGCCCGGGATCGCCGGGAGGGCCCCGAAAACCCCGTTTTTCGCCGTTTTTCGCAATTCGAAGAGTCCAAGCTCTGGTATTTTCCAAAATTCATACTTTTGAGACACCAAATCCTCTGACATCCTTCAAAACCACGGGTCAATCATCAAGAGTATCGAAATCAACATTGATCGCCAATCGGTCAACCAAAAAAAAAGTGTGCTTTCTACCCGACCGATCGAGAAATCGACAGGACAGATGGCACCGACCCGCTATTGGCAACCAATACCTGAAATTACATGGTCATCTGATGCCGATCTACTTGAAGATCCATCATTGATCTTCGCCAGAAGAATCCCAAAAGACACGGCACGGCCGATGACTCTTCAACTGCTCGGCGACCACTTAATGCGATTAATTGACTAGCTTTATTACAATCATTAATCCATTTCTTTGGACGGCCCAATCAGAAGCAAGCATTCGGGAGTTACAAGTCAAGAGATTCATGTCATTTAACCTATGAAACTCCTCCCATCATGGCGATTAAAGGCGATTAAAAGCCCTCAATCTCCTCCGGCTAATCAGAGGCAAGAAAAAGGAGTTACAAAATAAAGAATTCAATCTTGTAACTCCTCCCTTTATGTAGCTTTATAACAATTAAGGCTCATAAATCCTCCTAAATGGCACCTAAAAGCCTATAAATAGGAGAGCATTCCAAAGAATTCCAGATCGGAAAAATCACAGAGATCATCGAGAAAAAGAAGACAGATCCTAGATCAGAAAAAGGCACAGAAATCCAGAGAAAGAAAGAGAGAAAACTCTGCGGAAGTTCTACACCGACCACCGCTACAAGGTGACAAAAGTCCCTTGGGAGGTACCCCCTCCCAAGGTCCTTGCCTTCTCCTTCTGCCTCCAATGGCTTAGATGTGGCTTTTCAGCCCGTCTACTTGGTTTTTTATTGGACATAGGACCTCCTTTTGGTCTTTGTCCTCTAAAAACCTGAGGTTATAGCCAAGCCAAGCGAATCAATAGCATCCTCTGTTCTCATCTGCATGGATGATGGCGAAGTCCACATATGGCTTACGACCGTCAATCTGAACGGGTCCCACACAATCTCTTGAGAAGTTAGATCCTCATTTTCTTACTTTTCATTGTAGTTTGTATTTTTTTAAAAGAGACAAAAAACACAACTCTTGTTTTTCATTATTGATAAGGATTGTAAATCGGCTATAAACGCCAAAATCGGCTATAAATGCCAAAAAAATCGCCTTTCACGGCAAATCAAGAAAATGTCTCTTTTCTTAAATATATGTGCAATGGAAAACTTGAAAGAAGTTGATTTCCTTTTTACTTGCGAAGGTTGATCTCCGGATCATCACTTGCAATTCCAAGTAAAATAGAAAGTCCGGCACACCTTTGCCCCCCGGTTTCGAAAGGGTCGGACCCAAACGGACTCCCACGTCGCCGCCCTCGGTAGAACCGAGCGGAATGGCGCTGGTCCATCAAGCCGGCACACCCGATGGGACTTGTTCATTTGAGAACACGATGCTAGAAATGAAATATTTGCATATCATATCTATTGCTCTATGCTTATACTTCTTTTCTTGATTCCTTGGCTACTTTCTAATTGGTGGCCTATGTTGGATTCCGCATCTAAAAAAAAATGAGATGAGATTTTTTGGAAATTTCTAATTCTTTGAATTTATTTCCACTCTTTCTCGTTTCAACAAAAAAAAATCAGATTTTTGGATTCAAAATTGAGAAGCCTTGATCCTTTCCTATCATTCATCGTGCTTGCAGAAATATTGAGCCCGTTCGACTAAGGTTTTGGGCCATCGTTTCTCTTCGATGAGTTCATTAAAGATCTAGAAAAAAAAACAAAAAATCAGATTTTTCATTTTGGATTCAAAATTGAGAAACCTTGATCCTTTCCTATCGTTCATCGTGCTTGCAGAAATGTTGAGCCTGTTCGACTAAGGTTTTGGGCCATCGTTTCTCTTCGATGAGTTCATTAAAGATTTAGGAAAAAAAAACAAAAACAAAAAAATCAGATTTTGGATTCAAAATTGAGAAACCTTGATCCTTTCCTATCGTTCATCGTGCTTGCAGAAATGTTGAGCCTGTTCGACTAAGGTTTTGGGCCATCGTTTCTCTTCGATGAGTTCATTAAAGATCTAAAAAAAAAAACAAAAAAAAACAAAAAAAATTAGGTTTTTCATTTTTGGATTCAAAATTGAGAAACCTTGATCCTTTCCTATCGTTCATCGTGCTTGCAGAAATGTTGAGCCTGTTCGACTAAGGTTTTGGGCCATCATTTCTCTTCGATGAGTTCATTAAAGATAAAATATATATATATAAAATAAAAAAAAAGATATAGAACACTAAGGTTAAACCAACTGCGTTCTTTGATCATGGTTGATTCAAGAAAAGCCTTGTCCAGAGTGTGCAGACAGCTTGACTGTTCTAGGCAAGGGTCCTCCAAACGGATTCATTAAGTAATCATACCCTTACCTGGGGGCAATTCTATCAATCAAGATTTCATAAGACCGGGTTTGGAGGCCTATGTGTACTCTCTTGTCTTTTAAATAAAACTTTTTCAAAAATAAAATTTTTAAAAATAAAAATTTTAAAATAAAAAATAAAAAATAAAAATTTTCATAAAAAAAATCTTAAGAAAAGAAAAAAAAAATAAAATTAAAAAAAAAAATCTTGAAAAAAAAATCTTCAAAAAAAAAAAAACTTTCTTCATTTTGGGTTTAGATTGGAGAAATCTTGGCTTTCTCCTTTTTGAGCACTGGCGCTCACGGAAATCGCTGAGCCGGTGTTCAGATTGGAGTACCTTTTGCTCTCTTTGATGAACCCGATATTGGCCTTTCAAAAAAAAAAAAACTCGTCATTTTTGGATTCAGATCCGAGAAATTATGGTTCATTTCCTTCTGAATACTGGCGCTCGCGGAAATCGCTGAGACTATATTTGGATCGGAATACCATCTGCTCTCTTTGATGAATCTAATCTTGACCTTTCAAAACGGGGAATCTCATCTCATGGATGCGGTGTCAAAATATTTGTGTCTAGCGGTACTAGTACGCCCTTTCAGGGTCTACTGTATTCGCGACCGGCACATTTGTAAGTCCAACTTTATATTCTTCTTACCTCGAGCAAGCTCTGCTTCTCGATAAGTCGAATTTAAGTTCACAATTGCTTCTAGCAGTCACTGGGATGCTCATTCTGGGCTTACCATACCTGCGATCAGAACAATTGTACCCTCTATGGCTTTTTGCCTTCTTCATATTGCTTGGGTCATCTCCCTCGAGCAATTTGAAAAGACAAAACCATAGAACTTCCCATTTATGATCATTATATTCTTGTGATTACTAATGGATGTTGTCTTGTTTCAGAAACTTTTCAAAAACTAACAATGGCAGCTTCACTAACCATTACCTTCGATGAGAACAAGCACCAACTTATACTTCAACAGAAGCAAACTACGTGCACCTACAAGCGCCCCATCAGCTGCCGAAGCATCAACTCCCTTGGCTACTCTCTGAACTCCGGGTCGACCTCGACTCCCCAGACTATTGTCTTTGGGACGCTGGGACCATTCCAACTTCCCAAGGAACAAACTGCTCCTTCCAAGAAGCAGAAACTCGCCTCTCAACGTGTCACTACCGTGACACCAAAGGCGAGCACTAGAAGGCCCGAAGCCCGCGGCAGCCCCACGAAGCCTCGACCAGCAAACGACCAGGTCTATCCCAAGACTTGGTCCCCAAGACCTTCACCAAAACAAAGAAGGTCCCAAACATCCACCAAGCCAGCATTCCTGGCCCCACTCAAGGAGAACCAGTTCTACCCTCTTGGTTACATGAAAGAGGAGAGACCCATCTCCAACCTGACTCCCAAGTCAACCCAACATGAACCGGCTTGTTCCTATAAGCCCAAAATCAAGTCATGCATCACAAGGCCTCTGCAAGCACCTGCTAAGGCCTACAAACCTGCAGTTCGACCCTTCATCTCTATAGGGCTGAACTTGAAAAATTCAAAGCTTCACTGCAATAGGCGAAGGACAGGGTTCGCATCCTGTCCTTGCCCAGCTACAAAGAAGACAGGCTCGGCTGCTGCACCCGAGGGAGCACATCCTTCATCGTCAAAGCCCAGCTAGAGCTGACTGAAGCTCAAGTTGCTCGTCGTATATGCCGCCGTGCGTCGTATCGGCAAAAGAGTCTAGAAAAGCAAAGGACCCAGCCTCCTACACTTCAAGTCTCTCCCAAATGGGTCGAAAAAGATAGACCCAACCAACTTGCTGCTATCCATATGGTTGGAAAAACCAGAAGACGCCAAAAGTCAGCATCCAAAATCCATGTCCGACGTCCGATGACCCGCAGCGTCTCCAGGACAAGAAGACACTCAGAAGAATCCCCTGATCCTTCAAGCAAAGAACGGCAGAGTGATCCTTCCTCAAGCTCTTCTTCAAAAAGAATGAGCCCCAGCTCAGTCACCAGGACAGTTTCTTCATTCGAATCTCGAGGGATGAACGTCCTGGCTACAAATTCTGAGCCACCACCCCGTAATCCACCTCAAGATGATGCGATCACATGCATCCAACAGTTGGAACAAGGCCAATAGAGGATTGAAACTCTGATGGAAAACTTTCTCCCCGCCTTCCAAAATCAGGCGAACAATGAACCTCCTCCGAATCATCAAGATGATGAGGTAAATGGAGAAGAAAATGAGTCACGCGCCCTTACAAAAAAGGACATAGACAGTATCCTCGCCAAAGCAAAAGAAGAGGATATACTCAAGGAGCATGGGATCAAGCCACCATATCCCTTATGGATGGACTCGGTCCCATTCCCTACAAAATTCAAGCATCCTACTCTCCAAACATATACGGGAAAAGGATCAGCCAGACAGCACGTCATCCACTTCAAGATCCTGATGGGAGCTATCGCGGATCAAGATGCACTCAAGATCCGCCTCTTTGCAAGTACCCTAAAAGGTAAGGCCTTCGATTGGTACTCCATTCTGTCGGAGGACTCCATCCAAAACTGGGCCATGCTAGAGATACGCTTCCTGACTCACTTCAAAGGTGAGGATCATCCCGCTACTATGGCTCAGCTGTGCAGCCTAAAACAAGGGGAGAATGAGTCAACATATGACTTCATTCATAAGTGGAAAGCAATGGCATAAAAATGCTCTGATGTATTGCCACAAGCATCGCTAGTCGACATCTGCTGAAACAACATGAGAGCCAGAATCCGCTCCATGATTATCGACAACAAATCAAAGAACCTGGGAGAACTCCTAGAAGCTTCCATGGAAGCTGAAACGGTGATTAAAGACCTCAACAGTCAGAAATCATCAAGAAAAGAGCCAACCGCCATTGCAACCTCTAAACCAAAGAAGAAAGAGGTCCTCAATGTGCAGACCAAGTCAGCTCCTCAGCGACCAAAGAAAGCTAAAAACAAAGCTGCTGGCAAGAGACCTGAACTCTCTGATGCATTCAAAGAACGAGTAGAGAAGAAATACCCGTTTGATGAAGATGTTGATGAAATCTTCGGGGCTCTTGTGGCAAACGGCAAGCTCACCTTGCCTGAACCAAAAAGACTGGGTGATGTTGGCAAAACCAACGATCCTTGGTACTGTCCATACCATCAGATGATCTCGCATCCTCTCAATCAATGCTTCGTTGTGAGGGAGAAAATAAACGAGATGTGGAAAAACGGAGTCATCACTTTTGACAAAAACTATGGGTCTACCTCCGCCAACATGGTGACATGTGGACAAACATCAAAATCACCGAAGAAGAAGATCACTACTTCCTTCAAGGTGATAAACTGAATCCAAGTGTCTGAGGAACTGGTTCCTTACCCGACACCAGATGGACAACCCATATGGGCACATCCCGATCTCCTGGAAGATGAAAATTGGGAGGTCGTGAAAACAAAGCCTACAGCTCAACAGCGAAGGCAGGCTAAGAAACATCTCCTTAAGCTCAAACGGCAAGAGAAGACCCAGCCAAAACAAGAAGTCCGAGAAAAGTCAGAGGCTTCCTCTACCGCTTCTCTGGAGGCAACAAAAACATCCCTTCCAGAGACTTCAAAGGGGGTAAGAAAATTCACTCTTAGTGATTTCATGCCACCTCAATTCAAAGAAGCCACGCAGGAGGCATCATGCTCTTGTAATTCGGTAGTTGGATTCTCCATTGATGGATACGAGTCCAGCGACACAAATGATGGATTTGAATCCAACTACACAGACGAGTGGGAGGAGTCCCTTGAAACAGGAGAATATCTCTCCGATGAAGAATGGGTTCCTGAGACTCATCTTATGCCAGTAATCTGGTATAACCCCCTACAGCCACAAGGATCCTGGTCTGATGATGATGAAGACCAAGAGGCTGTACAAGAAAATGCTGCTGAACCAGCACCTCTCATTGCTCCAGTGGAAATCAACCATGTTGAGCCACAAAGAGCTGATGAAGAAAAAGATTTGGCTCCCATACCTGATTTTGAAGAATATGCAAGGATCTTGCAGCGTCTCGCTCTAGAACAAGAGCAAGACCGTGTCAAGAGCCTCCTCGCAATCCAGAGCCTGAAGTCCCTGAAGACCATCAGGTACATCCTCCCTTAACTCCTGAAAATGGAGAAAATTGCTGGATAGACGATCCTCTTACATCCGAGGATGAGTCTGATTCCGATCAGGCAACGTCTCCTGTCAGAGCTTCCTGTAAGGTGATAATTCGGGTTATAGCTCTTCCGAAGCATCGTTTGAAGAGAGCACTTACACTCCGGCGACGCCTAGCAATGTATCATCTGGAGCCACCTCATCTCACGTGACTTTTACTGAGATGATACCTTCTGAGGTTTCTTCTCCTGAGACTGTGACTTCAAAGTTCACACCCTTCCTGACTGAAGAATTCCCAGCTATTGATGCTTGGGACGATGAATTGGTCAACGAAGAAGAAAGGTTGCTGGATGCTGTTGAGGACTTGTTCCTGGAAAATGCTCTGTGCAACACAATCACTGAAGATGGCAACTCAATTGCTGACACACCCTCAGCAAATGAAAAACGACAGCCTCTTGATCCTGAAGACAATCTTCCAAACGAAGACCCTTCTCAAGAAGCTCTCGAAGTTGGTAGAGGCACCCGCTCTGGCCGGGACTACCACAAAAATTACAACCAATCTTCCTTTACATATGTGAATCCTTCGGGAAAAGATGTTGTAAGCGACCCTAGTGGCAACAATGATGAACATGCAGGCCCTAAGGAGGCTTTCAAGTATGACTTGATTGAACACTTCAAGCACATACCTGCACGTCTGCACATCCTAGATTTGTTGCGAATGTCTCCGCACACTTGTGATAATCTTATTTTAGAATTACAAAAGCTGAATGAGGATGTCGACAAACATGCCCCGCAAGTCCTCCAAATTGAAATGGATTACCGGGTCAAAAACTCAGAAGCTTCCTCAAAGGGAGAAAAGAAGAAAACTGAGGGATCATGCATTGAATGCCTCTCGGTTAAAAAAGCAGCCAGTGCAACCATCGCCTTCACAAAGGACGACCTCCTACTTGGCGAAACAAGGCATAACCGACCCCTGTACTTCACAGGGCACATCAAGGAAATGCCTATGCACAGAGTTCAGATCGACCCAGGCTCTGCACTCAACCTCATCTCCACATCGGCTCTCGAAGAGTTGGGCATCCCACCCAGCAAGCTGAGCCACACATCTATATCTATCATTGGATACGATGGGAGTACTTAAAGGCCTATCGGCAAAATCAGGTTCAAGTTACAGATTGGTGATCTTATCTCTGAGGTCACCGTGTATGCAATAAAAATCCCTTCATGCTACAACGTCCTTCTCGGATGCCCTTGGATCCACGAGAATGGTGTTGTCCCTTCAACTTTACATCAATGCATCAAGTTTGTTGGCGACGACGGCATGATACATCGAGTCTTTGCGGACAAAAAAACCTTCAAAGGTAAAGAAGTCCACTTTACAGACTCACAAATGTGTGAAGGAGAAAAAGAAGAAGAGGAGAAGAACACAGCACCCTTTGCCGAAAATCTCCAGAAAGATAAAGGCAAGGCTCTTCAACAATCACCGGAAGAAAACAAACCATCCGGTAAATCCGAAGAGAGCATTCAAACTCCCTTCATCATCTCCCTCAAACCTTCAAAGCCTTTGGTCATCACAACTAAAGTGAAGAAGGCAAAGCAAAAGTCTGGGGGCAAATTTGTTGTCTCTTTCGTGTCTATCATGCAAGACACGGATTCGGATTCATAGCCAGAAGACGACACATCGTCAAGCTAAGCTGACACTCAGCAAGTTCAACCTGCTCTTACTCCAATGGAGATAACATCTGACATAGAAGACCCTACGTCAGTTTCCTTCGTTGTTCCAACAACTTCAGCAAAAGAAAAACCGATCTTTTTCCATAGATCGGATGCTTCTTCATCAAACTCCATGCTTGAACCTTTCCAAAATGAAGGTATGCCTCAACTATCCTTATATAGTTCTGTGGCACAAGCTATTATGATGAAAATGGGCTATGACGCTCAAAACCCAGTCGGTTTGGGAGAAAGACGCGGTATTCTCATGCCATTGGGGCCCGTCTTGACCAAAAGCCAGCTGGAAGATTGGAGACTCTACGACTATGTAGAAAAGTCTTCACACGGGTTAGGGTATGATCCCGACACTCCTCTGAGACAGTTGACACAAAGGCTTAAAAGTCAATTTACTGACCAAGCCTCAACATCTCGTATCCATGAAGACATCGATCTCCCTGGATTTTTCTTCGATGAGTCACCTGACAAAGATCCAGGAAGCTCATCCAATTGGCACTGATTTCTCTGAGAATGAAGAGGAGTTGTCTGATGGTACAGACATGTGGTCTTCTGACCCAGAAGAACCCTCATCTCCAAAAGAAGTAGCCTACTTCGACCCGGTTTCAACAGGCGATTGGGATCATCTCATAGCAAGCCTTGGGAAAATTACCGATCAAGAAGACCCGTGGAAAGGAACAAAACCTTGGTCTGGAAATGCCCTTGAAACCCCAGAAGGTTTCGTTGAGCTGGAAGCCTTCAAAAATATTGTGGAGGAACCACCTTCGAACCTTCCAACAGAAGATCCTTTTCAAAAGATAGACTTGGGAACACCAGATAACCCACGTCCTGTATTCATAAGCAAGAATATAAAGGATGATGAGTTACCTGAGTATATCGCCTTTCTTCGTGAGTTCGTTGATTGCTTTGCATGGTCTTACGCTGAAATGCCTGGCTTAGACCCCAAAATAGCGGTCCACAAACTCAATCTTCAAGAAGACATCAAGCCTGTCAAGCAAGGCCAAAGAAGATTCCGTCCAGATGTGATGGATAAAATTGAACAAGAAGTTCAAAAACTCAAAAGCGTCAACTTCATCCGTGAGGAACAACATCCTGAATGGTTGGCCAACATTGTCCCCGTGACAAAGAAAAACGGGCAGATCAGGTTCTGTATTGACTATAGAGACCTGAATGGCACATGCCCTAAAGATGAATTCTCGCTCCCCATACCAGAGGTAATGATTAATAATACCTATGGATTCGAGCGAATGACATTCATGGATGGTTTCTCTGGCTACAATCAGATAAAGATGCATCCTGAAGATGAAAAACATACATCTTTTCGGACCCCATTTGGCGTGCATTGCTACACTGTCATGCCACTTGGTCTGAAAAATGTTGGTGCCACATATCAGAGGGCTATGATGAAGATATTCCACGATATGCAGCACAAGACGGTCAAATGTTATGTTGATAACCTCGTCGTCAAAAGCAAAAGAAAAGAAGATCATCTCGAAGACCTTCGAAAAGTCTTCCTCCTGCTTCGCAAACACAAACTGCGAATGAATCCTCTGAAATGCTTCTTCGGCATCTCGTCGGGTAAGTTCCTCAGATTCTTAGTTTGGAAAGCTGGAATAGAGCTTGACCCCATAAAAGTCAAAGCCATTCTAGAAATGCCCTCTCCAAGAACCTTGAGAGAACTCAAAGGGCTTCAAGGGAGATTGGCCTACATCAGACGGTTCATCTCCAATCTTTCGGGGAAATGTCGTCCATTCTCCCGGTTGATTAAAAAAGGTGTAAACTTTGTCTGGGATGCTGACTGTGAAGCTGCATTCCAAGATATCAAGTCATACCTGACAAAACCTCCAGTGTTAGCTGCTCCTACCACTGGAAAACCATTCATCTTGTACACAAGAGCCCTTGATCACTCTTTGGGAGCTCTGCTTGCACAAGAAAATGATCAAAGAAAAGAAGCTGCTCTATATTACCTCAGCCGCATGCTAGTAGGTGCAGAGCATCGCAACTCTCCAGTCGAAAAAGAATACCTTGTAGTGATGTTCACTGTACAAAGCTGCGTCACTACTTGCTTTCCAACACAGTCTACCTGGTCTCGAGGGTCAACCTCTTGAAGGTCCTTGTCACAAAGGCAGTTTCTCTCAATGCCCGATTGGCAAAATGGTTCATCCTTCTGTCACAATTTGATATTAGGTACCACAAAAGGAAATCAAAGGGCAAGCTCTAGCACACTTCCTCGCAGAGCATCCATTGCCTAAAGATTCTCCACTCAGAGATGATCTCCCAGACGAACCAGTCTACAATGTGGAGACTTTCTCACAAAATGCTTCCTGGGACATGTACTTTGACGGTGCAACCAGGATAAATGAAAAAAGACAGCTGATCTCGGGAGTTGGCATCTTCTTTGTTAGCCCCGATAAATACATGATTCCACATGCTTTCTCGCTACTAGAACCATGCACAAACAATGCAGCTGAATATCAAGCTCTGATCCTAGGATTGGAACTCGCCATCGAATCCGGTATCACCATGCTGGAAGTCTTTGGAGACTCTCAACTGATCGTCAACCAGATGAATCAGAAATTTGAAGTCAGGAAGCCAGATTTCCTGCCTTACTACAACAAAGCACAATCGCTTTTGCAAAAGTTTGACATCTGTCACATCACCCACATTTGTAGAGGTGAAAACATACGTGCAAATGCCCTGGCTAGACTTGCCGCATCTATGGCAATCCAGGAAGGGGAAAACATGCAAATCACAGTGTACGAAAGAAGAATCCTTCCTCCTCTTAACACACACCAAGCAGTTGCTGAATGCCACCAAGTGGTTGGAAGTCGAATTTCAATCCTTCAAACTTCAATCGACGACTGGAGGGATCCGTTCATTGATTACATTATGTTTGGAATCCTACCTGAAGATCTAAAAGAACGGGTAAGCATCCAAAGGCGAACCCCAAGCTTCAAAAACCCTTTACAGAAAATCCTTCAACGGAGTACTTCTACGCTGCTTGTCACAACAAGAGGCTGAAGAAACACTCAAAGAAGTTCATGCTGGTCTTTGCGGAGCTCATCAGGCTGGTCCCAAGCTCTATGATCAGATAAAAAGGTTAGGTTATTACTGGCCTACCATGGTAGCTGACGCAATGGAATTTGCTAAGCGCTGCCAACAATGCCAAGTTCATGGAGATTACATTCACATGCCTCCAGAATGGCTACATCCTACAGCGATTTCATGGCCTTTTGAAGCCTTGGGTTTGGACATCATAGGTCCTATTTCTCCCCCTTCGAGCAAAGGTCGTCGCTTCATCTTCGCCGCTACGGATTATTTCTCCAAGTGGTCAGAAGCATTTGCGTTCAACAAAATGAAGACCTCATCAGTCCTTCAGTTCCTGCGCAACAACATCATTTGTCGTTTCGGCATACCCAAAAGATTCGTCCATGATAACGGACCACAATTCCGGGATCACCGATTCTACAGGTTCTGCGACAAATACAAAATCCAAAGCTGTCCTTCGACTCCATACAATCCGGCAAGCAAACGGATTAGCAGAAGCTTTCAACAAGACACTCTGCAAAATCCTAAAAAAAATGGTCTCGACAAAGCATTGAACTTTACCAAGCACGCATGGCAGGATCTTTCGACAAAAAGGTCAAGCAACGCGCCTACAAAAAGGGTGACTTGGTTCTTGCGGTAGAAAGACCAATGGTCTTCACTCACAAGTCCAAAGGTAAATTTGAGCCAAAATGGGAGGGACCCTACGTCATCGACAAGGTTTTCTCCAACAGCGCATACGCACTCCTAAACATGGAAGGTGACAGATGTATGCTGCCCATCAACGGCAAGTTTTTAAAGTGGTACTACCCTTGAAGACTTACCCAACTGGGTAAGAGCAATGACTGTACGGCCAAAACCGGTTGCCAGGTACACACTCGTCAAACCCACTCTTTTTAGAATTTTCATATTAAATGTTGAAATTTCTAGAAATTTAAACAATGCTTACTTTCATCGTTTCATTGTTAAAAAAATCCAAGTTTAGGAGCCTTTCCCTAACTTGACCAAAATTTTCAACCCTTGAACCCAAAATTCATGGTTTGAAACAAAATCTGAATTCAGGGATTTCCACCCTAGGCCACCCTACCTTTTACCGCCTAAATAGTTTTAGGTCAAAACTTATGACCCTTGTGTCTTTAAACAAAAAAAATGATTTTTCAAAAAGCCGCGGGGAAGCGACGTTTAGTCGATACTCGCACAATCGGAAGCATATGAACCACATTCGACGCTTCTAAAATCGCAGGAAGCGACATTTCGTCGATACTTGCAAAATCCAAAACCATGGAGTTGCAACATTTCAGTTGATATCCACAACCTAAATTTCAAAGGTTCGAAAAAACCTAAAAAACCATGGAGACGCAACATTTCAGTTGATATCCATAACCCAAAGGTTCGAGAAAACCACAAATTTCAAAAATTGTGGGGAAACAACATCAAGTCAGTACCCGTAAAACCAAAATTTTTGAAAAAGCAAGGATGCGACATTCTATCGATACTTACACCCAAATTCGCGAGGATGTGACATTTCATTGATACTCGCAACCGAATGAGCAAGGATGCGACATTCCATCGATACTTGCAAGAACATTCAGTAGGGAGGCGACTTTTAGTTGATACTTGCATTTTTTAAAACCAAACCGGCTATAAATGCCACAAAATGGCTATAGATGCCACCAAAACAGGCTATAAATACCATAAACTGGCTATCAATGCTACAAAACAAAACCGGCTATCAATGCCACAAAGCAAAAAAAATTGTATTTTAAAAAACCCGGCTATAGATGCCACCAAAACCGGCTATCAATGCCACAAAATCGGCTTCCATGCCATAAACAAAATCTGGCTCCCATGCCAAAACAATAATTTGACAAAAGATTTTCACAAAATGACAAACTTTTGATCAAATCCCATTTAGCAATTACTTTCATCACAAAAAGATTTAAGTGAGCGTAGGGAAAATAGAAAAAAAAATTACCAAAAAACGCATGTGGTACCAAAAAAAAAAGAAGAAAGTGTTCACAAGCATTACAAAAAAAAGAGTACCAAAAAATACGTGTGGTACCAAAAAAAAAGAGAAGGATAGTTTCTGCTACAAAAGTCAGGAGCTCAGCCAAAAATGGTCTCCAACCAAGAGTTCAGCTTCTCAAGCAAACTTTTGGCCTTAGCCTTCAGAGATTCCAGGGCACGCTTCTTCAGGAACTTGCCATGAGATGCTGGTGTGGGCAGTAACCCTTCTTTCACACTGGGAAGCTTATCCCGAGCAGTTTGCCATTGTTTGTCCTCTTGAAACTTCCTTTCAAGGACTCGATCAGCATCTGCAACCCGACGAATCAGAGCACTCTCCCTGTTGCGGGCCTCTGTTATAGCAGCCCACTTGGCAGCGACTTATGCCTTTAAATGTTCAAGACGTTTCCTGGCCTCATTGACCTCCCTATCAAGGATATTAAGGTCATGTGTCAGCCCAATGATGGCTAGCTCTTCTAAGTTCTTTTCTCGGACTATCTGCTTCCTGCTTTATGTAGCCTCATTCAGGTCAGACTTAGCCTTATCAGCAGGGTCCAGGAACATCTCCTTGAAGAATTGGTCGCCAGCAAAACCCATGGTCTCAAACCACTTGTCACCCAGTGCAATGATCCTATCAACGATCGCTCTGGCACCTGTGACATCCATACCAGCCTCTTCGGCATCACTGAGAATCTCCTGCACATGCTGGATCATGCCAAATCCGGCATCCAAGTGCCCAGAAAGGAGAGTCTCAATCCAAGAGCTTAGAACCCACACCACCACCTTCTTTGCAAAAAGAAGAGATGGCCCAGCTGAAGATTCGCCCAACTCCGTTGGTCGGCTGCTCATGTCATCACCCGTTGGAAGAGTAACAAAAGAACTCTTTCCAGTTGGAGCTGCTCGGGAAGGAATCTCAGCATGAGGTATCTCCTCAACAGTGTCAGAACTGGTCCCGGGAATCTCTACCTATGGATCGACCTCTGGCATCTCTTGCTCTGGTTCTGAAGGAAGCAACGGACTCTCCACTGTCACCTCAAAACCTGCCAAAGAAACACAAAAAGGTATGAATATGATCCTGTTTGAAAATCATTATCAGGGTTATTACTACAAAATACCGTCTTCGACGACTGGCGGAAGACTCTCTTCCTCCATGAACTCATCGGAAGCATCATCAACATTTACATCCATCGATGGTTCAAAGTCATCGGAATCCTGTGGCAAGTCAGCTGACAAGAAAAATGTTAGCAAACCAAGTCATAGACAAAAAAAAAAAAGAAAAAAAAAGAGTCATACCAATTGGAGACTCTGGATTCACTCCAGAGTCCCTCGGTTCTTCTTCAGGTGCCCCGATAGGGTCTGTCACCACCTCATCAGTTGGAACCTCAGGCATCGCCAAATCTTCCTCTGCTAAAAAAAAGAGGACCAGTAGAGAGAGAAAACAAATCAAGACATGGAAAAATCCCATGAAGAGAAAAAGGAAGAATCATACCTTCACCGACGGTCTCTTCTTCTCGGCTTCTTTTCTCTGGAGGCTCGTCAGCATCCCCTGGCACCTCCTCATTGATTGTAAGAGGTACTTCCAAGTTAAGAGAGTCCTCATGCTGCCCCTTGCTGCGATGATGACTCCTCCTCCTCTTACTCTTGCGGGCTCGCTTCTTAGAGGAACCTGCCCCGCTGTCAGAGTCAGGTTTCCCACTTGACTCCTCACTGGATGGTCTACTCTTGCCAGTAGACTCCACGGAAGCTTGCCTTTGCGCCGCTTGCATCCAAGCACCAAGTTCGGCTTCCTCCTGTTCTAGCTGCTCTAAAGCCTCATCAGGTATTTCTCGAACAGCTTCAGAACCAATGACGCCCTGGTCACTGAGAAAGCCTATCTTGTGCTTCTCTCCAGAAAGGAAGGCCCAAACTTCCTCTCGCCGGATGCCATCCGACTTTCCAAGGCCTTTTCCAGATGCCAGCTTCACATTAAGCTCCTTCTTGGAAAGCCCCTGATATGCCAAAAAGCTCTCCGTGAACCACTTCGCAAAGCCGGCAGTCCGGGAAGTCAACAACACATGATAAGAGATCATGGCTGTAGTGTCTTCGGCACTATAGAAAGCCCATGCATTTCTCCCATCCTATAAACCTCCAAAGCGCTTCACCATGCTTGAAGGCGCTCCAACAATGCCTTGAGAAAAGCCCAACTGCAAAGAAAAGCTAGAGGGTACATACGGCTCGATGTCGACGAAAATATGTCTGCGGTACACCATCGTGCCGACACGTATGCTGAAAAGCCACTCATTCTCTGCGTTCGTTAAGGAGTAATGCCTTCTTGACCCCGCCTTGGTAGAGTCTCGGGAAGGACCAAAATCTTCACTGAAGACTGCCCCATCTCGACGTCCCTGAACCGTCGGATCCTCATGCGGGCAAACAAAAGTGATTCGGACATGACTTTGCCCTTAGCCAGCCGAATCAACAGAGGATCATCATCCCGTGCAGCACCCACCCGGTGGAAGCTAGGACAGTGGTACACATACCATGAATAAAAGATATGTGCTGAAAATACCCTGTTCATGGGAAGCCCAAGCCGAACCAAAAAAGCAGCAGCCTGCAGTTCGGTACACAGGTAGGAGTAGAGAGTTGGCACCAAAGCAAGCTGCTCTCCAAACACCATCTGACAAGTCGAAAAAATACAATGCGGCCTGATGTGCGTTCCATCTCCTCCAGCAAAAATAGCCTCACCAAGCCAATAAGTGAGGTAAACTGCGATATCTCTCCGTAGTGCAATGTCAGGACATATGGCATTTGTACTCGTACAGAAATCTCTCAACTCTTCTTGCATAGCCAAGATCTTCTTCGAACTTGGATCTTGAGCCCTGGCTTCCTGGGTCACACTATTAGAAGGCTCCCTGCTATCAAAAAAGTTGGGGAACAAAGAGCTAGAACTCTTCCAACTGCTGGATCTAACTTTCAAACCCTCATTCTCCTTCAAAAAATCATAGAAGGATACAAGCTGAAAGTACAGAAGCCTGAACTCCTCAGACTGCTCCTCTGTCAATCGGCATAAACTCCTCATAGAGTTTGCCAAGGATAGGTAATCCAGTATTGGCGCTCAGCTCCTTCAATGAGAAACCAATCTCATCATTCGTCACAACGAAGGTATTGGTCTGTGGGAGGAATGACTCCAGCATAGCCATGAAGGCCTCGTCGGAAAAGATCACGGTCTCCCTAAAGGCGCGTACCGCATAAAAAATCCCGGCTTCCTTCAAAACGGTGCCACCAATCAGCAGGACGCGATCAGTCCACGACTTCCACTCGGAGTCAGCATTGAAACGGCCACGAAGTCGAAAAGGCTTTATCCAATTGCTGCCGTCACCGCTGAAAATACCAAGGCCCACCGGTCTCAAATCGACCGACGGATAATCAGAGCCCTGGTAGCTGCTGGATGGCATCAACAGGTCCATGTCAGCAGGCGACCTCTCTGTATATCCAGGAGATCCGCCACAAAAACCCCTGTCTTGATTACATTTGTCCTTCTCACCCAGCTTGGAGGATCTTCCCTCTTAGAGCACGTGGGGGTAAGGCTCATGATCGAGACGGTGCGATCAAACGTCGATCGGGTAGCAACAGTCTTCTTCTCACCATCTGCTATGAAAGAGAACTGAAAACATCTCCTCTGGTATGTCATGTCATCAGGGACAGCATCACCAAAGAAGAAGGTAGGCTTGGGTAAAACACTCTGATCTTTCATCACCCATGGACGACTGTTTACCATGATCTTATAGAATTCCTCTCCCTTGAGAGTGATCAGTCACTGCCTCATCTCATCTCTGTTGAGGGAGTCGCACTCTTCCAGATTTCTCTCAACATACTGGACCTTCTCAAAGGCCTGCTGAACGGCCGGATTAGAAGATCTAGCAGATCGACGAGGTACGCTTGTAGCAGGCTCTTTACCCTTGTTCGTTCTGGAAGAACCACCTGCAAAGGATGGAAAAGAAAAAGATCAAACATCAAAATGACAGAATCTCGCTAAAAAAAAATCTGGCGAAATTTTGACATGATGCCGGGGCAATTCCGAAGAAAAGGAACTATCCCGAAAGAAATAGAAAGCTTGAAGATGGGCTCAACATTGCTGCGAGCTCCGAAACTCCAAACTTTCGAAACCTCAAAGCCTCCGCAAAATCAAGAAGGGCTCAACATCGCTGCAAGCTCCAAATTTCTAAATTTGCGAAAACTTTCAGGTATGCTATCACATCATGCTACAATTCAATTTACAAAAAAAATATGCATGCATGAACATCTAGGTTTGCCAAAAAAAAAAGGGGGCATTACCATGATGAGCAAAAAAGAAAATAAACTTTCTCAAAAAAAAAAGAAAGGAAGAAAGGAGAAAGAAAAAGAACAAAAAAAAAAGAAAATAAACTTTCTCAAAAAAAAAAGAGAGAAAGAAAACAAAAAAAAAGAGAGAAAAAGGGGCTGGCCCACAGGCCACGTGGCCGTACGGCCAGATCCGTACGGCCCACAAAAAGAAAAAAAGATAAGAAAAAACGTGTAAAAAAAAAGGGCAAACACGTGAAAAGAAAAGAAAAGAAAAGAAAGAAACAAAAAAAGAAAGAAAGAACTTTTTTTCTACAATGGGGTTTTCTTGAAAAATGGAACTTACTTGAAGCCATTGATGGAGAAGAAGAAGAAAAGTCTTGAAGATCTTGAAGAAGAAGAGCTCTTGGTCTTGAAGCCCTCTCGGGATTGTTGCAAAAGAAAGCAATAAGAGAAAGAGATCCAACCTCCTCATTGCTTTTATAGAAGAGAGCAAACCAAAGAAGGAAAGAAGAAAGATGTAAGTGTTACTAATTAGTAACCTTACCAAAAGAAAGAAATTAGAAAGATTCTTTCCCAAAAGAAAGATATCTTGAGGGATTTTCTCCCAAAAAGAAATCAATGAGAGATTTTCTCCCAAAAGATAGGATCAATGAAAGATTCTTTCCCAAGGGAAGATATCTTGAGATATTCTCTCCCAAAATAAAGGGAACATGAGAGATTCTCTCCAAGTAAAGATATTCTTAGATATTCTCTATCCAAAGGAGATATTTTTGGATATTCTTTATAAAAATGACACCATATGAGATCTAAGCCATTTCAAAAGCTTAAGGTCCCATGGGTTAGCCCATATGAGCCAGGTTTGACCACCTAGGCACTAAAAAAAATAAAAATAAAAATTTGGGCTTTTAGTTAAAGAGAAATCCCTTTTACCAAGAGCATACAAAAATGGTTCCATGCCTCTTTTGAGTTGATTCGACCATACAAAAGAGAGTCCCAAGCCCCATGAGCTTCCAAAAATCAAACCATCCAGCCTCATCTACCAAATTGAACCAAAATCTTGAAATTGACATTCCGTAAAAATCCAAAGCAAATCCTGGTCCCCTAACTTGCCACATACAGCTTGTTAGGTCACAAGACCAAAACCAAAAACCAAAACCTGATCCCCTAACTTGCCACATACAGCCTGTTAGATCACAAGATCAAAACCAAAATTAATCCCCCAACATTCCACATACAGCTTGTTGGGTCACACGGTCAAAACCAAACCCGACCCCCTAACCTGCCACATACAGCCTGTTAGGTCACAAGGTCAAAACCCAAATCCACATCCCTGATGTCATCTTCAAAACTTTGCCTCGAGATGGTACGTGATCCCTTTCACTACCATAAAATTCTTCTGGAAGCTCAAAAGGCTACAAATACCAAAAGAAAGACTGCTCAAAGACTCTTGGTCAAGTCACAGGCTCTCCTTCACAAGTCTCTTCGAGGCACATCGACTACAAAAGTTAAGCAACTCGTCGTTGCACCTCGAGGGGGCATTTGTTGACACCAAAAATGTCACTTTGCCTCTTCAAGATCCAAAGAGCTACATGAAGTCGCAACCTGCCATAAATACGCAATGCTACTTCCAAAAAATCAAATCTTGTCAGAATCAAACAAAAACTGCAAGATCCTTCAAGACAGCCAAAAGAGGAGTAAACAAGAAATTTTGGGCCATTTCAAAATCATTTGGCCTAACTTCGCTTCTCCGGCAGCTAAAAAGGAGCTCTTGGTGGCGAAAACATCGGAGATACCAATTCTTCGATCAGAGCCGATGGATGGTCTCAAAATACATCCAAAAGGCTCCACGTAAAGTTCCGAGTCAAACCGACAACGTTTGACCCTACATCAACCCTCAAACAACTAAATCAGGCCTCTCGGTGGCGAAGCTCCCCGGGACCTTGGTTTCCAAGATAGAGCCTATGGATCATCTTAAAATGACTCCAATAGGTTCCCTGTCAAATTTCAAGTCAATCGGACATCGGTTGACCGCACATCAAGCCGGGACATCTTTATCGCGACAAAAGTAACTCTACTGGTGATAGGACCCCAAACGGTTTCAAAATTCAAACAAAAGCCCATGGTTGGTCTTATTTATTGCTCAGCAGGCTTCACCCGAAATTTCAGGTCATTCCGACATCGTTTGACCCAGTTTCAGCTTCTGACGGAAAATCGGCAGCTCTGCGCGACAAAGCCTTCGGCTTTCTCAGAAAATTGGAAACTTTGCAAAATAAAATGCAAGGATTCTCATCAGGTTTTCTACAGGGAAATCAGGCCAATAAATGGTCAAAATGTCAAGAAAAATACAGAAGAAAAAAGAATTGAAAAACAGCAAAAATAGACACAAAACGGGACAAAAAGGGGGAAAAGCCCGGGATCGCCGGGAGGGCCCCGAAAACCCTATTTTTCACGATTCGAAGCATCCGACCTCTGGTATTTTCCAAAATTCATACTTTTGAGACACCAAATCCTCTGACATCCGTCAAAACCACGGGTCAATCATCAAGAGTATCGAAATCAACATTTATCGCCAATCGGTCAACAAAAAAAAAGTGTGCTTTCTACCCGACCGATCGAGAAATCGACAGGACAGATGACACCGACCCGCTATTGGCAACCAATACCTGAAATTACATGGTCATTTGGTGCTGATCTACATGAAGATCCATCATTGATCATCGCTAGAAGAATCCCAAAAGACGCGGCACGGCCCACGACTCTTCAACTGCTCGGCGACCACTTAATGCGATTAATTGACTAGCTTTATTACAGTCATTAATCCATTTCTTTGGACGGCCCAATCAGAAGCAAGCATTCGGGAGTTACAAGTTAAGAGATTCATGGCATTTAACCCATGAAACTCCTCCCATCATGGCGATTAAAGGCGATTAAAAGCCCTCAATCTCCTCCGGCCAACAGAAGCCAAGAAAAAGGAGTTACAAAATAAAGAATTCAATCTTGTAACTCCTCCCTTTATGTAGCTTTATGACAATTAAGGCTCATAAATCCTCCTAAATGGCTACCTAAAAGCCTATAAATAGGAGAGCATTCCAAAGAATTCCAGATCCGAAAAACAAGACAGATCGGAAAAATCACAGAGATCATCGGGAAAAAGAAGAGGCGGAAGTTCTACACTGACCACCGCTACAAGGTGACAAAAGTCCCTTGGGGGGTACCCCCCCCCAATGGTCCTTGCCTTCTCCTTCTGCCTCCAATGGCTTAGACGTGGCTTTTCAGCCCGTCTACTTGGTTTTTTATTGGACATTGGACCTCCTTTTGGTCTTTGTCCTCTAAAAACCTGAGGTTATAGCCAAGCCAAGCAAATCAATAGCATCCTCTATTCTCATCTGCATGGATGATGGCGAAGTCCACATATGGCTTGCGACCGTCAATCTGAACGGGTCCCCCACAATCTCCTGAGAAGTTAAATCCTCCTTTTCTTGCTTTTCATTGTAGTTTGTATTTTTTTAAAAGAGACAAAAAACACAACTCTTGTCTTTCATTATTGATAAGGATTGTAAATCGGCTATAAACGCCAAAAATCGGCTATAAACACCAAAATCGGCTATAAATGCCAAAAAAATCGCCTTTCACGACAAATCAAGAAAATGTCTCTTTTCTTAAATATATGTACAATGGAAAACTTGAAAGAAGTTGATTTCCTTTTTACTTGCGAAGGTTGATCTCCGGATCACCACTTGCAATTCCAAGTAAAATAGAAAATCTGGCACACCCACACAAAACAAATGTTGATGCACGCCTCTGCCCCTGGTTACGAAAGGGTCGGACCCAAACAGACTCCCACGTCCGCCGACCTCGGTAGAACCGAGCAGAATGGCGCTGGTCCATCAATATCCTTTACCTTTTAATGGATTTTGTGAATCTTGTGAAACACATCAAAACAATCCAAATACATTTAAACTGCTTGGTATACTTTACTCAATAGAAAAGTGAAAATGATAATTTTGAGAAAGATGATAAAGTGGTGAACAATCCCAAATTCTGAATTACTAATTTGAAGTTTAAAGAATAAAAAGGAACAAAACAACTATGGTTAGGTCCCGCAGTGAATTAGAGAGAGATCTTTTACAGATCTCAAAGTGAGTGCTCATCTGCAATTGCCTGCAATTGTTTGCTTTCTATTGTAAAAAACCATTTAAATTAAAAAAGTGTCTTTTCTGCGCAGAAAATTATTGCACTAACCGGTGGAAAATGAGCTGCATAGAAAATCTGAGTAATTCTCATCATGTTAGCTAGGCAAATGTGCCCCCAAAGACTCCATGTCAGTATGGTGATAGGAGATGGTGTTGGGCAAAATATGATATTGCAAGGATGAAAATATTAGACGATAAGAAAAATCTGGATGTTAAGAGGATAAAAATGATCTAGAAAAAGATAAATAAATGGCGGATACGAAGTGTGATTTGAGGGTCTCTTTCAATTTGATGGTTTTTGAGAGGGAGAGAGAGTTTGGGGAAACGAATGAGGGCTGGAAAATTTTTTAAGTGGGGGCTTGGCTGGATGTCCTTCAAAGGAACTCATGGATTTTCTCAAGTTAGGTGGGGGCTTCAGCCCCTGGACCCCTATATTTGGGTCCACTCCTAGGGCTGGAACCTAAGTGAGAGTCTGCACACACAGGAAGACAACCCACTCAAGTGGGAAAGGAGCCCACGCACACACAGGAAGACATTCCACTCAAGTGCGAAGGGAACTCGTGCATGCAGGGAGAAAGCCTGCACACGCGGGAAGAGGTGGCGTACCCAGGGTTCGAAGGCAATAGGTGAGAAATGCCACTCCTTACCACTCAGGAAAGGAGAGAACCATGCATGAGTTATTGGATAGAATTATCCGTCTACGATTAAGATAAATTTTGGTGATTATACATGTAAGATGGGGACAAGTATTTTAAGCAATTTAAACTTTTAATTGGCATCCTTTTAATTTGTATTCTCTATCGTAGAGACTCATGAAGTAATAAAATCATCTAGCCTATTATAAAATTTATCAAGTTTAATACACTAAAACAAAATTTATAAAAATAAGTAGGCATTTTGTGAATAAATAATTTTTATTAGACAATGATATTTTTATTAGAGTGATTTAGATTTTTTGATGGAGAATCCCCACTACGAAGACTCATGAATTTTTTTGTGAGTTTGAGCCATTCGTCACAACTTTTGCTATGTTGATTGTAAATAAAATCTAGAGGTTTCCACTAAAAAAAAGGGATAAGAGTGATTTAGAGTTTTTTACGGAGAAGCCCCACTACGAAGACTTATGAATCTTTTGTGAGTTTGAGCCATTCGTCACGACTTTTGCTATGTTGATGGTCAATAATATTAGTCGTGCAATTAGACTCCCCTTTGTTTTCTTGGTATTAACTTCCTAAAAAAATCATGATAATGTGAGCTCTAACAAAGAATAATCAACAAGGCAAAGAGTAAATGATATAAGGCGGAGATGTGTATGATCCTACCTTTCCTATGCACTCAAAGCAAAAATAAGTAATTTTCAACTTTTGGGATTCTATTTCAAGTGCATTTGTGCAGTATCTGTGGCGTTTCCTCTTCGGGGGCAATATCCGTATCTTTGCTTGTGAAGGAAAAAAACAAAAAACCAACTGTTGAAAATTCATTGTTAGACCAAACATGTAACAAAAAATGACATTGGTTGAAATACGCACTAATGTGTTGATGGTTGGGCAATTATTTAAAAAAAAAGACCATTTGATGGCCATACGTAGACATCCACCTTTTTTTATTTACATTTTAACCCCTACTAATAGAAAGGCATTGTTTATAATTAGCGCCCATTTGAAAACTATACAAACATGTTATTATTTACCTGTTAAGAGTGTTTGGTAAACTTTTGTATTCATCATTTCATTAAAAGCAGAGGTTTAACATCTAATAACAATAGTGATGGAGGCTCGCTTTTTATGTGAAGCGTTTTGTGCTATAAACCCTCTCTCAGGAAAAATTTCAAAATAAGGTTTAAGTTTTTTGACAAATTTCAAATAGGATAAAATTAAAATATGATTTCAAAATGGGCCTTACGTTTTCCAAATGTATTTCTATTGAGGACATCCGGTGAAATTGGTTAGCGTAAAAACTTTTCCCCATTTTTTTGAAAATCCTAAAATTGCCTTTAGGACTTGAAAACAAAAGTCCCATGTTCCCATCCCCTCTCCTTCCTTCTCCATTTCATAGTCAAATGAGCAGCCCCCACAAGGATTAACCAAAAGGCCTTTTTTGTTAACCCAAATGCGTGTAGGTAAATTTGGGAGGGCTGGTCTCAAATGGAGAGGGAAGGAGAGGGGATGAGAAAATGACGACCTGGGTCTTTTGTTTTCAAGCACTAAAGGCAATTTTGGGATTAAAAAAAAAGGGAAAAAATGGCCGGGCAATAACCAATTTCGCTAGATGTCTTCAATTGAAATGCATTTAAAACACTTAAGGCCCATTTTGAAATTATATTCTAATTTTGTCATGTTTTGAAATCTGCCAAAAGCTTAGGGGAGCTGCTATACACACATCTCTCTTTACTCCTTACACAGCCGACCATGGGACCCCTCTAGGATATTTCCAAAATACCCTCGTCCCATCCTTCTCCCTGCTCTGCACACAACTCACCGTCTCCCACCTCCGCCCTCTTCCTCCCTCCTTCTCCCTGTCTCTCTCCTTCTCCTGTCTCTCTCATTCTCCCTCCTTTCTCCCTCTCCCTCTCCTTGTCTTTCTTTCTCTCTCGCCATCCAACTCCACCAGGCACCCACCATTGCACTCTCTCTCTCGATCTCTCTCCTCTCTCTCTTTGTGCGGCAGTTTTGTTCATCATTAGCTTCTTAAAAAAACATAAAGTAGAGAATGATTTTGGCAACTGATGCAATCATTATAGCTGATTCTGTCCTTTGCCTCTTTAATTGGGAAAGTTTGGGACCTTTTGTGTTTAATTTTATTTTTTGATAAAAAGAAATGGGCAGTCAATATTGTTATGTTGGTTTCTGTATTTAGTTATCGGGGTGTATTATCATGTGTTTAATTTGGCTGTAGAAACGGGAATATCAGTTCATTTCTAGCCTCATACAAGTCACTAGGAGGATTCTTTTTGGTGTTTCTTGAGTGGGTTTTGTTTGTGGAGTGAAATCAGTCTCCTTTTTTTATTTTTTGAATTTATGGAACTTATGTTTGAAAATTCCATCATGTGGGGCCACACATGTAAATATTAAATGTGTTATGCTATCTTTGGTTAAGCCTAAATTGAAGTTATCTAATTAAGACTTAAAGTTTTAAGGCTTAAGGGTATAATTGTCATGGGATTAATGTGTAGATACCAGAATGCTATTTCTAATTTGATGAGGCGCCAAATTAGAAATAGTAAAACCTATGATAATCTCATTATTATATATTAGAGTTATGGTCTCCAATTCATATGGTAAGTTCCTATTCTCTCTGACATCCCATCATCAGAAAGAATCAAGAGGGTTTCTCTGGGTAGCCATATTGGATTGGAAGATCAAAAACCTGTGAACAACTTCCTCAATGGATCAAGGTATGTTTCCGCTGTACATCTCTCGATGATTTGACATGGAGGATCTTGGTTGTATAAGGTTTTCTGAATCATAGATCTAGATCTTGTTAATAACAAGTGGTATCAGAGCATCTCCATGTTAAGCCATTGAGAATTAAGTATTATTTTTTTAATTCCTATTGGTGATCTTTTGTTCAATGGATCACGATGAAACAATCTGTGCGCAATCTGTACTTGATTTCCTCTCTTGAGTATTTTATTGATTTGCGTGCGTCATCAAGCAATCTGTTGTTGATCTTCTTTCCAATGGATCAAGCAATTTGTTGTTGATCTTCTTTTCATTAGATCAAGCAATCTGTTGTTAACTTTCCATTCGCCTTGGGACGTGCGCAAGTACCTTTTTTCTTTTCTTTTTTCCAATCCTGTTCAAGCGCAAGACAGAATAGTATTGAACTATTGCTGATGTCACAGTATGGTTGCTGTGTTGTTCATACACTATTATATGATCTATTGTTTATTATATGTTACTATCTTATGGATGCAAGAGATGAAAGTATGTATCATGGGTTTTGATTTATGATTCAAGATCTGCGCATGGGTCAATGGGTTTTTTTTGAATTATGATTCAAGATCTGCACATTGGGTTGATGGGTTTTGACATATGTATCAGATCAGATTTTTGGGTCGATGGGTTTTGCGCCGCCGTTCGTCGTTCTATTTATTTTTTTAATTTTATTATTTTTTATGTTTTATTCTTGTAAGCGGCGTGAGGTTTGGGCGGAGGTGCAACAAAACCTAGGGTTTTCTTCAACTCAAATTCAAATATTTTGTGGTATATCTTTTATGGTTAAATAAAATAGTCCATCATTCTAAATGAGCTAATTGAAACAAGATGTCACCAAAGTGACCTCTCTTGTGCAGATTGTTCATGAGAAATATTAGATGTTTGTGTGTGTGTAAATTCATGCGGGTCTTAGTCGGCCCAAAGGAAGGTTAATACTTGGCCGAATTGCATACACACCTGTGGTGGTAAACATGTGACGATTATAAGGTTTTACATGTGAATAATAAGTCGATCCAAAGATAGATTTATTATTTGACATGAATTATTGTCAATGTTTGATCACTACAACAATAGTACCATTTACAATTAATATTACTGTCCAAAGACTTGATATTAATGTTATGCTAGGTGCCTTGAGATGAGACTTACCATTGTTTGAATTTGTTGATTATTGTATTTGGTTATTAATATGAGCATGTTTGTCTGCTTGTTGTTTTGTTCTTTTTACAGCTAGTGTTTCTACTATATCTGGTAATATCAACAATATACCTGTGCTTAATGGGACTAACTTTAAGGATTGGAAAGTGAACATAGAAATTCTCAGCTGCATGGATCTAGACCTTGCACTACGGATTGAGCAGCCCGCTTCTCTTATGGATGCAAGTTCTCCTGATGAAAAGAAGAACTTTGAGAAGTGGGATCGCTCAAATCGCATGAGTCTTATGGTCATCAAGCGCGGCATTCTAGAGGCATTTAGGAGTGCGGTATCTGAAAAGTTAACCAAAGCCAAGGAATTCCTAGCCGAAATTGAAAAAGCGTTTTGTGAAAAACAATAAGGCAGAATCAAGCACGCTTTTGCAAAGCTTGATTTCTATGAAGCACAATGGCAAGGGGAACATACGAGAGTGCATTATGGATATGTTTCATCTTGCTTCTAAGCTTAAGGCACTGAAGCTCGAGCTGTCTGACGACTTGCTCGTGCATTTGGAATTAATATTACTTCTTGCACAATACAGTCAATTTAAGGTCAGTTACAACTGTCAAAAGGAGAAATGGACTCTTAATGAGCTCATTTCTTACTGTGTACAAGAGGAAGAGAGATTGAAGCAAGACAGGACAGAAAGTGCTCATTTGGCTAGCACCTCTAAGGATATGGGCAAAAAGAGGAAGAATAATGAAGCTGCAAAGGGTCCAGCCCAAAAGAAACAACAGCAAGCAAATGAGGGTTGTTTCTTTTGCAACAAGCTTGGACATGTGAAGAAGGACTGTACCAAATATCACGCTCGGCGTGCAAAGAAGGTACATTTCTTACTTTGGTCTGTTTTGAGGTAAATTTAGCTTCAGTACCTAGAAACACGTGGTGGTTAGACTCAGGTGCTACTACTTACATCAGTGTTTCTATGCAGGGTTGTCTGAGCTGCCGAAAGCCAAGTGATGCAGAAAGACACATCTTTATGGGCGATGGCAACTCATTAGAAGTAGAGGCAATAGGGCATTTTAGGTTGTTATTAAAAACTGGTTATTATTTGGATTTATTAGATACTTTTATTGTACCGTCTTTTAGACGGAATTTGATTTCAGTTTCTTTATTGGAGAAGTTTGGTTATTTTTGTTCATTTGGAAACAATCAATTCAGTTTATCTATAAATTTAAATGTTGTTAGAACTGGTTCTCTATTTGTATATGACAACTTATATTTGCTTAATACAATTGTTTCTTATAATGAATCATTGCATGTGGAATCACGAGGTATTAAACGCAAATTGAGTAAGAAAATTCAGCCAGATTATGGCACAAACGCTTAGGTCACATCTCTAAAACTAGAGTTGAGCGACTTGTGTCTGATGAAATTTTAGATTCCCTTAACTTTATAGACTTTGATATTTGTATAGCTTGCATCAAGGGAAAACAGACCAAACTGAAGAAATTAGGTGCCAATAGAACTACAAACGTCTTAGAATTGATGCACACAGATATATGTGGACCATTCCCTACGGTTTCCTGGAATGGCCAATAATATTTAATATCATTCATAGACGATTACTCTCGCTATGGGTACCTATTTCTCATTCATGAGAAATCACAGTCTTTGGTCGTGTTCTAAACATTTAAAGCTGAAGTTGAGAACTAACTCAACAAAAGAATAAAGAGTGTCAGGTCTGACAGTAGTGGTTAATACTACGACAGATATAACGGTTCAGGTGAATAACGTCCAGGACCGTTTGCTAAATTCCTAGAGGAATGTGGAATCGTCCCACAGTACACCATGCCAGGGTTATCTAGCATGAATGGTGTAGCTGAAATACGAAACCGAACTCTTAAGGATATGGTAAGGAGTCTGATTAGTCATTCCTCTCTACCAGAGTCACTCTGGGGAGAAGCACTTAAAATAGCAGCTTATATTCTGAATAGAGTGCCAACTAAAGCAGTTGCAAAAACACCTTATGAGCTTTGGACAGGCAGAAAGCCTAGTCTAAAATATTTTCACATTTGGGGATGTCCAGCTGAGGCAAGGCCTTACAGGCCACATGAAAAGAAATTGGACTCCAAGACTATGAGCAGCTACTTCATTTGCTACTCTGAGCGATCTAGGGGCTATAAGTTTTATGATCCCACACTTAGGTCAATTTTTGAGACGAAAACAGCAACATTTTTTAGGATGTTGAGTTTGGGGGGAGAAATAAGGTTAGAGACATTGTCTTTGAGGAAGAATCAGTTTCGATTCCCACTATTGCTTTTGACAATGTGCAGGTTCCTATACTTGTCATTGATCAAGAAGCGAATCCGGATCCTCAACCAGACAATGTTGATCAACCCCCCATTCAAGATGAGGTGATTGTTCCTGACGAACAAACTCAACATCCTCAAGAACTAGTGCCATTAAGGTGATCCACTAAAGAAAGGGGAAATGCTATTCCAGATGATTTTTTTGTATTTCTCCAAGAACATGAGGAAGAAATTGGAATGGTGGAAAATGACCGAATCAATGTCCATCAAGCCATGCAAGGTTCCAACTCTCAAAAGTGGATTGATGCCATGAATGAGGAGTATAAGTCTATGCAAGACAATAAGGTTTGGGAACTTGTCCCATTACCAGAAGGTGCGAAGCCCATTGGTTGTAAATAGATTTTTTAAACCAAAAGGGATTCGAATAGTAATGTAGAGAGGTATACGGCTCGTCTTGTAGCTAAAGGCTTTACCCAAAAGGAATGGATTGACTTTAAAGAGACTTTCTCTCCGGTTTCATCGAAAGACTCTTTTCGGACAATCATGGCACTTGTTGCACATTTTGATCTTGAGCTTAATCAAATGGATGTCAAGACAGCTTTTCTCAATGGTGACATTGACGAAACAATCTGTATGGTGTAGCCAGAAAACTTTGAGTTGGGAGACCCAAAGAATATGGTCTATAAATTGACAAAAGTCCATCTATTGACTCTAGCAAGCGTCTTGTCAGTGGTATCACAAGTTTCATCATGTGATTATCTCGTTTGGTTTTGAGACAAACGCTGTTGATAATTGTGTGTATTACAAATTCAGTGGGAGTAAGCACATATTCCTGGTTTTGTATGTCGATGACATACTGCTTACCACAAATGATATAGGCATGTTGCATGAAACCAAGAGATTTCTATCAAAGAATTTTGGGATGAAAGATCTTGGTGACGCCTCCTTTGTATTAGGGATCCGGATACAACGTGATTGCTCTCGGGGTATTCTTGGATTATCACAAAGACGTTATATCGATACAGTACTCAAAATAGTTTGGCATGCAGGACTGCAAACCAGGTGACACCCCTGTCTCTAAAGGAGACAAGTTCAGTCTCAATCAGTACCCTAAAACTAGCATTCAAGTTCAGGAAATGCTAAAGATTCCCTATGCATCAGCTGTAGGGAGTCTAATGTATGCTCAGGTGTGTACGCGTCCGGATATTGCGTTCATTGTTGGCATATTAGGCAGATATTTAAGTAATCCTGGAATGGGATCATTGGAAAGCTGCCAAGCTAGTTATGAGGTATTTACATAGAATAAAAGATCACATGCTCACATATAGGAGATCGGATCAGTTGGAGATCATAGGGTATTCTGACTCCGATTATGCTAGATGCTAAGACAGTATGAAATCCACATTAGGCTATATATACCTGTTAGCTGGTGGAGCTATTTCTTGGAGGAGTGCCAAACAGACACTCGTAACTGATTCCACCATGGTAGCAGAGTTGTAGCATGCTAAGAGGCATCCAACCATGGAATATAGCTGCGGAATTTTGTCACTGGGCTGCGAGTTCTGGAGGATATTGAAAGACCACTCAAACTATATTGTGACAATAAGGCAATAGTGCTATATTCCAACAACAACAGGAGCTTATTTAAGTCAAAACATACTGCCATTAAGTTCCTAATTGTAAAAGAGAGAATACAGGATGGACAGATATCCATAAAGCACATTGGGATAAACTCCATGATAGCGGATCCGCTTACAAAGGGATTACCACCCAAGGTCTTTCATGAGCACACTGCTCATATGGGTGTTATTTTGTGTGAGGATACACATTATAGTGGGAGTTTGTATCATTTTATATTTTGTTGCTTTATGTTTGATTTTGAACATACTTATGCATTTATATATTTGGATATTTTTCTGATCAGAAATAAAGTCTTCAGTGCATTTCACTCTGTTACATTGTATTCAATATTGATCTCACTAAGGAATAAAGTAGGACCAGTTGGAAATAGACATGTATAGATCACATTGCATGTACTTTCCATGCTATGCATCCATGATTGATTTATGCGATTTGGTTATGTTGGTGTACGTGACCATTGATGGGTTTAGTCATGTTAAATGTGACGAAAACCGCTTTGATCCTATACTGGCATAATCAATGGACGAGATTGTTCGGATATACCCTAAAATTATGATAGCAAAATTTTGGAGCTCATACAGTCATACAGATTTGTTAAGTTACATATATGGCCCAGTGGGAGATTGTTGGTAAATTCCATCATGTGGGGCCACACATGTAAATATTAAATGTGTTATGCTATCTTTGGTTAAGCCTAAATTGAAGTGATCTAATTAAAACTTAAAGTTTTAAGGCTTAAGGGTATAATTATCATGGGATTAATGTGTAGATACCATAATGCTATTTCTAATTTGATGAGGGGCCAAATTAGAAATAGTAAAATCTATGATAATCTCATTATTATATATTAGGGTTATGGTCCCCAATTCATATGGTAAGTTCTTATTTTTTCTGACATCCCATCATTAGAAAAAATCAAGAGGGTTTCTCTGGGTAGCCATATTGGATTGGAAGATCAACAACCTGTGAACAACTTCCTCAATAGATCAAGATATGTTTCCGCTTTACATCTCTCGATGATTTAACATGGAGGATCTTGGTTGTATAAGGTTTTCTAGATCATAGATCTAGATCTTGTTAATAACAACTTATATATAAAAGACCATTGTTTTTTTTTTTCTAGCCTTACTCCATGTTCCCTATTTCACAATGGCTTAAAAGTATTGTTTTGCTACATGTAGGTCTCCTTTACAGGATGGTGTTATGTTTAATTTGACAGGGTTATGGTTTAATTGTTTGCTCAATATTAATAACATTCTTTTTATTGGTCGCTTAATGTTAATATCCAACTCACATGCTGCCACAACACTTAGATATAGCATCTGTAGGGGGTGGATTCGTCATCGCGCCGCCCCACAGGGGATAGGCTGGAGCCGTGGGCCCCATGCCTATTGTATACACTTCAGGAGACGAGGTTCCCTATTTATGCATTTGTCCTGGGGTGGATTTTTTCAGCCCCAGGGGCCTCCCCAGGAGTCGATCTCGCAACCTCCTGAATAAGAGATTAAACGGACTTACCCTGGTACCACTTGAGCGGTACCAGGGTAAGTCCGTTTAATCTCTTATTCAGGAGGTTGCGGGATCGACTCCTGGGGAGGCCCCTGGGGCTGGAAAAATCCACCCCAGGACCTCAAGTGGTACCAGGGTAAGTCCGTTTAATCTCTTATTCAGGAGGTTGCGGGATCGACTCCTGGGGAGGCCCCTGGGGCTAGAAAAATCCACCCCAGGACAAATGCATGAATAGGGAGCCTCGTCTCCTGAAGTGTATACAATAGGCCCGGGGCCCACGGCTCCAGCCTATCCCCTAGGGGGGGGGGGGCGCGATGACGAATCCACCCCTACAGCATCAATGTCTGATTTTTTGCAATACTTGTTTATTGAAAAGCAAGTAATAAGAAGTCACTCAGTGGGATATCGTAGGCATGGATTTCAGTGGTGGCTAGTTGGGATGTTAATGGTGCTATTCAATTTTATGTGGATGCACTTCCAAATTGAGTTATTGGCAATATGATCTTCACTTCTTTTATTAGCTTCACTCCTACAGGTCTTAATTAGTTGCAGCACTTATGTGATATAGATTGATCACATGCCTTAAGAAAGAGAAAAACCCTGACTATGGATTTTCGTTATTACTTAGAGGTTTTGCTTATGTGGTGTCAATTGTCAACTCATCTCTGAACTCCCGTAGGTCACGTTGGTTGTTAAGGATAAAAACTTTTTGGCTGGCAGACTTTATTTTGTAGAATTTGCTATTTCTTTATTGTGAGTCGTCCAGTACTCCAATTGTGTTTTCTTCTTTCTGATGAATCACCTTGTATTCTAGAAGTAGATTATAAGGTTAAGGGTAAATTTGCAGAGGACAAAGTCTGTTTCTTGAGTTAGATCAGGCATTATGTGCCTAGATCTTTAGCTTAAACTTAGCAGGAACAAAAACATTATGCGGAGGATTTTTTTCCCCACAATATGTCATCAATATTCCTATCTGCAGTTGTCTTCTCTCCTATTAAAATTATTTCATTGACATTATCATTATAAAAACTGATGGGTCAGGCCCAACCCGGATTGCGGTAAAGAGTCAGGTCCAGACAACCCGGTCCGTCCAAGGTCATGGGTCAGGCCAGGTTGGCTCAGTTGATATTCGAAACTCGTTGAAGGAAGCCTTGTCACGTCAAGGCGAGTCATCACGACGAAGTCCTCCCCTCACCCGCTCTTACCAAATCTCGCGAAGAAACTCTCACCTGCCTTCCACCTTGCTCGTTCCTCGAGGACACGTCTGAGGCTCCAGGCCCTCCACCTTGCTCGTTCCTCGAGGACACGTCTGAGGCTCCAGGCTCCAGAGAGACGTTGCTTTAATTTTGCATCCCATCTGTTGGGGAAGGGATATAAATTCAGGGTCTCCTCATCACTTGAGGGCGAATGATTACATGCCTTTACTGCCTTTCTCATACCTGTAACCTCTCACCATAATCGAAGATCTCCATTTTGAAGTGGACGTAGGTCACTCTTGACCGAACCACTATAACTCTCTCTCTCTCATTTTATTACCGCATTTAATACTTTCATTAATACCTTGACGGGTGGTGTCCGAATCTATTTTTGGCATCATCAGTTTGGCGCTGTAAGATCCCGACCCCAGTTCTTTTGTTTAGTATTGTTTTAATCGTGGTTTAACTTGTTAAGTGAGATTTGATTTAGTTTGACCGTGTTTTTGAGTTTGACCGGATTTTTCCATAACCTTGGAGATTTTGAGACCGTTGACTTTGGTTTGACCCGGTATATACGATATGTACTTTTTTATGAGAAATTACTTCTAATTTCTAAAAATTCTGAATTTGGTGTATTTTGACTCATGTTATGAAGTTTAACAACTTTCATGTTTTGATCATTTTGATTTGATACTCAGAAATCACGTTTTTCGAGGAAAATGGGCAAAAATGACATTTTCACTAAATCTGTCCATGAATTTCGAAAATTTCAGAATTTGGGGAAAATATACTTTTCTGAAACTAGATATTTCGCTGATCGTTTTTGTCTTCTTCGTCGTTTTCGTTCGGGGCCCGCAAATATGAGTTTTAGCCTTGTGAAGATTGGGGCCCACAAGACCCATTTTATAAGAAGGGGAACCCCCTCTTCTTCTCCTTCATTTCGTTCCAGCAAGAGTGGGGAGGGTTTTTCCCTCTCTTCCCTCCACTCTTTCTCTCTCTTCTGAACCACCTATCTCATGGAGATTTTGTGGAGGATTGATCTCCTAGGGCTCTTTTCCTCCCTCTTTGCTTTCCAAAGACCCTATTTTCAAGGATTTTGAGCTTAGGAAAGACCCTCATCCAAGCCCTTCTTCTAGTTTGGAACACCTAAAGGTTAGCAATGGTTTTCTTTTCTTGAGATTCTTGTTTTCCTCTCCATTTGGAGTGTTTTAATCCCACATGCAATGGGTTTTCATGGAGTTTGGAAAATGGTTGATTTCTAGGGTTTCTTCTTAAGCTATTTTGGGGGTTTTATGATTTTGGAGCTTGAGGCTTTAAGAGCACCTTCATGGAGTGTTTTGCACCTTCTCTTGACCAAGGCAAGTAGATTATCCAACTAATATGATGATTCTTGCTTGGTATGAATAATCCCATGGATTTTTGTTCTAAATTGTTTGTTTCTTGTAAATGGATAAATTTAACTTTGAATTTTTGCACATTGGTGTTGCTTATGGCTTTCCAAATTGATGTTTTAACTACTTAAAAATCATTTGGTGATGCATCTTCTTGGATCCACTATGACTGTCTTTATGCTAGTATTTTTGACATAGAAAGGTTTTGTTTGTATTTGATTCATTTGATGGGAATAGAATCCTTTAGTGCATTAGTGTTTTAATGAACTTGAATTGGCAAGGGGAAGCCCAACCATATGTGAAAATGTGTAAGAAGGGAAGAAGGGAAAGAAAAATCAGAAAAATGCAAAGAAATGGAGAACATGCACAGCCGGGCTGGACTGGGCAGGCCCAGTCCACTCGAGCGACCCACTGGGTCGCTCGAGCGGACCAGGCACTGCCTGGCCCTCGCTCGAGCGACCCACTGGGCCGCTCGAGCGACCCAGCTACTGTCTGGGTCCGCTCGAGCGGACCTGGGTTCGCTCGAGCGAGGCCCAGCTCAGCCTGGGGCTGGTTTGGGCCCGAGTTTGGGTTGTTTTGTGGGCTGGATTGTTGGGGCTTCCTTGGGCCTGATTCAAATCAGCTTTTGGGCCATTTCAGATCTGATATTGGGTTGTCTTTGGGCCTGATATTGGACTGATTTAAAACTGGTCTCGTGGGCTTGGTTAAGGTTCAGTTTTGGGTTGTTTTAAAAATCAGTTTTGTGGGCCATTCAAGTTTGGTTTTGGGCTGTTTTTAAGATTGTTTTGTGGGCCTGTTCAGGTTAGTTTGGGCTGTGTTTAAAATCTGTTTTCTGGGCCTGGTTCAGGTTAGTTTGGGCTGTGTTTAAAATTGTTTTGTAGGCCATTCAAAGATTAGTCTTGGACTGTTTTAAGATTTGTTAGGTGGGCCATTCAAGGATTAGCTTTGGGCTGTTTTGAAAACTTGTTTTGTGGGCCATTTAAGAGTAGTTTTTGGACTGTTATTAAGGACTATTTTGGGCTCGGTTTAAGGCCAATTATGGGCCTGTTTTAATGAGATTTGGGATTATTTGTGGTGCTTGGAATTTTGTGAAATGGGAATGATGTGAGAATGAGTGTATGTGGAATTACCCGGGAATCGTTCGAGTCTCAATGCGCACTTTATCATTTAAATATTATGGATTTTCATTGGCATCAAACGCACTCTTTATTAATCAATGTTTAAAGGTTAAATGTGCATTGAGATGGTTCCTTGGTAAGTCATTAAGTCATTCTCCACTATCCATTCCATTTCAAGTCAGAACATGTATTTGTATTTGTATTTGTATTTGTATTCTTGGGTAAACTAATTTGAATATCATCGGGGATTTGCTATAAAATCATGTGTTTTCCCATGTTCGAAAGGGTTGATCGTATGATTTTATACAAATCACTTTGATGTGTATTTGAACGGTTTATCATGGATATTCGTATGTTTTCTCCGATTCGATTTGAAAAGGGATTGGAGTATGTTTGTCACATTCGGGATTTCTTCGATAAGACTATTGTTTTGACAACACTAGTATTTGAAAATAAAAACCTTGAGGCAAGACGGGGCCAGAGCTATGTGGTGCGAGCCCATGAGCCAAAGAGGCTATGACTTCGAAAATAAAACCCCGAGGCAAGACGGGGCCAGAGCTATGTGGTGTGAGCCCCTGAGCCAAAGGGATTAGTATTATGTTAGATTTGTATCGGTTTGAGTTGAAAACTAAAGGCACCACTAGGCTTAGGTCACCTTGTCGGGCTGATCACCCGGCTTGGGATCTTTAATCTGTCCGCCAGCTGCAGCTTGGATTCTGTCTGTACCGACCATGGCAACGGTTCTATCTGCCGGTCCCATTTGTATGGCTACGGTTCTGATCCTATTTTTAGTACCACGTTCAGTGGCTACGCTCTGTCTGCTCTTATTACTTCGGTAATAGGAGGATTTAGCTATTTGTGGTCGCCAAGGTTTTATCCGCATATTGCTTTGTTTTACGATTCTGGTGGGTTATACTTTTTATGATTTTGATTTGGTAAATGTTTACGATATCAATCATTTATCATATTGTTGCTATTATTCAGGATTTGAAATGTATTTCCGACGATTAAATGTTTTATGCAGGCTTTTATCTTTTCGAGATATTCGTACATCTGATATGTTCTTTTACTTGTTTTGATATTTATGTTCGGTCTTTCGATCGTTTTAGCATGCTTTATTGTCCTTATTGTTTAGCCTATTTATTCGATTTTTCGATGATTTCATCAGGCTTTACGAGTGTGCTTTGCTTTCATATTACTTGATTATTTGCTTGCCAGACCGTCGTGTCTGACCCTTATTTGTTTGGTGCCAGATTCCGCTCTTTTTGTTTTTAGGTGTTTGATCAGAGGAGGCGGCGGGACCGCCGGTCTGACGTGAGAGGCTGCCCGTTGATATCATCTAGATGTCAAGTTTGGCACCAGAGTTCGTATTGAAATGTTGGGGTAGTATTTCTGTTTAGTTGGATATTTTTGTATGGCTTTATCAGCCTTTTTCTTTTGGGTTTGTAATTAAGACATTTGTTAATTGTAATCTGAATATGCAGGAAATAATAGATTTGTTACTACCAGCTCAGTGTGTTGTGATTTATGACTTGTGCCAGTCTTATTATGAGATGGCTTTATGACATTGGTGGCGTGCGACACGGAACCCGATGGCCACGGATTCCGAGTCATAACACCATGTTTAGCTTCCGCGAAAATATACTCTGATCGTGATGGAATTTGTTTATCCTCATCCACGCGGATCTTGGGAACTATAACAAAAAGTTTCAAATTATCCCAAAATTTCGCACCCCGAGGTCGGATCACTGCAGGGCCCGGTTTCGGGGCGTGACAGGTTTGGTATCAGAGCTGGTTAGTTTCTAGGAAATAAAATACTCTAGAGACATTAAGACGTGTGGTGAGGATTCGTTAGATTGTGTCGATTTGTTTTCTCGTGTCTTTGTTTTTTTGGATTTGAGTCGGCTTTTCTTTCAGTCCGGGAGATTTTGCTTGTCTTGTCTTTTAGTTCTTGTTGTTAGGAGATTTGAATGACCAAATTTCCTCCTTAGTGGTGGAGAATTTAAAATCTCCATGCTCTTGTCTAGTGTCTTTTATCTGTGTTTGTGTCGGAGACTGAGAACCCTCTAGACTTAGTATGTTGTTTTCGGAGAACACCAACAGACTTTCAGCCTTCAGCATCTCCGTTGTGGTTAATGAGAGAAGACATGTGCGTTTGCCCGCCAGAGTTGAACTTGAGTAGTACTCGAAGACCCCCTTTCAGCTAATCAAGGATCGTCATGCAGCGTACCAAGGTAAGTAAATGTGGAAATTTGGGGGAACTCAGACCATCTTTCCAAGATGAAGGACTGCAGGAGACACATTATTTGGCAATTTTTATGAAGGGAGAAGTGACCTTAGTTAGTAAGATTTGGAGTGCTGCAAGAAACTCAGGGATTTCCCCGGATTCGACGAGCATGGTCATGGTTTTGGTTGAGAATTTTGGTAACTCGTAGCATAGCCAGTGTAGTTGGTTCAGCAGGGATGCCAAGTGGATGGCTAGTTGTAGTCAAGATAACTTTTGGCAGTAGAGGAAACCTTGTGGATTTTACCGACTTACAAGATATTGGATTAGACAACATGCAGATGCAAGGGAGTACCTCAGTGGTTTGGATGCCCATTTCATATTTAAAATGATTTTCGTGATATTTTCATCCTTGTTATGTTTTTCTTAATGTCTATGATTTATCCTTGTAGTGTTTAAACAATGGACTTCTGTTTCTTCTTTAAGCTTATTTTGAAATAAATTATATTATTATACTCTTTTTCATGAGTTGCATGATTTTGCTTTCATGAGGTTTTGTGTTTCGAATTTTTATCTAATCTTCTTAAGACATTGTTACACCATGATCTTGAAATTTTGTTCTTGTTTTATTTATTTTTAAATGTTGACACCTTACATTTCAAGACCTTGATGATTTCAAAATCTTGTATATGTTTGGTTGGAAATGGATTTCAATAAAATTTAATGTATGGTCATACTACATGAATTTGATTTATTTTTGAAAACCCTAATTTGAGGTTGTTGAGTATTTCAATGATTTGTTGGGTTGTGAAAATATGAGTTTCAAAACGAATAATGTTGTTTCATGTTCAAACTTTGATAAATTTTATTTATTAAGCCTTATTTGATGATTTGGAAGTTCAATTTCCATTATGTTTTAAAATGATGAAATTCGACTAAATAATTATTTTAGTCATCATGTTTAAAATTTTAAGATTTGTTTCGCATTGAATGGATGAGTTGTAATAGCTTTTGGCTGGAGTTTGGTAGTGTGTGAAGTGAAGGGTTGATGGATGTCAGGATGCGTACTAGTTCGATTGAGGACAAAGTTGGATCTGCGAGAGAATAAACATCATTCAAGACAGGGATTTGAAGTTTCAGTTCTTCGGGAATTAACATCAGATTGGCAGATATATTTTTGTTGATAACACAGTATCAAGCAGAATATCAAGAACAACAAGTAGATAGAATCAGATGTGGGCAAGAATTCTGAGTACAGCACAGAAAGATTTGGAATATGGAGTTGTGAGAGTGAAATCTGAAGAGGCAAGCCATGCGAAGTTTTGACACAGAACAGCTCAGCAGGTTATGGCAGTTTGACATATGGGTTGAAACAGACCAAGTCAAAGACATGATATCTATAGAATTTTGAAGTTTGTAATTCAGAATCGAGGAGGATTTGTAATGTGTCAAGAGAGCTGTGTAGCCAGTTAACTCGATCAGCTTATTGCTCACGAGAGAAGACAGATGATGCATGCAAGGGGCCAACAGAATTTGTGGAACAGTGTGAAGCCTTCAACCGAGTCAGAATGTGGTTGACCGTGCATCTCAACGTCCAGTTTGGTCAGAGAGTCTCTCAGTCACCGAGGTCTAGCATAGGGTGTCAGTGTTTTTGTTTGTATTTTGGGTTTTTGATTTTGATTTGGTTTAAGCCATTTGGAGGACCAAATGGGTTCTAAGGGGGGGAGGATGTAAGATCCCGACCCCAGTTCTTTTGTTTAGTATTATTTTAATCGTGGTTTAACTTGTTAAGTGAGATTTGATTTAGTTTGACCGCGTTTTTGAGTTTGACCGGATTTTTCCATAACCTTGGAGATTTTGAGACCGTTGACTTTGGTTTGACCCGGTATATACGATATGTACTTTTTTATGAGAAATTACTTCTAATTTCTAAAAATTCTGAATTTGGTGTATTTTGACTCATGTTATGAAGTTTAACAACTTTCATGTTTTGATCATTTTGATTTGATACTCAGAAATCACGTTTTTCGAGGAAAATGAGCAAAAATGACATTTTCACTAAATCTGGGGAAAATATCCATGAATTTCGAAAATTTCAGAATTTGGGGAAAATATACTTTTCGGAAACTAGATATTTCTCTGATCGTTTTTGTCTTCTTCGTCGTTTTCGTTCGGGGCCTGCAAATATGAGTTTCAGCCTTGTGAAGATTGGGGCCCACAAGACCCATTTTATAAGAAGGGGAACCCCCTCTTCTTCTCCTTCATTTCGTTCCAGCAAGAGTGGGGAGGGTTTTTCCCTCTCTTCCCTCCACTCTTTCTCTCTCTTCTAAACCACCTATCTCATGGAGATTTTGTGGAGGATTGATCTCCTAGGGCTCTTCTCCTCCCTCTTTGCTTTCCAAAGACCCTATTTTCAAGGATTTTGAGCTTAGGAAAGACCCTCATCCAAGCCCTTCTTCTAGTTTGGAACACTTAAAGGTTAGCAATGGTTTTCTTTTCTTGAGATTCTTGTTTTCCTCTCCATTTGGAGTGTTTTAATCCCACATGCAATGGGTTTTCATGGAGTTTGGAAAATGGTTGATTTCTAGGGTTTCTTCTTAAGCTATTTTGGGGGTTTTATGATTTTGGAGCTTGAGGCTTTAAGAGCACCTTCATGGAGTGTTTTGCACCTTCTCTTGACCAAGGCAAGTAGATTATCCAACTAATATGATGATTCTTGCTTGGTATGAATAATCCCATGGATTTTTGTTCTACATTGTTTGTTTCTTGTAAATGGATAAATTTAACTTTGAATTTTTGCACATTGGTGTTGCTTATGGCTTTCCAAATTGATGTTTTAACTACTTAAAAATCATTTGGTGATGCATCTTCTTGGATCCACTATGACTGTCTTTATGCTAGTATTTTTGACATAGAAAGGTTTTGTTTGTATTTGATTCATTTGATGGGAATAGAATCCTTTAGTGCATTAGTGTTTTAATGAACTTGAATTGGCAAGGGGAAGCCTAACCATATGTGAAAATGTGTAAGAAGGGAAGAAGGGAAAGAAAAATCAGAAAAATGCAAAGAAATGGAGAACATGCACAGCCGGGCTGGACTGGGCAGGCCCAGTCCGCTCGAGCGACCCAGTCCAGGCACTGCCTGGCCCTCGCTCGAGCGACCCACTGGGCCGCTCGAGCGACCCAGCTACTGTCTGGGTCCGCTCGAGCGGACCTGGGTTCGCTCGAGCGAGGCCCAGCTCAGCCTGGGGCTGGTTTGGGCCCGAGTTTGGGTTGTTTTGTGGGCTGGATTGTTGGGGCTTCCTTGGGCCTGATTCAAATCAGCTTTTGGGCCATTTCAGATCTGATATTGGGTCGTCTTTGGGCCTGATATTGGACTGATTTAAAACTGGTCTCGTGGGCTTGGTTAAGGTTCAGTTTTGGGTTGTTTTAAAAATCAGTTTTGTGGGCCATTCAAGTTTGGTTTTGGGCTGTTTTTAAGATTGTTTTGTGGGCCTGTTCAGGTTAGTTTGGGCTGTGTTTAAAATCTGTTTTGTGGGCCTGGTTCAGGTTAGTTTGGGCTGTGTTTAAAATTGTTTTGTAGGCCATTCAAAGATTAGTCTTGGACTGTTTTAAGATTTGTTAGGTGGGCCATTCAAGGATTAGCTTTGGGCTGTTTTGAAAACTTGTTTTGTGGGCCATTTAAGAGTAGTTTTTGGACTGTTATTAAGGACTGTTTAGGGCTCGGTTTAAGGCCAATTATGGGCCTGTTTTAATGAGATTTGGGATTATTTGTGGTGCTTGGAATTTTGTGAAATGGGAATGATGTGAGAATGAGTGTATGTGGAATTACCCGGGAATCGTTCGAGTCTCAATGCGCACTTTATCATTTAAATATTATGGATTTTCATTGGCATCAAACGCACTCTTTATTAATCAATGTTTAAAGGTTAAATGTGCATTGAGATGGTTCCTTGGTAAGTCATTAAGTCATTCTCCACTATCCATTCCATTTCAAGTCAGAACATGTATTTGTATTTGTATTTGTATTTGTATTCTTGGGTAAACTAATTTGAATATCATCGGGGATTTGCTATAAAATCATGTGTTTTCCCATGTTCGAAAGGGTTGATCGTATGATTTTATACAAATCACTTTGATGTGTATTTGAACGGTTTATCATGGATATTCGTATGTTTTCTCCGATTCGATTTGAAAAGGGATTGGAGTATGTTTGTCACATTCGGGATTTCTTCGATAAGACTATTGTTTTGACAACACTAGTATTTGAAAATAAAAACCTTGAGGCAAGACGGGGCCAGAGCTATGTGGTGCGAGCCCATGAGCCAAAGAGGCTATGACTTCGAAAATAAAACCCCGAGGCAAGACGGGGCCAGAGCTATGTGGTGTGAGCCCCTGAGCCAAAGGGATTAGTATTATGTTAGATTTGTATCGGTTTGAGTTGAAAACTAAAGGCACCACTAGGCTTAGGTCACCTTGTCGGGCTGATCACCCGGCTTGGGATCTTTAATCTGTCCGCCAGCTGCAGCTTGGATTCTGTCTGTACCGACCATGGCAACGGTTCTATCTGCCGGTCCCATTTGTATGGCTACGGTTCTGATACTTTTGATCTGCCGGTCCCATTTGTATGGCTACGGTTCTGATCCTATTTTTAGTACCACGTTCAGTGGCTACGCTCTGTCTGCTCTTATTACTTCGGTAATAGGAGGATTTAGCTATTTGTGGTCGCCAAGGTTTTATCCGCATATTGCTTTGTTTTACGATTCTGGTGGGTTATACTTTTTATGATTTTGATTTGGTAAATGTTTACGATATCAATCATTTATCATATTGTTGCTATTATTCAGGATTTGAAATGTATTTCCGACGATTAAATGTTTTATGCAGGCTTTTATCTTTTCGAGATATTCGTACATCTGATATTGTTCTTTTACTTGTTTTGATATTTATGTTCGGTCTTTCGATCGTTTTAGCATGCTTTATTGTCCTTATTGTTTAGCCTATTTATTCGATTTTTCGATGATTTCATCAGGCTTTACGAGTGTGCTTTGCTTTCATATTACTTGATTATTTGCTTGCCAGACCGTCGTGTCTGACCCTTATTTGTTTGGTGCCATATTCCGCTCTTTTTGTTTTTAGGTGTTTGATCAGAGGAGGCGGCGGGACCGCCGGTCTGACGTGAGAGGCTGCCCGTTGATATCATCTAGATGTCAAGTTTGGCACCAGAGTTCGTATTGAAATGTTGGGGTAGTATTTATGTTTAGTTGGATATTTTTGTATGGCTTTATCAGCCTTTTTCTTTTGGGTTTGTAATTAAGACATTTGTTAATTGTAATCTGAATATGCGGGAAATAATAGATTTGTTACTACCAGCTCAGTGTGTTGCGATTTATGACTTGTGCCAGTCTTATTATGAGATGGCTTTATGACATTGGTGGCGTGCGACACGGAACCCGATGGCCACGGATTCCGAGTCGTAACACCATGTTTAGCTTCCGCGAAAATATACTCTGATCGTGATGGAATTTTTTTATCCTCATCCACGCGGATCTTGGGAACTATAACAAAAAGTTTCAAATTATCCCAAAATTTCGCACCCCGAGGTCGGATCACTGCAGGGCCCGGTTTCGGGGCGTGACAGGCGCCGTCTGTGGGAATCGAACAAAAGTTCTCATCCTATTTTTAAAAATCATGGTGATCAGCACAAGATCCGTAAGACGAGAAGACAATCCTGTCCAAGCTACAGGTCCGGGTCCTTCCAGGCGCCCAGACTCCCCTACCCAGGGAAATAATGGTCCTCCACCGGGTAACCCTTCTCCGAATACTCTCCCCCCTGCGCCGACTCCTCAGCAGATGTTGGAAACCATGCAACAGCTGTTGGCCCAAAACCAACAAATCTTGCAACTCATGCTTGCGGGACAAGGAGGAGCACTCCATGGTGGAGCACCGTTTGGTGGAATGCAGCAAGAGGTGCCAATCCCGAGGCAGGCTCCCCGGCAACCAACCCCTCACCCGGGCGCCCATCCCCCGGGCGCCCATCTCCCAGGCGCCCAAGATGGAGCACATCTCCCGGGCGCCCATCTCTCAGGCGCCCAGGATGGAGCACCTCTCCCGGGCGCCCATCTCCCAGGCGCCCAGGATGGAGCACCTCTCCCGGGCGCCCGTCTCCCAGGAGCCCAAGACGGAGCAGCACCACACCAAGGCGCCCATACTCTCGGCGCCCAGAGAAGAGCACCTCACTTGGGCGCCCCTCATCATGGCGCCCAAGGTCGAGGAGCACATCATGGCCCCCATGGCCGAGGAGCACATCAGAGCTTCCATGACCACGAAGTTCCTCCACCCCCTGGTAGAACCCATGGAGGGTTACCACCTCGACCCTTCCCTCAGGACGAGGAGGACTCTCACTTCCAAGAAGGGGGAAGTGAGAATCACTGCATGGAAGATGAAAGTTATTTCCCCGGTCCATCCAGGGAGCTTCACAATCACTGGGAGGAAAAAATCAAAGAGATGCAGAATCAACTGGGTGATGTCTTCAATGCAATGAAGGCCCAGGCACCGGAGACTGTGGATTATCTAGTCGGGCGGACGGATACACCGTTCAAACCCGATATAGTACATTACCCACTTCCAAGGAAGTTCAAAATGCCGTCCATGGAGACCTTCGATGGGAGGAAGGATCCATTAGACCATCTTGAAACTTACAAAACCAGGATGCAGCTCCACAACATCCCTGACGAGATAATGTGCAGAGCCTTTCCAACCACGTTGAAAGGTTCTGCCCGCCAGTGGTTCGCAAATCTCCCCTCAGCATCCATCGCCACCTTCGGAGAGTTGAGCAAGTCTTTCGTCTCGCACTTCATAGGTGGGCGCCGCCACCAGAAGCCCGCAACACACCTGCTTAGTATAAAGCAGGAGGAGAATGAAACCCTAAGGAGTTACCTCACTCGTTTTAACGAGGAGGTACTCCAAGTCGAGGAGCCCGACGACAAGGTCTCCATGACGGCTTTCCTTGGAGGCCTCCGTTCCTCGAGTTTTCTCTTTTCCGTAATGAAGCGCCCGCCGAAGAGCTTCTCGGAACTATTGGCCAAAGCCCAAAAGTATATGAATGCGGAAGACATCACCAGGGCGAGGCGCGGAGAATCCTCCAGAGCGAACAATAAGGGAAAAGAGAGGAGCAGAGACGAGAAGAAGGAAGTTAGCAACAAGCGGAGCAAGACAGAGAGAGTACCTATCAGAGACCGACTTGGTCTCGCTCCGCAAAGGGACAGGCTAGTGTTCACGCCTCTCACGGCCACGGTGGAGCAGATCTTGTTCCAAATACAAGATGACCCAGCCATAAAATGGCCAGGAAAGATGAAGTCTCCTCCGAATCGGAGGAATCCGAACAAATACTGTCGCTTCCATCAGGACCATGGCCATGACACTGACGACTGCTATGAGCTCAAACGCTAGATTGAGGATCTCATCCAGCACGGCCACCTACGTCAGTATGTTGCCGGCAGGGGACAAGCACCTCCACCACCTCCACCTCACAATCAGGAGAGTCAGCAACCGATCGTAGAAATCCGAACAATTTCTGGAGGGCTAAGAGAGTCGCTCTTGGCCATGAAGGCCCATGCCAGAAAGGCAAGGCATCCTGACGAGGCACGCCCGTCCAAGGCGCCAAGGCATGGAGATAATGAAGTTATATCCTTCTCAGACAAGGATTTGGAGGGGATCCAGCACCCTCACGACGACCCTCTAGTGCTCACAATGACGGTCGCCAATTTTCAAGTGCATAGGATCCTGGTAGACAGTGGAAGCTCTGCAGACATTCTGTTTGTAGAAACTTATGACAAGCTGAGGCTGGGACGGGAGAGGTTGCAGCCCGTCAAGTTTCCTCTCATCGGCTTTTCGGGAGAGAAGGTGTATCCCCTTGGGACAATCACACTGCCAGTCACAGCCGGGACTGCGCCTCGAACTTCCACAACAATGGTCAATTTCCTGGTGATTGACTGCGCATCGGCTTACAATATCATCCTGGGGCGTCCAACTCTTAATGCCTTAAGAGCGGTCCTCTCAACGTTTCATCTCATCCTCCGGTTTCCAACTCCAAATGGGATCGGAGAGGTAAGAGGGAATCAAGTAGCAGCAAGGGAATGCTACGTCTCCTCTATGAAAGCCAAGAAAATGCAGGAGGCGTTACAAGTCGAAATCTCGGACCCAAGAGATGAAACCACGGCAGAGAGAGGAGAACCAGTCGAGGAGCTCACCTCAGTGGTCCTAGATGAAGACTTCCCAGCCAGGAGAGTACATATTGGCTCTTCTCTCCCTGAGGATCGGGCCAGCCAGCTGACAGACTTCTTGAGAGGTAATATGGATGTTTTCGCATGGTCGCATGCGGATCTTGAAGGGATTGATCCCGACGTCGCAACCCACCGTCTCAATGTCGACCCTGGCTACAAGCCTGTCCGACAAAAGCTTAGAGGGGCCTCCACAGAGAGGGCCCAAGCAATGGACAATGAAGTCGGGAAGTTGCTGGAGAATGGGGCTGTCAGGGAAGTAGCCTACCCTGAATGGCTCTCAAATGTTGTGATGGTGAAGAAGGCCAGCGGAAAATGGCGCCTGTGCGTTGACTTCACGGAGGTTAACAAAGCGTGCCCAAAGGACAGCTACCCACTACCAAGGATTGACCTCCTCATCGACGCCACAGCAGGTCATGAACTACTCTCGTTCTTGGATGCATACTCTGGATACAACCAGATTAGCATGCACCCCCCGGATCAGGAGAAGACATCATTCATCACCCCGAAAGGAACCTACTGTTATAGGGTCATGCCTTTCGGACTGAAGAATGCAGGCGCCACCTATCAACGTCTAGTGAACAAGATGTTCCACTCTCAAATCGGGCGGACCATGGAGGTTTACGTAGACGATATGCTGGTGAAGAGCCTCGCCGCAGCCGACCATATCGCCCATCTGCAAGAGACCTTTGACACTCTCAGGCTCTTTCGCATGAAATTGAATCCTGAGAAGTGTGCCTTTGGTGTAGGATCCGGAAAGTTCTTAGGTTTTATGGTCGACCAGAGGGGGATCGAGGCGAATCCAGATAAAATCAAGGCCATAATAGATATGAAGTCACCCTCTTCCACAAAGGAGTTGCAGCGCCTCAATGGAAGGATTGCGGCACTTAGCAGATTTGTTTCCAAATCTAAAGACAAGTGCTTGCCCTTCTTTAAGATCCTCCGCAAAACATTCCAATGGGGGCCCGAGGCTGAAGAAGCATTCCAGAAGCTCAAAGCTTACCTGACCGCTCCCCCCTCTCCTCTCGCATGCTACACCAGGCGAAGTGCTGTACCTGTATTTTTTGTAGGGGATGCGAATCGCGGGTCCCCCCACGGGGAATAGGCGGGGCCCAGGGCCCCGGGCCTATTGTATACACTTCAGGAGACGGGCTCCCTAATCATGCTTTTGTCCTGGGGTATGAATTTACACCGCCAGGGGCCTTCCCAGGAGTCGATCCCTCAACCTCTTGAATAAGAAGTATTTTAGACTTTCCCTGGTGAGAGTAGGATTTCATTCTAAGTACCTGACACCTCCCCACAGTAGAGCCATTTGTTTACACTTCAGGAGAAGTCCTCCTTAATCATGCATTTGGCTCCGTGGAGTAGCCTCCCCAGGACTCGAACCCGCAACCTCTCCCTTAAGAGTAAGTTGGGAAGCATCCTGGTACCACTTGAGCTAGTAGCCCAAGTGGTACCAGGGAAAGTCCAAAATACTTCTTATTCAAGAGGTTGAGGGATCGACTCCTGGGAAGGCCCCTGGCGGTTGAAATTCATACCCCAGGACAAAAGCATGATTAGGGAACCCGTCTCCTGAAGTGTATACAATAGGCCCGGGGCCCTGGGCCCCGCCTATTCCCCGTGGGGGAACCCGCGATTCGCATCCCCTACAAAAAGGCCGGCCTTTAGGAAAAAAGAAGAAAGGTAAAAATGAATAAGGAAAGAAAAAGAAGAAAAGAAGGAGAAAACGAAAAAAGAAAAAAGGAAAAAAAAAATAAAAAAGAAAAAAAAAGAGAGACAAAAAGAAAAAATAAAAGAAGAAGAAGGAAGAAAAAAAAAATGGAAATATAAGAGAAAAAAAAAGAAGAAAGAAATAAAAAAAAAGAAAAAAAAGAAAAAAAAGAAAAAATAAAGAAAAAAAAAGAAATGAAGGAAAGAAGAAGAGAAAGGCAGTAAAGGCATGTAATCATTCGCCCTCAAGTGATGAGGAGACCCTGAATTTATATCCCTTCCCCAACAGATGGGATGCAAAATTAAAGCAACGTCTCTCTGGAGCCTGGAGCCTCAGACGTGTCCTCGAGGAACGAGCAAGGTGGAGGGCCTGGAGCCTCAGACGTGTCCTCGAGGAACGAGCAAGGTGGAGGGCAGGTGAGAGTTTCTTCGCGAGATTTGGTAAGAGCGGGTGAGGGGAGGACTTCGTCGTGATGACTCGGAGGCCTTGACGTGACAAGGCTTCCTTCAACGAGTTTCGAATATCAACTGAGCCAACCTGGCCTGACCCATGACCTTGGACGGACCGGGTTGTCTGGACCTGACTCTTTACCGCAATCCGGGTTGGGCCTGACCCATCATTTGCCCCTCAAAGTCCCGCGTTCAATAATTATTTGAAAGTGGGGCTTTCTGTGCATCCAACTCTTCCACAAGCTTCCAACAATTAGGCCCCCTTTTTCTGCTCAGTTTTGAAATTTTTAGAGTTCGAAAGAATCCTTCTATATGGGGACTCTTTCTTCCCAAATCTATAAAACCTTGGAAATCCTGAACCAGACTCATTCCAAAATAGAAGAGAGCGTCTCTGGAGACCAAGGGGAAATCTGTAAGCAATGACGGATACAGTAGAGAAAAAACAGACGGAGACCGTTGTTGAGCGGACTGCAAGCAATCGCGCAAGGGGCGCTAGGCGAGGTTGAAGGAGAGGATGGCGTGGCTGATGGCGCTGGCGGGCGGAGCCAGGGCTTCCAGCCCGTGGGCGTCGCGGCAGAGGGAGGCACGGCGGCGCTGGGCGCCGCAAGGGGCGCCCAGCCCGTGGGCATCGCGGCAGCGGGAAGCACGGCGGCGGGCGCCCAGCCCGTGGGCGTCGCGGAGGGAGGCGCCCAGCCCGTGGGCGTCGCGGCGGGAGGCGCCCAGCCTGTGGGCATCGCGGAGGGAGAAGCCCAGCCCGTGGGCGTCGCGGAGGGAGGCACCCAGCCTGTGGGCGTCGCGGAGGGAGGCGCCCAGCCCGTGGGCGTCGCGGCAGCAGCAAGCACGGCGGCGCTGGGCGCCGCCAGGGGCGCCCAGCCTGTGGGCATCGCGGAGGGAGGCGCCCAGCCTGTGGCGTCGTGGAGGGAGGCGCCCAGCCCGTGGGCGTCGCGGCAGCAGCAAGCACGGCGGCGCTGGCGCCGCCAGGGGCGCCCAGCCCGTGGGGCGTCGCGGAGGGAGGCGCCCAGCCCGTGGGCGTCGCGGAGGGAGGCGCCCAGCCCGTGGGCGTCGCGGAGGAGGCAGCAGCGGCGCTGGGCGCCGCAGGGGCGGCCCAGCCCGGGGACGGCGCCACAGCAGCCAGCGATGCATGGGAAGAAGAAGCAGCAGCAGCGCTGGGCGCCCAATCCTTTGGCATTGTGGTAGGAAGGAAAAAAACGAGAACTTGCTTAGCGCCGCAGGGGGCGCATGTGGTTTGCGGGCTATTCGAGGCTTAGGCGGTTTCGCAGCAGCTGGCGCCTCAGGTGGCGCCCAGTCCTTGGATCTCGGCTAGGAAGAAACATAGTAGGGGGCAGTCATGCCGAGGGCAAGTCCTTCTTCAGACACGTTGGGCAAGTTGCGTCCGCGTTCAAAAATGCTAAAGGAAAAATGGTAATTGATGATGACAGATCCAAGGTGAGTACCATTTATACCACAGTCAGCAATGATGATGATATGTCCACGATCATCACTTTATATCATATTCCTTTCACCGTGATTTGTTGCCGGGCCGAAATTGATGAGCCAGCCTGTGATGACACATTGGGTGACATTGTTATTTACGAGGATATGCTCGAGGCTGGGCTGAGATTCCCTATGCCCCCCTCCGTCTGCTCACGGGATTGCTCACGGGATTGCGCTCTAGCTGTCTTCGTAGCTGAATTCACTTATGATGAAAACCAAGTAGATGAAACAGCGGTGCTCACCTCCTTGCTAGCACCTCAGGACCCTCAAGCCCCGGGCGCCCAGCCTCTTCTCCAAGCCCCGGGCGCCCAGCTCCTCCCTCAAGCTCTGGGCGCCCGAGACTCTCCTCAAACCATGGGCGCCCAGCTTCCCTCGGGCGCCCAACCTCTTCTCCAAGCCCCGGGCGCCCAGCATCTTCTCCAAGCCCCGGGCGCCCAGCTCCTCCCTCAAGCTCTGGGCGCCCGAGACTCTCCTCAAACCCTGGGCGCCCAGCTTCCCTCGGGCGCCCAACATCTTCTCCAAGCCCCGGGCGCCCAGCTCCTCCCTCAAGCTCTGGGCGCCCGAGACTCTCCTCAAACCCTGGGCGCCCAGCTTCCCTCGGGCGCCCAGCCTCTTCTCCAAAGCGCCCAGGTACCTCCCCAAAGGTCGATTGCCCCGCCTTTACCGGTCTGGAAATTGTATGTTGATGGTTCGGCAACCACAGACGGAGGCGGAGCTGGCTTCATCCTGATCAGCCCTGATGGTACACCCATCAAGTATGCAGTGAAGCTCCACTTCATTGCATCAAATAATGAAGCCGAGTATGAGGCACTCTTATCAGGACTGAGGTTGGCGATCGAAATGGACGCCAAATCAGTTCTTGCTCACAGTGATTCACAATTGGTGGTGAATCAAATAAATGGCGAATTCGAGGCAAAGGAGGAAAGGATGCAAGACTACCTCAACATGGTCAAAGGATTGGTCAAAAGTTTTCAATGCTTTCAGATCTGCCATATTCCTCGAGGACAAAATGTTGCAGCAGACGCACTGGCTAGGCTCGCCTCGTCATTGGAGGCCTCATCCACAGAACCTACACTCATTGGGCATCAGTTGGAGAGGAGCAAGTTAGATGTAGTGGTTGGAAACATCAACTGTGCATCAGAGGGCAGCGAGCCAAATTGGATGACACCAATAAAGGCTTTCCTCCAAGAGGGCACCAAACCAGAGGACCACCTTGAAGCGAAGAGACTCAGAATGAGGGCTTCCAGATACACCCTTCTGCAAAATATCCTTTACAAGAAAGGTTATTGCCTACCACTGCTGCGTTGCCTCTCAGCTGAGGATGCTGATTACGCTCTTCGCGAAATCCACGAAGGAATATGTGGGAACCATTCTGGAGGACGCTCCCTCGCCCACAAAGCACTAAGGCAGGGATTCTTCTGGCCAACCATGGCGAAGGACGCCAAATAATTTGCTCAAAAGTGCGACAAGTGCCAGCGCTTCGCCACTGTAACCAGGCTGCCACCAGAAGAGTTGACTTCCATTTTGAGCCCGTGGCCTTTCTCCAAATGGGGTATAGATATTCTGGGCCCCCTTCCTTTGAGCAAAGGCCAATGCAAGTTTGTAGTCATTGCCATTGACTACTTCACAAAATGGGCGGAGGCAGAACCCTTGGCCAAGATCACAGACTTCAATGTAAAAAACTTTGTTTAGAAAAACATAGTCTGTCGCTTTGGGATACCTAGCGCCATCGTCAGTGATAATGGCAAGCAGTTTGACAACAAACTCTTCAACACTTTCTGCACCGACCTCCAGATTAAGCAGCCCCACTCCAGTCCAGCGCACCCACAAGCAAATGGGCAAGCAGAAGTCATGGTCCGAACAGTTCTTCGCAACCTAAAAACCAGGCTCGAAAGGGCGAAGGGTCTTTGGGTTGACGAGCTACCAGGGGTATTATGGGCATACAGAACTACGCCGAGAACTCCTACTGGCGAGACTCCTTTCTCGCTAGCTTTTGGGACCGAGGCAGTCATCCCTGTCGAAATTGGTGTACACTCCCTCAGGGTCCATCTCCACGACACAATTAACAATGAGGAAGGACTCCGCATCAACCTCGACTTGGTAGAAGAGGCAAGGGAGATGGCCACGGTCCGCAATGCAGAATACAAGCGGCGCATGGAAAAATACTACAACTCGAGGGTGAAGCCTCGTTCCTTTCAGCCAGGAGACCTAGTCCTGAAAAAGGTGATCCTCACCACTAAAGACTCTCGCGAAGGAAAGCTAGGGCCAAATTGGGAAGGACCATATCTTGTGACAGAAGTAGTAAGGCCAGGCACATACAGAATCCAAAATTCTGATGGTAAGGCCCTGCTCCATCCGTGGAATGCGGAACATCTGAAGAGGTATTACCAGTGACAAGTGGGCCAATGTACAAAAAGCATGAAAATTGTTTATTTCCCATTTCATTGTTCAAAGTAGACTATAAATAAAATAAACATGTTATTATAGAAATGTGCTCCTTTCAATAGGCTATAAATTGCCAAACAAAAAGAAAAATACATATGAGCCTAGTCACTCTCATTATCCCCCTCATCCTCGCCATCATCCTCATAGTCACCTGAGCTCCCGCTGCTGCCATCAGGCTCGTCGGCAGGCGCCTCATCAGGCGCCTCACTCGCCTTAAAGCGCGAGAAGTCGATATCGGGAAATGCTGCGGTGATCTTTCTCCGGAGTTCGTCATAACCAGCAATAAATCCATCGGCGACGTTATTCTCAGCATCAGCCAGGCCGTCCTCCAAGTCATTTTCAGCCTGGATAGCTCTCTCCTCTGCCGCCCTCAGCTCTACCTTCAAAGCAGCCTCTCTGAGCTCAGCCCCCTTTCGGGCCTTCACGAGCTCAGCCTCTCTGAGTGAAGCCCTCTCGCGGGCCTTCACAAACTCAGCCTCCCTGAGGGAAGCCCTCTCGTGGGCCTTCACAACCTCAGCCTCACTGAGCGAAGCCCTCTCACGGGCCTTTCGTAGCTCGGTCTCACTGAGCAAAGCACCCTCGCGCGTCGCCACTAGCTCAGCCTCAGCCTTGGTCGCCCTCATGTGAGCCGTTGAGAGCTCAATCTCAAGCCTGGTTGCTCTCTCCCGAGCTGCTAGAAGATCAGCATCATAAGTCTTCCTGGCGGCTTCTAGTTCAGCAATTTTTCCCTGACTTGCGGAGAGATCCCTATGAATACCTGCATTCTCCTGTTTCAGCTTACTGATCAACTGAGCCTTCGAAAATAAACATATGGATGATGCAGACATCTGGAGCAAGAAGAAATCAAGGGAAATGAGAATGCATATACAAAAGGAAAACCTGAAGAAAATTAAAATTCAGACAACCTTTTACCTGAGATAAACCTTCTAGATAAGCATCTATCATCCCCTCTGTGCTAAGGGCGCTGACCCGAGTAATCACGTCACGAGCTGGGAATCTCCAAAACTTCTCTAAAGGAGTCAGCGGCTTGGGACCAGACGGAGGGGCAGGAGGTACAGATGTGGCGGCAGAAACCAGAGGAGTTATAGGTTGATGAGGCACAGCCGCGGGGGCCACTACTTGGGTAGTGACAGGAGAACTCGTCTGCGGCTCCACTAGATGAGTGGTTACAGGAAGATCACCAATCATCACACGAGGAGAATCCCTTCTCGGGGCAATACCTACCCTCGCTATCTTGGCAAGATGGGTGTTAGCACTTGTACGACGATCTTCAATTGCCTCCTTGGCCTCGACCAACTCCCTATTGACCACCACTGCGGAAGCAAAATGAATGGTTAGAGACAGAATATCAGGAAAAGGTACGCCTATGCCACTGAAAGCTCCTTACATTTTCTCTTAGTTGATGCCCGGGAAGGCTCACCCGTCCTACGAGAAGAATGGTCAACAGAGGGTCCACAATTGCTGTCACTCTCTTTAGAAAGGAGAATACCCAAATCTTTATCCGGATGATCTCTTACGGCCTGCAATTTCCGTTTTATATCCGCGGAGAGCACTGGTGACTCTATATAAAAAAAAAAAGAAGAAGGAACAAATAAAATGATGAGCATATGTATGCAAATGAATAATGAGGAGATGATAATGAGTGGCGTACCACGTCTTTTGGCGTCGGTCCACTGTTTGGGCACCAGAGCCCTGTCTGCCTCTGAGGCCCACTCGCCACCAACAAAGAAGAAACGAAATTTCCAGCTGTGACAGTTAGAGCGCAATCCCGTGAGCAGTCTGCCGCCCTTGGGGGTGAAATAATACCATCCCCTGTTAGGAGCCGGAGATTCGAATAAACTATAAGCAGCATGGAGCTCCATGGGAGATGCCTCCTCGTTATGTGTTCTCCTCCAGAGCTCGAGAAAACCCAGCATGATTCTCCATCCATTGGGTACTAATCTCCCCGGAGTCAGGGAGAAGTAATGAAGAATTCGACAGACGGAGGGGGGCATAGGGAATCTCAGCCCAGCCTCGAGCATATCCTCGTAAATAACAATGTTACCCAATGTGTCATCACAGGCTGGCTCATCAATTTCGGCCCGGCGACAAATCACGGTGAAAGGAATATGATATAAAGTGATGATCCTGGACATATCATCATCATTGCTGACTGTGGTATAAATGGTACTCACCTTGGATCTGTCATCATCAATTACCATTTTTCCTTTAGCATTTTTTGAACGCGGACGCAACTTGCCCAATGTGTCTGAAGAAGGACTGCCCTCAGCATGACCGCCCCCTACTATTGTTTCTTCCCTAGCCGAGATGCCAAAGGACTGGGCGCCACCTGAGGCGCCAGCTGCTGCGAAACCGCCTAAGCCTCGAATAGCCGCAAAACCACATGCGCTCCCTGCGGCGCTAAAGCAATTTCTCGTTTTTTCCCTTCCTACCACAATGCCAAAGGATTGGGCGCCCAGCGCTGCTGCTGCTTCTTCTTCCCCTGCATCGCTGGCTGCTGTGGCGCCGTCCCCGGGCTGGGCGCCCCCTGCGGCGCCCAGCGCCGCTGCTGCCTCCTCCGCAACGCCCACGGGCTGGGCGCCTCCCTCCGCGACGCCCACGGGCTGGGCGCCTCCCTCCGCGACGCCCACGGGCTGGGCGCCCCTGGCGGCGCCCAGCGCCGCCGTGCTTGCTGCTGCCGCGACGCCCACGGGCTGGGCGCCTCCCTCCGCGACGCCCACAGGCTGGGCTGCCTCCCTCCGCGACGCCCACGGGCTGGGCGCCTCCCTCCGCGACGCCCACAGGCTGGGCGCCTCCCGCCGCGACGCCCATGGGCTGGGCGCCTCCCTCCGCGACGCCCACGGGCTGGGCGCCTCCCTCCGCGACGCCCACGGGCTGGGCGCCCCTGGCGGTGCCCAGCGCCGCCGTGCTTGCTGCTGCCGCGCCGCCCACGGGCTGGGCGCCCGCCGCCGTGCTTCCCGCTGCCGCGATGCCCACGGGCTGGGCGCCCCTTGCGGCGCCCAGCGCCGCCGTGCCTCCCTCTGCCGCGACGCCCACGGGCTGGAAGCCCTGGCTCCGCCCGCCAGCGCCATCAGCCACGCCATCCTCTCCTTCAACCTCGCCTAGCGCCCCTTGCGCGATTGCTGCAGTCCGCTCAACAACGGTCTCCGTCTGTTTTTTCTCTACTGTATCCGTCATTGCTTACAGATTTCCCCTTGGTCTCCAGAGACGCTCTCTTCTATTTTGGAATGAGTCTGGTTCAGGATTTCCAAAGTTTTATAGATTTGGGAAGAAAGAGTCCCCATATAGAAGGATTCTTTCGAACTCTAAAAATTTCAAAACTGAGCAGAAAAAGGGGGCCTAATTGTTGGAAGCTTATGGAAGAGTTGGATGCACAGAAAGCCCCACTTTCAAATAATTATTGAACGCGGGACTTTGAGGGGCAAATGATGGGTCAGGCCCAACCCGGATTGCGGTAAAGAGTCAGGTCCAGACAACCCGGTCCGTCCAAGGTCATGGGTCAGGCTAGGTTGGCTCAGTTGATATTCGAAACTCGTTGAAGGAAGCCTTGTCACGTCAAGGCCTCCGAGTCATCACGACGAAGTCCTCCCCTCACCCGCTCTTACCAAATCTCGCGAAGAAACTCTCACCTGCCCTCCACCTTGCTCGTTCCTCGAGGACACGTCTGAGGCTCCAGGCTCCAGAGAGACGTTGCTTTAATTTTGCATCCCATCTGTTGGGGAAGGGAATAAATTCAGGGTCTCCTCATCACTTGAGGGCGAATGATTACATGCCTTTACTGCCTTTCTCATACCTGTAACCTCTCACCATAATCGAAGATCTCCATTTTGAAGTGGACGTAGGTCACTCTTGACCGAACCACTATAACTCTCTCTCTCTCATTTTATTACCGCATTTAATACTTTCATTAATACCTTGACGGGTGGTGTCCGAATCTATTTTTGGCATCATCAAAAACTATGTCTTGAGATAGATCATGGGAAATGTGCCTGAATCTTTTACTTAATTCTTTTATGCAAGAAAAAATATTACATGTTTGAAAGCTCAAATTTTTTTTTATCACAAGCGTCAACAATATTATCTTTTGTTTTATTTGGCGATAAAGAGATATTTATTTAGTTAACCAAACCAAATCAAACCAAGCCTTTGCCCATTAGATGGGGTCGGCTATATGGATTTGATGACGCCAATCAAATCTGTTTAGGGCCATGTCCTCCGTTAGATCCATGTAGGCAAGGTCATGTTTAATAGTTGCTTTCCAACTTCTCTTGGGTCTCCCTCTCCCTTTCCCTCTCCTACTCCTGGCAATCTCCATGCTTTCACACCTTAAGTTAAAGAGCAAAAAAAGCAGTAGCTGGGGCGAGCCCGATAGTTAACACAGTGAAGCGCAACATAACACTAAAGGCAACAAAAGGGAGGAACGATGAGAATATGTTGAAATAAAGCAAAATGCATGGCCGCATGCCAGTAGGACCAGTTCCGGCTATTGGCTGGAGGGGACACCATCATCCGGATTGAAAGAGCCATTCCCACCTTGGTCATTACTTGCGATGGAGGAATCGAGGGCAATAGAACACCATATAGGCAGCAAAAGGGGGAACAATGAGAATAGATTGAGAGAAAACAAAAGGCCTGACCATGTGCCAACAGGACCAGTTTCGGCTATTGGTTGGAAGAGACACCATCATCCAGATTGAGAGAGCCATTCCGACCTTGGTCATTACTTGCGATGGAGGAATTGATGGTTTCCCATGCATTGATAGAGCGTCCGTATTCCATGGAGTGATTGAAAAAGGATGTTGTGTATTGGGCAGCTCTCTGTTTATCAGCATTCAGGGCCTCCCTAGCGTCAGGTGGAAGCGAAGGCTGCCCCTCCGAGACCTCAGCGAAAATCAATTTGGCTATCAAATCGGCAACAAAGTTCGCAGACCACTTGCAGTAGTGGATGGACCAAGTTTTGAGAGATGCCAACATGGACATTGTCTCCTGCCAGAGAGGCATGGGATTCCTGGTTAAGGTCTCTAATTCTTGAATATTGGAAATGATGGCGAGACAATCACCCTCAATCTGGATGTTGGACGCAGGTAGCTCCCGGAGATGAACTACGCCTCATTGAAGCTCCAAAAGTTCAGCCTCTAGAGGGGAATTAGTAAGGACTTCAGCTGTAAAGGCCATGAGTAGGTCGCTGAAAGGGTCACGGATCAGCCCACCGATGCCTGATTTGCCTGTGGCTTGATTGAAAGATCCCTCAAAGTTTAGCTTAATCCATCCCGAAGGTGGAGGGAGCCACCAGTCTGGAGATGGTGCCAAGTAGCTACCTATACCTGCATACACACGAGACAGTTGACTTTCAAGCAAATAGTGAGTAGCTTTGTGGATAATAGAAAGTGGGTTCACAGGGATATATTCAAATATGTAATTATACCTTGATTTCCATAAGTAACAACAGAGTACTGTTCCCACGGTACAATCTGATTCTGAAGCCTGATGCCAAAACCAGTAGGAGATAGATGATGACGGTGGCGGCTTCCTATAGGAAGTTGGAAGTAGATCCCAGACCAATTTGGAGAATGACCAATTTGTGAAATTGGAGAATGACCAATTTGTGAAATTGCGGTCCACTGTTTCAGGAGAAATTCTGCAGATTGGGCAGGTGGGATGGATACCAGTACCCCATTTGGAGAGACGGGCTTTGGTTGGCAGTCTATTCAGGAGTAGGCGCTAGCAGGAAATTTTAAGTTTTTGAGAGAGGTTCAGTTGCCATAGTTTTTGCCAAGGTAGCGCGGAGCCAATTGGGCGGGGGAAGAGGTGATGATACAGGGACTTGAAATGGCAAGTTCCTGCCGGGTCTGACTTCCAACATGGTAGGTCTTTGGAACCCAGAGGTAGGAGTAAGATTGCTTGAGTGACAGGGGTTGGCCAGTGCGGATCAAGGTTTCATTCCAAGTTGTCCCAGAAGAAGAGGCCAGAGTCCGCCACCTTCAACAGTTGTAGATTTGGGAGGCTAAGAAGCACATATGTTGCAACTGTGTTGCTCGAACACAGAAGGTGGCCTTCTAATTTGCCCATGTTGGGAACCCAGATGTCTGTGAGAGCATGGACTGCTGTCCCCTTGCCTATGACCCATCGCAGATCCGAGAGGATCACATTTTTATGGAGAAGGATATCTTTCCATGTTTTAGAGTCACCTTGTTTAAGTGTGCAGGTCTCTAGGGGTTGAGATCGCAGATACCGTTGGGCCAATAGTGTAGTCCACCACGAAGACTTTTGAGAGATCATATGCCAGACTACATGTCACGACCCAAACCCAAAATAAAATTTAAATCGAGTTAATTCCAATGTCGCGACCATATTTACTCCCGTGAAATTTACTCATAAAATTCACAAGGGATATCAAATCATACATTATGCGGAATATAAACAAAACTTTATTTACATTTGTTGACACCAAAAATGTCACCTTGCCTCTTCAAGATCCAAAAAGCTATACGAAGTCGCAACCTGCCATAAATAGGCAATGCTACTTCCAAAAATCAAGTCTTGTCAGAATCAAACAAAAACTGCAAGATCCTTCAAGACAGACAAAAGAAGAGTACACAAGAAGTTTCGGGCCATTTCAAAATTATTTGGCCTAACTTCGCTTCTCCGACAGCTGAAAAGGAGCTCCCGGCGGCGAAAGCATCGGAGTTACCAAATCTTTGATCAGAGCCGATGGATGGTCTCAAAATATATCCAAAAGGCTCCACGTCAAGTTCCAAGTCAAACCGACAATGTTTGACCCTCCATCAACCCTCAAATAGCTAAATCAAATAGAGCATATGGATGGCTTCAAAATGCTTACAAAGGGTTACACGTCAAGTTTCAGGTCATTTCGACAACATTTGACCAGGCTTTGACGCTCGGAAGCCAAATCAGGCCTCTCGGCGGTGAAGCTCCACGGGACCATGGTTTCCAAGACAGAGCCTATGGATCATCTTAAAATGACTCCAATAGGTTCCCTGTCAAATTTCAAGTCAATTGGACATCGGTTGACCACACATCAAGTTGCGACATCTTTATCGTGACAAAAACAACTCTACTGGAGATAGGACCCCAAACGACTTCAAAACTCAAACAAAAGCTTATGGTTGGTCTTATTTATTACTCAGGAGGCTTCACCCCAAATTTCAGGTCATTCCGACATCGTTTGGCCCAGTTTCAGCTTTTGACGAAAATCGGCAGCTCTGCGCAACAAAGTCTTTGGCTTTCTCGGAAAATTGGAAACTTTGCAATCCAAAATGCAAGGATTCTCATCAAGTTTTCTACAGGGAAATCAGGCCAATAAATGATAAAAAATGTCAAGAAAAAACACAGAAGAAAAAAGAATCGAAAAACATAAAAAACGAACGCAAAACGGGACAAAAAGGGGGAAAACCCCCCAGGGTCGCAGGCGACCATGGAGCCCGGGATCGCCGGGTGGGCCCCGGAAGCCCCATTTTTCATCGTTTTTCACGATTCAAAGCGTCCGACTCCTCGAATTTTTCAAAATTCATACTTTTGAGATACCAAATCCTTTGACATCCATCAAAATCACGGGTCAATCATCAAGAGTATCAAAATCAACATTGATTGCCAACTGGTCAACCAAAAAAGTGTGCTTCAGGTGTTACATGGTCATCTGATGTCGATCTACATGAAGATCCATCGATGATCATCGCCAGAAGAATCCCAAAAGACACGGCATGGCCCGCGACTCTTCAACTGCTCGGCGACCACTTGATGCGATTAATTGACTAACTTTATTGCAGTCATTAATTCATTTCTTTGGATGGCCCAATCAGAAGCAAGCATCCGGGAGTTACAAGTCAATTGATTCATGGCATTTATCCCATGAAACTCCTCTCATCATGGTGATTAAATGCCTTCAATCTCCTCCGGCCAATCAGAAGCCAAGAAAAAGGAGTTAAAAAAATAAAGAATTCAATCTTGTAACTCCTCCCTTTATGTAGCTTTATGACAATTAAGGCTCATAAATCCTCCTAAATGGCTACCTAAAAGCCTATAAAGAGGAGAGCATTCCAAAGAATTCCAGATCGGAAAAATCAAATAGAGATCCCTGATCAGAAAAAAGCACAGAAAATCCAGAGAAAGAAAGAGAGAAAACTCTGCTGAAGTTCTGCACCAGCCACCGCTACAAGGTGACAAAAGTCCCTTGGGGGGGAGGGTATCCCCCCCAAGGTCCTTGCCTTCTCCTTCTGCCTCCAATGGCTTAGAAGTGGCTTTTCAGCCTGTTTACTTAGTTTTTATTGGACATAGGACCTCCTTTTGGTCTTTGTCTTCTAAAAACCTGAGGTTATAGCCAAGTCAAGCGAATCAAGAGCATCATCTGTTCTCATCTGCATGGATGATGGCGAAGTCTACATATGGCTTGCAACCGTCAATCTGAATGAGTCCCCCACAATCTCCTGAGAAGTTAGATCCTCCTTTTCTTGCTTTTCATTGTAGTTTGTATTTTTCCAAAAGAGACAAAAATCACAACTCTTGTCTTTCATTATTGATAAGAATTGTAAATCAGCTATAAACGCCAAAAATCAGCTATAAACGCCAAAATCAGCTATAAACGCCAAAACATCTATAAATGCAAAAAAAAAAAAATCGCCTTTCACGGCAAACCAAGAAAAATGTCTATTTTCTTAAATATATGTGCAATGGAAAACTTGAAAGAAGTTGATTTCCTTTTTACTTGCGAAGGTCGATCTCCGGATAACCACTTGTAATTCCAAGTAAAATAGAAAATCTGGCACACCCACACAAAAAAATGTTGATGCACGCCTTTATCCCCTGGTTACGAAAGGGTCGGACCCCACGGACTCCCACGTCCGCCGACCTCGGTAGAACCTAGCAATGAAGCGCTTCCATCAAGCTGGCTCCACCACGTGGGACTCGTTCATTTGAGAACACGATGTTAGAAATGAAATATTTGCATATCAATCTTTTGCTCTATGCTTATACTTCTTTTCTAGATTCCTTGGCTACTTACTATTTGGTGGCCTATATTGGATTTCGCATCTAAAAAAAATGAGATGAGATTTTTTGGAAATTTCTAATTCTTTGAATTTATTTCCACTCTTTCTCTTTTCAAAAAAAAAACAAAAAAAATTAGATTTTTCAGCTTGGATACAAAATTGAGAACCTTGATCCTCTCCTATCGTTCATCGTGCTTGTAGAAATGTTGAGCCTGTTTGACTAAGGTTTTGGGCCATCGTTTCTCTTCGATGAGTTCATTAAAAATCTAAAAAAAAAATGAAAAACAAAAAAAAAAATCAAAATTTTCAGTTTGGATTCAAAATTGAGAAACCTTGATCCTTTCCTATCGTTCATCGTGCTTGCAGAAATGTTGAGCCTGTTCGACTAAGGTTTTGGGTCATCGTTTCTCTTCGATGAGTTCATTAAAGATCTAAAAATATATATATATATATAAAAAATCAGATTTTTCATTTTGGATTCAAAATTGAGAAACCTTGATCCTTTCCTATCAGTTCATCGTTCTTGCAGAAATGTTAAGCCTGTTCGACTAAGGTTTTGGGCCATCGTTTCTCTTTGATGAGTTCATTAAAAATCTAAAAATAAAAATGAAATAAAAAAATTAAAAATCAAAATTTTCATTTTGGATTCAAAATTGCGAAACCTTGATCCTTTCCTATCGTTCATCGTGCTTGCAGAAATGTTGAGCCTGTTCGACTAAGGTTTTGGGCCATCGTTTCTCTTCGATGAGTTCATTAAAGATCTAAAAAAAATATATAAAAAAACAAAAAAAAATCAGATTTTTCATTTTGGATTCAAAATTGAGAAACCTTGATCCTTTACTATCGTTCATCGTGCTTGCAGAAATGTTGAGCATGTTCGACTAAGGTTTTGGGCCATCGTTTCTCTTCGATGATTTCATTAAAAATCTAAAAATAAAAAAAAAAATCAGATTTTTCATTTTGGATTCAAAATTGAGAAACCTTGATCCTTTCTTATCGTTCATCGTGCTTGTAGAAATGTTGAGCCTGGTCGACTAAGGTTTTGGGCCATCATTTCTCTTCGATGAGTCTATTTGGGATAAAAAAATAAAAAAATAAAAAAAAACAAAAAAAGACATAGACCACTAAGGTTAAACCAACTGCGTTCTTTGATCACGGTTGATTCAAGAAAAGCCTTGTTCAGAGTGTGGAGACAGCTTGACTGTTTTAGGGAAGGGTCCTCCAAACGGGTTCATTAAGTAATCCTACCCTTACCTGGGGGTAATTCTATTAATCGAGATTTCATAAGACCGGGTTAGGAGGTCTATGTGTACTCTCTCGTCTTTTAAATAAAAATTTTACAAAATAATTATTTTTAAAATAAAAATTTTAAAATAAAAAAAAATTTAAAAAAAAATCTTAAAAAAAAAAGATTTAAAAAAAAATCTTCTAAAAAAAACTTCTGTCATTTTTGGGTTCAGATCGGAGAAATTTTGGTATCCTCCTTTCTGAGCACTGGCGCTCGCAGAAATCGTTGAGCCCGTGTTCAGATTGGAATGCCTTTTGCTCTCTTTGATGAACCCGATCTTGGCCTTTAAAAAAAAAACTTGTCATTTTTGGATTCAGATCCGAGAAATTATGGTTCATTTCCATCTGAGTACTGGCGCTCGCAGAAATTGCTGAGACCGTATTTGGATCGGAATACCATCTGCTCTCTCTGATGAATCCATTCTTGACCTTTCAAAACAGAGAATCTCATTGTTGGATATCGCGATCACTGAGAGGGGGGGGGGGGTGAATCAGTGATTTCTTAAAAACAAGGTCCAATTTCAGCAACAAAAGATCAAATCACACACAAGGACAACAGATTTAACGTGGTTCACCAAAAGGCTACGTCCACGGTTCAAAGACTGTCCGAACACCGATCCGGAATAGGTCTGAATCTATTTAGTCGCACCAACGACAAAGAGCACCAACCCTTGAGTTTCAGATAGCACCCACTATCTAGGAAGCACCTACTCCCTTTCCAAGATGTCTGCACCCACAGACAGGATCACCAAATCCCCAACACCAAGCACCTACTTGATGTTTTACAGAATAAAAGTTTAGAACTTTTTACAGCCCTTCCCCTCTACAATCTCTCTCTCTCAATCCCTTACAAATTGAAATTTAAAGCATAAACAGAGAGACACTTATCTATGGACGAATCATCATCATCTTCATGAGCACATTCTTGTCCACACTTGCTGTAGAAACATGCAACACAGCAACCCCAGCAGCACCTTCTTCTCACCATCACCCTTCTCTTAAAATCTCTCTTATTTTCAGATCCTAAAAAATTGGATCTCTAGCCAATAGAGGAAATTGCTCACAACAAAAAGATAGGAGGAATATCTTTTTGGCTTTCTTGCCAAGCAAAAGAACCCAACATGAAATTTCTCATTTTGGCTAGGCTGACTTACCATTTGGGTCAGATGAATATGATGGGCCATCTGCTTATTACTATCCAGCACATAATGGGACCCACAGCAACCTACCCAGACGATATATTAATCTCGCAGTGCAGAAAAACTGTAAAATATATCTCCACTAAAAAATTCATAACTTCCTCTTTTGAGCTTGAAATGACATGATTCTTGAGCCAAATGAAAGATATATCAGAGGGCTACAACTTTCATGTTTTGAGATTTAACCCAGATTGACTGAAAGTTAGAGTAAAAACACCTTGAAGCTGACTGGTTAAGGAAAATAGCAACCTGAGAGAGATAGAGTTGTCTCGCTGTCCGGGCCATAACTTTAAAACCTAAAGTCAGATCAACCCGATTCCAAAACCAAAAATCAAGTCCTCTCATTGATGCACAAAAGTCATGTTGACCACTTTTTAATCCAGATGTTAGATGTGAAGATATAAGCACAACAACAGTTGGTTCATAGCTGTGTTGTTGTACTTCACCACACTTGTTTGCAATGTTTGTGACAATGTGTTGACAGTAATTCCAACACATAATCATGCTGGACACTTCATCAAAACTCTCCATAGTATCTCAAATTATAACAATCTCCCCCTTTGGAATTGTTGGCAACACATGGAACATGTTGATCTTCATGTTACTTGCAAACAAGTTTCTGATCTTCTTATGTCAGCGCTGCTCTTCTATCACCATCATATTGACAGCTCCTCAATAATCCATATCATAGACTCCCCCTGTCATCATGCTAATTCTCGTAGTCTCTGGCCGAAATGAAACACTGATGACGGTTTCAGAGTCTTGTTCTGCACATTCTCTCCCCCTTTGACAACAAATCCAAAGGGACTGTTCAGGGAAGCAAATAAAATAAGCATGAGTGCCTCCTCCCTCTTCCTTAAAGGTCTTCTAAGTCTTTGGAGAGTGAGTAACTCCTAATTTCTTGCGAAGATACTCGAAGACTTCCTTTGGGAGTGGCTTTGTGAAGATATCAGCCACTTGCTCAGTGGTTGGAACGTATTCCGACTTTACCTCTCCAGCAGCAACCTTTTCTTTGAGAAAGTGATAGCGGATTGCAACATGCTTCGTTCGAGAGTGCTGAACAGGATTCTTAGAGATGTGAATTACACTCGTGTTGTCACATAGGATCGGCGTAGGATCAGTTGTCTGAACTCCTAGATCAGAGAGCATTTGCCGCATCCACAGCACTTGCGTACAACAAGTTGCCGCTGCAATATATTCCGCTTCCGCTGTCGAAAGAGATACTGAATCTTGCTTCTTACTGTGCCATGCCACCAACCTTTCACCGAGATAGAATGCACCACCGCTTGTACTCTTGCGATCATCTATACATCCAGCCCAATCGGCGTCAGAGTATGCAACAAGAGTGAAGGATTTGCCTTTTGGATACCAGATACCAAGCTCCATAGTACCTTTCAGATATCGAAAGATCCTTTTTACTGCTGTAAGGTGCGTCTCAGTTGGTGATGCTTGAAATCGAGCCACCATACATACTGCTTGTAGAAGATCCGGTCTTGTAGCAGTCAAGTAAAGCAAGCTTCCTATCATAGAACGATAGGTGGTGTGATCAACGGACGAAACCTTATCATCTTTGCTTAGCTTTGTGTTCGTTGACATTGGTGTGCTCACTGGCTTGCTGTCTTCCATGTTAAAATGCTTCAGCATTTCCTTGATGTACTTCATCTGTGATATGAAGATACCATGTTTCAGCTGCTGAACTTGCAAACCAAGAATTAACTTCAGTTCTCCAAGCATTGACATCTCAAATTCTTTCTTAATCTCTTCAGCAAAATTCCTGCACAATTCTTCATCATTTCCGCCAAAGATTATGTCATCGACATAAACAATAACAACCAGTTGTTTGCTTAACTTTGCTTTGACATAAAGATTGCTATCAACCAGTCCTTTTCCAAAGCCGATCTTGAGGAGATAGAGGTCCAGCCTTGCATACCACGCCCTTGGCGCTTGTTTCAGTCCATAAAGAGCCTTTTTCAACTTGCACACTAGGTCTGAATTTTTGCTAATGAAAAAACCATCAGGTTACTCAATGTAGACCTCTTCTTCAAGTAATCCATTCAAGAAAGCTGACTTTACATCCATCTGAAATACCTTGAAGGTTTTGTATGCAGCCAATGCAAGAAACATACGAATGTCTTCCAGACGAGCCACCGGTGCAAAGGTCTCTTCAAAATCTATGCCTTCAACTTGAGCATAGCCTTTACAAACCAACCTTGCTTTGTTTCTTATGACCTGACCATCTTCATTCAGCTTATTTCGAAAGACCCATTTAGTACCAATAACATTCTTATCAGTAGGTCTAGGAACTAGTTCCCATGTGGAGTTCTTCTTAATTTGCTCCAACTCCTCATGCATAGCTTTCAACCAACTTTCTGTTGGGATTGGTGTATGCCCTAAAGCCCACTAGCTGCATTCTCATCTTTTGTTGCTGGATATTTAACTGGTTATTTAATGAAAAGACTCTTTTATGCTTAAACATGTATATATGTATGGTTGTATAAGGCCCATTGTTTCTAGTAAATGAATTAGGTGTGTAGTGTCTACACACAGATAGGTCTAATTCATGGATAACTGGAAACATCATATTTGTTCATAACTGAAAGATAGAGCTGGGCACTTCATCTTGGTAGAAGTTATAATGAGATACTCTCCTATATAGGGTGACATACCTAAGTCACGGGAGGGCTTTCCCGGATCTATCTCATTAGTGCATGTGTCATGCATTGAACAGGACCGTTGTAGGTGTGATCTCTAAAATAGTACTATCACAGAAAAGAGATCAAGTCACCTCATGCTACTAAGTAACCAGTGCTCTTAATCTTGAGCATTTGTGGATGAACTGACGAAGTCAAGTTCTTGTACTTTGATTCACTCTGGGTGAGATTCTTTTCATGGGTCAACAGCTCTGTGTTTTGGGTACTTGGACTTGATCAGTTGGGACGTGCAGATGCAATATAGAATCTATGCCATCTGATGATGGAATAATCGTCCCCTTAGAATTATCCGATTAATCATCAAAATCTAAGATCTTAGTATATGGATGTTCCATATGGATATTGAACTTATGGGTCGCTCCCTGGATCAAGAGAATGATATTCGAATGATGATTATGTTTAAGGATATGAAGTTCTAAGGTTTAGATGTAATCGGGAAGGTTGATAGTACATATGATAACCTGACTCGATTATGGATGTTACATAGAGGGGCATTCAGGTCATTACACTTAGTAGGTTGAAGACAACCGTCATTTTATGACGAGCTTATTATAATATATATTTGTCCTTGGAGTTCAACCATAACTCTTTAGTGGAATGAGTTAAGGTTAAAATGGTCTTAATGTTGCTATGGGTTTAGCATGGACATTTTGGTCATTTTGGGAGCCAATGGCAAATATGTCTTTTGGTCCCTTCTCTAGTCACTTACCAAGATTGGCATGGTTTCCTAAGATGTTTAGATAACATAAGGATGAATTATTTTAGTGGAAAAATAATTTTGAGTTTAAATTCAAATAGGCCTTTGATGGCATACATGAATTTAACTCTAGATAAATTGTATGTGGGCCATGGTGTGCATTGATATGTGGGACGTCCATAATAGGATTTCCATGGGTAAGGTTTCCAACTTTGAGTAGGACTCTCTACTTGGAAAGTTGGACTCCTCTTTGGATTAGTATTCCTATGAGTTAGTTTCCTTTTTGGATTAGGAACTTAAAATTAGTAAGTGTTCTACAACTAGGATTACTAATTGTATGGAAAGTTCCTTTTGGTTTCCTTTTCTAAATTGGACTGTTTCTTAAAGGAAATAAGTCTTTCCTTTTTGGACATTAATTAGAATAAGGATAGATAACTTTATGGAAAAGGTTTCCACAAAAGTTTCTATAAAAGAAACTCATACCCCCTTGGACGTCCAACACCTTTTGAAGCACTAGAAGAGAGCCACACGCCCAGCCCTTGGTTGCTTCTCTTCTTGATAGATGAGAGCTTAAGGTCTGAGTTTTTCCCTTGGAGAAATAGTTCTTGTTTCCTAGATTAAGATCCCACCATCTTAGCCAATCAGATTTGGAAGTGAGATAGAGGAGAAGATCAAAGGCAATACTAGTGCAAGAAAATTCCAGCAACTTGTTTGCAAATTGCAAGTCTGAGTTCGGGCCTTTGGATCTATTTTTTCAGAGATTTGAAGTCTACAAATCTTCGAGGTAATAGTCTTCTATCATCTCTATTAATTAGACACATGTTGATCATGATTTAATGGAGTTTCTATGCGATTCTTTATGGCTGATTTCCGCTGCATAGTGCAGAAATCAGATTTTTTAAAATCTGTCATGCTTTGCATCAGCCATAGTAGTCTCTTTATGAGAAGTTTCAGATCTGAATCGCGGTTTCCTTCAGTGGTATCAGAGCCACTCCATGTGAAATCATGATCCCATGTTGTGTGTAATTAATCTTAGATTGATTATGGGTATGGTGGCACCCTATTAAAGTTATGTTGTGATGCATGTTGTGTGCAAGTTTCATTAACATTGCTGGAATTTATTTTCCAGATTTGTTTAATGATGCACATAGTGAGTTTGCATGCACTAACCTCTTTGTTTGCAGCCATGTATTGCATCCTTGATGGTTCGCATGATTATTATGTGGATTTGGATGTTTTTTAATTAGTTGGAAAGTGTACGATTGCGCGGTTAGCAATCATAGGAAGTTGTAAAGTTTCCTTAATTTTATTCCAACTAGTCTTGATGTAAGCTTTCTTGGAAAGCATAGGAATCTCCAATGTAATTTTGGTTTTGTTTCAAGACAAGAAGGTTGCAAGAAATTGGAGTCCTTGGAGATCAAGGAGTCAAGACTTCTAGATGCATGAGGAGTCCTAATTCGATTAGGATTTGAAATCCTAAGAGCAAGGAGCCATCAAGGAATGCATACTTTTATTTGCTTTTATATATAGAATGCATGGATGAATGCTTTATATAATTGCTATAATTGTCACCTAGAAACATGGCCACCATTAGGCTCTAAAATTGGCATCTTTATTGTATTAGATTGTTTTTAGTTTGGCAAATTATTTTAAACGGAACTTAGACCAGCACCTTCTATTTGTCTAAGGTTTAAAATTGGATAGGGTTTAGTTTATCTTGGTACCCTTGGTTTCCAAAGGAGGCTAAACTAAAATCTAATTAGATGCTACCTATGGGTTTTCATAACCCAAGATAGGTTTTTGACTCTTTGAAGGGATTTGCTCAAATGTTTTAAAGCAAAGGTTATTTGATTTTAAGATGACCTAAGTCATGAATTTAATTAACCAAGTTTGCTAGACTTAAAAAGAGCTTTTGAGTAAAACAATGTAAAGGTCAAAAAAAGTATAAACCCTAGCGATAAATAATCAAGTGGGAGAGGGGTTTTAGGAAAGACCCCACGGCCTTCCATTTTCGGTTCATGTTATCTCATTAAAGTGTTAGTGGGAACAGCCATCCCTTCGGTGGAGTTCTTTAACTGAAGACCGCTTTGATGGGTTAATGGGTGAACTAATGTGAATATTCGTAATGAGGTGTTAGTAGGAGCGGCCATCCCTTCGGTGGAGTTCTTTACTAAAGATCACTTCTATAGAATGTCAATGAAGTGTTGGTGGGAGCGGCCATCCCTTCGGTGGAGCTCTTTACTAAAGTTCACTTCTAGGAAGGATAAAAGTCTCTTCCCTTCAGAAGACTTAATCATAGACATTCTGGGAATTTCATAAGAGATGGTTATACACTTGACATAAGACGGTGATGACCTCTCCTTAGGAGTTAAGGGTTATTTGTCATATGAGGCCAAACCAATCAGTGATTGGACTACCACTGGATGTGTGTCCAGATAGTGATAATCCAAATAAGTCTGCCTTAATTCAACGTGACTGTAGGCTCGGCCATCCCTTCGATGGAGGGTTTATGAGGAGGTTGAAACACTGATACATTATGATTGGGGTTGAATAATGTAAAAAGTTTCGTGTTTTGTTTTTCCTTTTATAACAAGCACCATATGCATATTACATATATACTGCATGTCTAATTATAAACCATTTTATATCCAGAAAAAGATGGGTAGAGATTCTTTTAGTCCGTTGATGTGCATTCTTCGTGAGAATAAACTGACTGGCCCTAACTACATAGATTGGAAGAGAAATCTTGACATAGTACTCACTGCTGAGGAGTACAAGTATGTCTTGCTGGAAAACTGTCCCGATATTAATGCTAATTCTACTGATGACCAGCGAGAGGCTGAAAGAAAATGGAAGAAAGCGAACAGCATGGCTAAATGCTACATGCTCGCTTCCATGTCCAACGTGTTGCAAACACATCACGAGCAAATGGACACAGCCTATGAAATCATGATGTCCTTGTCTGAGATGTTCGCAGACAAGAGCAGGCCAGCTAGGCAAGCTGCTATGAGGACTATCATGAATGCTAGGATGGTTGAGGGAACACCTGTCAGAGAGCATATGCTCAAGCTGATAGATTGTTTCAATAAAGCTGAGATTCTAGGGGCTGAGATTGATGCAGGGAGTCAAACTGACATGATTCTCGAAACTCTGCCGGATTCTTTCAATCAGTTCAAGCTCAATTTCAATATGAGCAAGATGGACATGACTCTACCTGAGTTAATGAAAGAACTCCAGGCGGCAGAGGCTATCATGAAGCCCAAAGCCCAAGCTCATTTTTTCCAGTCTTCCTCTAAACTGAACCCGAAAGGGAAGAAGTCCAAGAAGAAGCAGAATAAGGGAAAAGGGCAGAAAAAGGACAATGCTGGAAATAAGAAGGACAAGGGTACAGATGGAAAGCCCAAAGGGAAATGCTTCAAGTGTGGCCTCAAAGGTCATTGGAAGAAAGATTGTCCCAAGTTCCTGGCCTCAGTTAAGAAAGGTACATCTTTTTCATACTACATTGAAACTTGTCTAGTGGTTGATTCTACTGACTCATGGATAGTAGACTCAGGAGCCACTAATCATATCTGCAATTCATTGCAGGGGTTTCAGATAATGCAAAGAATTGAGAAAGGAGAGTTTGCCTTTAGAGTCGGAACTGGAGCTAAAGTTTGGGCAGTTGCAGTAGGAGTTGTTACCTTACATTTTCCATGTAATAGGATATTAGTTTTGAATAATGTTTTCTATGTTCCGGACATGAGGAAGAATTTAATTTCAGTTTCCAGATTAATTGAATTTAATTATTCAGTTTCTTTCCATTCTGGTATTGATATCAGTAGAGATGGAAATATTATATGTTCCGGTAGAATACATGACAACTTATTTTATATATATCCTATTGCTCCTACACTGCATAATGTACAACAAGAAAGCTCAACTTCCCTTAAGAGGAAGGTATCTTCAATCAATGACACATATCTTTGGCACTTACGTTTGGGTCACATTAACCTAAAACGGATTCAGAGGTTGGTAGAAGATGGGCCCTTGAGCTCATTAGATTTCGAACCTTTTCCTCAATGTGAATCTTGTCTTAAGGGAAAGATGACCAAACAGTCATTCTCTGGAAAGGGACTAAGGTCAAAGGAGTTGTTAGAATTGATTCACACTGATGTGTGTGGTCCTATGAACAAACCGGCTCGAGGAGGGTATGAGTATTACATCACCTTCACCGATGATTACTCTAGATATGGATATGTATACCTAATGCGACGCAAGTCTGAGGCGTTTGATAAGTTCAAACAATTCAAGGCTGAGGCAGAGCTACAATTAGGAAAACATATCAAAGCCCTTCGATCTGATCGAGGTGGCGAGTACCTCCTTTGTGAGTTCAAGGAGTACCTCACACAACATGGGATTGTGTCTCAGTTGTCTGCACCGGGTACACCCCAGCAAAATAGTGTAGCGGAGAGAAGAAACCATACCCTTCTTGATATGGTAAGGTCCATGATGAGTCATGCAACCCTACCTATATCTTTTTGGGGATATGCCTTAGAAACAGCAGCATACATTTTAAATCTGGTACCATCTAAGTCAGTACCTAGGACACCACAAGAAATGTGGACAGGTCGAAAACCTAGTTTAAATCATATCCACATTTGGGGTTGTCCAGCCTATGTACTGAATGATAAAGCTACCAAGCTAGAACCCAGATCAGAAATGTGCTACTTCATTGGGTATCCTAAAGGAACGAGAGGTGGCATCTTTTATCATCCAAAGGAGCAAAAGGTGTTCATCAGCACTCATGCTAGGTATTTGGAGGATGATTGTATGATGCACCAAGAGCTTAGTTGTAAAGAAACCCTTGAGGAGATTCTTCCGGGATCTCCTATAACATCTGTACCAGATCCTGAGGCAGTAGATGAAAAAGATATTCCTTTGAACACTCCGGAGCCTCGTCGTAGTGGGAGAATTTCTAGACAACCAGAAAGATATCTAGGAGTGTCTTTTAAGACAGACTCTGAAGATCTGGTTGAGGATCCTGCTAGTTATGATGAAGCAGTAACGGATATAGATGCTGACATGTGGCAGCAAGCGATGAAATCTGAAATGGATTCTTTGTATTCCAATCAAGTCTGGGAACTTGTAGATGCACCTGAAGGGATTAAACCCATAGGGTGCAAGTGGATCTACAAGAGAAAGAGAGGAGTGGATGGGAAGGTGGAAACCTTCAAAGCAAGACTGGTGGCGAAAGGATATACTCAGAAAGAGGGCATCGATTATGAGGAAACCTTTTCACCAGTGGCTATGCTTAAGTCCATAAGGATTCTCTTGGCCATCGCATGTCATTATGACTTCGAGATATGGCAGATGGATGTCAAGACAGCTTTTCTTAATGGAAGTCTTGACGAATGCATCTATATGATGCAACCAGAGGGCTTCATTGCTAGTGGCCAAGATAACATGGTTTGTAAACTTAAGAAGTCCATCTATGGACTTAAGCAAGCATCTAGAGCATGGAACATCAAGTTTAATCAGGCAGTCAAATCCTTTGGCTTTGATCAAAACATTGATGAACCATGTGTGTATAAGAAAGGAAATGGGAAAGCAGTTGCATTTTTGGTTCTATATGTAGATGACATATTACTCATAGGAAATGATGTAGGTTTATTGTCATCCACAAAGGTTTGGTTATCCTCTCAATTTCAGATGAAGGATTTGGGTGAGGCCAGCTATATCTTAGGGATCAAGCTTTTGCGTGATCGCAAGAATAAGATGTTACCCCTATCCCAATCTTCTTACATTGAGAAGATATTGGTCAAGTCTAACATGCATGACTCCAAGAAGGGCCTCCTACCTTCTAGACATGGAGTACCACTGTCTCAAGATCAATGTCCAAAGACATCTGAAGAGATAGAGAGCATGAGGAGAGTTCCATATGCATCCGCTGTTGGAAGCCTCATGTATGCTATGTTATGTACTAGACCAGATATTTGCTTTGCCGTTGGCATGGTTAGCAGATATCAGTCAAACCCTGGACCTATGCATTGGACAGTTGTTAAGCATATATTCAAGTATCTTCGGAGAACGAAAGATTATATGCTAACCTTTCGAGCAGATGATCTAACGCCATTGGCGTATACAGACTCTAATTTCCAATCTGATAGTGACGCCAGAAAGTCTACCTCAGGGTACGTCTTTACTTTGTCAGGAGGGGCTATATCATGGAGAAGTGTCAAGCAATCCTGTATAGCTGATTCTACCATGGAAGCAGAGTATGTGGCGGCATTGGAAGCTGCGAAGGAAGCAGTATGGCTCAGAAAATTCCTGTTGGAATTGGGAGTTGTTCCTGCAGTGCATAAACCGATTGTCATGTACTGCGATAACACTGGTGCTGTAGCACAGTGCAAAGAGCCCAGGAATCACAAGAAAGGAAAGCACATTCAGAGAAAGTACCACTTGATCCGGGAATTCATTCAGGATGGAGAGATAGTGGTGGAGCATATTGCTTCAGCAAATAACTTAGCTGACCCATTCACTAAGACTCTTACTGAGAAAGTCTTCACTTCTCATGTTGAGTCTATGGGTGTTAGGTTAGGAAGCAGTGATCTTTAGTGCAAGTGGGAGTTTGTTGGGATTGGTGTATGCCCTAAAGCCCACTAGCTGCATTCTCACCTTTTGTTACTGGATATTTAACTGGTTATTTAATGAAAAGACTCTTTTATGCTTAAACATGTATATATGTATGGTTGTGTAAGGCCCATTGTTTCTAGTAAATGAATTAGGTGTGTAGTGTCTACACACAGATAGGTCTAATTCATGGATAACTGGAAACATCATATTTGTTCATAACTGAAAGATGGAGCTGGGCACTTCATCTTGGTAGAAGTTATAATGAGATACTCTCCTATATAGGGTGACATACCTAAGTCACGGGAGGGCTTTCTCGGATCTATCTCATTAGTGCATGTGTCATGCATTGAACAGGACCGTTGTAGGTGTGATCTCTAAAATAGTACTATCACAGAAAAGAGATCAAGTCACCTCATGCTACTAAGTAACCAGTGCTCTTAATCTTGAGCATTTGTGGATGAACTGACGAAGTCAAGTTCTTGTGCTTTGATTCACTATGGGTGAGATTCTTTTCATGGGTCAACAACTCTGTGTTTTGGGTACTCGGACTTGATCAGTTGGGACGTGCAGATGTAATATAGAATCTATGCCATCTGATGATGGAATAATCGTCCCCTTAGAATTATCCGATTAATCATCAAAATCTAAGATCTTAGTATATGGATGTTCCATATGGATATTGAACTTATGGGTCGCTCCCTGGATCAAGAGAATGATATTCGAATGATGATTATGTTTAAGGATATGAAGTTCTAAGGTTTAGATGTAATCGGGAAGGTTGATAGTACATATGATAACCTGACTCGATTATGGATGTTACATGGAGGGGCATTCAGGTCATTACACTTAGTAGGTCGAAGACAACCGTCATTTTATGATGAGCTTATTATAATATATATTTGTCCTTGGAGTTCAACCATAACTCTTTAGTGGAATGAGTTAAGGTTAAAATGGTCTTAATGTTGCTATGGGTTTAGCATGGACATTTTGGTCATTTTGGGAGCCAATGGCAAATATGTCTTTTGGTCCCTTCTCTAGTCACTTACCAAGATTGGCATGGTTTCCTAAGATGTTTAGATAACATAAGGATGAATTATTTTAGTGGAAAAATAATCTTGAGTTTAAATTCAAATAGGCCTTTGATGGCATACATGAATTTAACTCTAGATAAATTGTATGTGGGCCATAGTGTGCATTGATATGTGGGACGTCCATAATAGGATTTCCATGGGTAAGGTTTCCAACTTTGAGTAGGACTCTCTACTTGGAAAGTTGGACTCCTCTTTGGATTAGTATTCCTATGAGTTAGTTTCCTTTTTGGATTAGGAACTTAAAATTAGTAAGTGTTCTACAACTAGGATTACTAATTGTATGGAAAGTTCCTTTTGGTTTCCTTTTCTAAATTGGACTGTTTCTTAAAGGAAATAAGTCTTTCCTTTTTGGACATCAATTAGAATAAGGATAGATAACTTTATGGAAAAGGTTTCCACAAAAGTTTCTATAAAAGAAACTCATACCCCCTTGGACGTCCAACACCTTTTGAAGCACTAGAAGAGAGCCACACGCCCAGCCCTTGGTTGCTTCTCTTCTTGATAGATGAGAGCTTAAGGTCTGAGTTTTTCCCTTGGAGAAATAGTTCTTGTTTCCTAGATTAAGATCCCACAATCTTAGCCAATCAGATTTGGAAGTGAGATAGAGGAGAAGATCAAAGGCAATACTAGTGCAAGAAAATTCCAGCAACTTGTTTGCAAATTGCAAGTCTGAGTTAGGGCCTTTGGATCTATTTTTTCAGAGATTTGAAGTCTATAAATCTTCGAGGTAATAGTCTTCTATCATCTCTATTAATTAGACACATGTTGATCATGATTTAATGGAGTTTCTATGCGATTCTTTATGGCTGATTTCCGCTGCATAGTGCAGAAATCAGATTTTTTAAAATCTGTCATGCTTTGCATCAGCCATAGTAGTCTCTTTATGAGAAGTTTCAGATCTGAATCGCGGTTTCCTTCACTTTCATTGAGACTGGCTTCAGCCACAGTCTTGGGTTCAATGGTGGACACAAGTGAATAATTACTAACTACACTTTGTCTAGTTTGAACACCGGCCTTAGGATCTCCAATGATTTGATCCTTAGGGTGTTGCTCTATCCAAGTCCTATGTTTAATGGGAGAGGCGACTTCTGAACCGTCCCTTGATGCATTGGATTCAGACCTTTCATTCTCTGATTCAGAGAGGTTTTCATAAATTGTGCTTCCTTCACTAGAAATAGGCATGGATTCATGATGTTCATCAATTCTAACATCAGCACTTTCTATGATCTTTCTGGTCCTTTTGTTAAGACACCGGTAAGCCTTACTAGAGGTGGAGTAACCCAGAAATATACCTTCATCAGCTCTTTCTTCGAATTTGCCCGGATTTTGTTCGAGCCGCTTGATATAACACTTGCTACCGAAGACTCTAAAGTGCTTGACTGTTGCTTTTCTCCCAAACCATAGCTCATAGGGAGTTTTGTCTTCATGTGGCCTGATCAAGCATCGATTCTGAATGTATACAGCCGTATGAATTGCTTCCTTCCAATATTTGTCAGCCAGCTTGCTTTTAGTTAGCATTGTACGAGCCATCTCTTGCACGGTGCGATTTTTCCATTCCACAACTCCATTTTGCTGTGGAGTTCTAGGGGCTGAGTATTGTCTTTGAATGCCTTGGTGTTCACAATACTTAGTGAACTCTTCAGATGTGAACTCGCCTCCACGATCAGACCTTAAAATCTTGATACGTTTTTCAATTAGATTTTCAACTTGTGCTTTAAACACTTTAAAACGATCAAGTGCTTGATGTTTATGCTTAAGAAACAATACCCATGTCATACGAGTATAATCATCAATGCATAACATGAAATACTTATCTCCATTGGTGCTTTGAGTTCCCATCGGTCCACAGAGATCAGTGTGCACTAGCTTAAGAGGTTTCTTTGAACGATGCTCCTTTGACTTGAACATTACCCTCGTTTGCTTTCCCTTTTGGCAAGAGTCGCAAATGGGGTTGGAAGGCTTTTCAACTGTAGACATACCTCTTACAGCCTTTGAATTACAAATCTTTGACATGTTATCAAAGCTTAGATGCCCGAGGCGTTTGTGCCACAACCAACTTTCCTCTGTCCGACTCATCAAGCAAGTCTTTTCAGCTCCATCTGACAATGTATAGAGATTTCCAGCAGTCCTAGATCCAGTAGCCACTGTTTTGCCGTTGCTACACTTCTTGATAGCAAACTCATTCTTTGTGAAGACAACTTCGTGGCCCTTGTCACAGATCTGGCTCACACTTAGCAAGTTGTGTCTCAGTCCAGACACATATAAGACTTCTTCTGATCTGATCTTGTTTGCCATTAGCTGAACAACATCTTTTCCGCAGATTTTGGCACCATCATTGTTACCAAACTTCACTGATCCGCCTTCATAGTGCTGTAATTTGATGAATTTATCCTTATCACCTGTCATATGGCTTGAATAGCCACTATCAAGGACCCATGGTGCAGCCTTCTTTTGTGCATTGAATGCCATTTGTACAATGAGCGATTCCTTGGAATTTTCTGCACTTTTCTTTGCCCTCCAAGCCTTGACTAACTTGGATTTCTTTTCAACCTGAAATTGGTTAGCAATAGGCAACCTACAATCCCTAGCCAAGTGTCCATAATTATAACACTTATGGCACTCAATTTTGTGGCCGTTTAGGATTGAGAAAGGGTTCCTAGTCACTAATGGACTGTTTCTAACATAGTGTCACGCCCCGAAACCGGGACCTGCAGCGAACCGATCTCGGGGTGCGAAATTTTGGAATAATTTGAAACTTTTTGTTATAGTTCCCAAGATCCGCGTGAATGAGGATAATCACATTCCAACACAATCAGAGTATATTTTTCGCGGAAGCTAAACATGGTGTTACGACCCGGAATCCGTGGCCATCGGGTTCCGTGTCGTACGCAACCAATTCCATAAAGCCATCAAATAAACAGACTGGCATAAATTGTAAATCATAGAACACTGAGCTGGTAGTAACCAATCTATTATTTCCCACATATTCAAATTTCAATTAACAAATGTCTTAATTACAAACCCAATAAAAAGGCTAATAAAGCCATACAACAATATATCCAACTAAAAGAAATACTACCCTCAATGTTAGATACGAACTCCGGTGCCAAACTTGACATCTAAGTGATATCAACGGGCAGCCTCTCACGTCAGACCGGCGGTCCCACCGCCTCCTCTGATCAAACACCTAAAACCAGAAAGAGAAGAAACTGGCACCAAACAAAAAGGGTCAGACACGACGGTCTGGCAAGCAAATAAACAAATAATACGAACAAAGGAGCATACATAAGACCAGACAAAATCATCGCAAAACTGGATAAAGAGCCTAACCAATAATAACAATAAATCACGATAAAACGATCGAAAGACCGAACATAAATATCAAGACAAATAAACGAACAATCTCTAAAGCATAAATGTCTCGAAAAGATAACCACCTAAGCAAAACATTTAATAATTGGAAATACATTTAAAACTGAATAGTAGGGACGATACAATAAAGATCGATATCGTAAACATTAAACAAATCAAAGCATAAAAGCATAACCGACAAGAATCATAAACTAAAGTAATATGCAGATAAAACCTAGGCGACCACAAATAGCTAAATCCTCCTATTACCGAAGTGATAAGAGCAGACAGAGCGTAGCCACTGAACGTGGTACTAAACAGAGGATCAGAACCGTAGCCATACAAATGGGACCGGCAGATCAAAAGTATCAGAACCGTAGCCATACAAATGGGACCGGCAGATAATTACCGTTGCCATGGTCGGTACAGACAGAATCCAAGCTGCAGCTGGCGGACAGAGTAAAGATCCCAAGCCGGGTGATCAGCCCGACAAGGTGACCTAAGCCTAGTGGTGCCTTTAGTTTTCAAAACTCGAACGGATACAAATCTAACATAATACTAATCCCTTTGGCTCAGGGGCTCGCACCACATAGCTCTGGCCCCGTCTTGCCTCGGGGTTTTGTTTTCGGAGTCATAGCCTCTTTGGCTCATGGGCTCGCACCACATAGCTCTGGCCCCGTCTTGCCTCGAGGTTTTTATTTTCAAATACTAGTCTTATCAAAACAATAGTCTCATCGAAGAAATCCCGAATGTGACAAACATACTCCAAATCTCTTTTCAAATCGAATCGGAGAAAACGTACGAATTTCGATGGTGAACCGTTCAAATACGCGTCAAGGTGATTTGTATAAAATCATACGATCAACCCTTTCGAACATGGGAAGACACATGATTTTATAACAAATCATCGATGCTATTTAAATTAGTTCACCAAAGAAAACAAATACAAATACAAATACATTTTTTCTGACTTGAAATGGAATGGACAGTGGAGAATGACTTAATGACTTACCAAGGAACCATCTCAATGCCCATTTACCCTTTAAACATTGATTAGTAAAGAGTGTGTTTGATGCCAATGAAAATCCATAATGTTTAAATGATAAAGTGCGCATTGAGACTCAAACGATTCCCGGGTAATTTCACATACACTCATTCTCACATCATTCCCATTTCACAAATTTCCAAGTAATACAAGTAGTCCAAAATCTCTTTAAAACTGGCCCATAGTTGGCCTCAATCCGAGTCCAAAATAATCCTTAATAACAATCCAAAACCAACCTTAACCAAGCCCACAAAACAAGTTTTAAAACGGTCCAAAACTAATCCTCGAATGGCCCACAAAGTATATCTTAAAACAGCCCTTGAAAACTAACTTTGAATGGCCCACAAAACTGATTTTTTTGAACAACCCAAACTAGACCTTTAGTGGCCCACAAAACTGATTTTTAAAACAACCCAAACTAGACCTTTAGTGGCCCACCAAACTGATTTTTAAAACAACCCAAACTAACCTGAACAGGCCCACAAAACAAATTTTTAAACACAGCCCAAAACTAACCTGAACAGGCCCAAAAACAGGTCTTAAAACAGTCCAATATCAGGCCCTGAAATGGCCCAATATCAGGTCTTGAAATGGCCCAAAAAAAATAGGTTGGGAATTGGCCTAAAAACATGCTGGAACAGGGCCTTAAACAGGCTGAAAACAGGCCTTAAACAGCCCAGGAATTGGGCCAAAAACTGCCCATTCCAGAAGCCTGGCTCGCTATAGCGAGCCCAAGCTCGCTATAGCGAGCTGGGCTTCTGTCCAGCCCGTGCAGGGAGGGTTTTCTCCCCTTTTTTTCCATCTTTTTCCATCTTTTTTTGATCCTTTTTCATTCCCAATCTTTCATACAAATTTCCAACATCAATTGAGCCCTTTCTTGACCTCTTCAACTCATCAAATCACCATTCATAAATCATTCTAATTAGCCAAACACAACACTTTTTAAATCAAAGTTTTCTCCCTTTCATTGAACACCATACTTAACACAAAGAAGACTAATTTTTCAAGATGACCAAAGTGAAAACCAAACTTCCAACTCATTATACAATAGCAACATAAGTGGAAATCAACATAACATTGCTTCATTCATTCAAAGTAAATCCATAAATCATAAAGGATTAGAACATGATGAGAAAAAGCCATGAAACCAAACAAGAAACATAAAAACATCATATTAATTGAAAATTCCACTTGCCTTGGTCAAGAGAAGATGCAAAACACTCTATGATGGTCCTCTTATAGCCTCAAGCTCCAAAATCATAAAACCCCCAAAATAGCTTAAGAAGAAACCCTAGAAATCAACCATTTTCAAATCTCCATGAAAACCCATTGCATAAAAGAGGAAAATACTCCAAATGGGTTTAAAAACAAGGATCTCAAGAAAGAAATGACATTGCAAACCTTGAAAAGCCCAATCGAAGAAGAGAAGCTTGGATGAGAGGTCTCTCCTAGCTCAAAATCCTTGAAAAAGGCATCTTTGGAAAGCTTGGAGAGGGAGGAAGAAGAAGGTGAGATCAAATCTCCCTTTAGCATCCAAGAAGAAAGGTTTCCAAGAGGAGAGAGAAAGGGGCTGGGAGAAGAACCCTAGACTCCCCTTTGTTGCAGGAAATGAAGAATGGGGAAGAAAAGAGCCCCATTGGCCTCTTATAAAGAGTAAATGGGCTGGGCCCATGGGCCCCAAACTTACGAAGGTCAAAACTAGCATTTGCGGGTCCCGAATGAAAACGACGAAGAAGACAAAAATGATCAGCGAAATATTTACTTTCCAAAAAGTATATTTTCCCCAATTTCTGAAATTTTCGAAATTCATGGACAGATTTAGTGTGAAAGGTCAATTTTGCCATTTTTCTCGAAAAACGTATTTTCTGATCATCAAATCAAAATGGTCAAAACATGAAAGTTGTTAAACTTCATAAAACGAGTCAAAATACACTAAATTCAGAATTTTTAGAAATTGGAAGTAATTTCTCCTAAAAATACAAATCATATAAACCGGGTCAAACCAAAGTCAACGGTCTTCAAAATCTCAAAGGCTATGGAAAAATCTAGTCAAACTCAAAAACAAGATCAAACTAAATCAAATCTCACTTAACAAGCTAAACCACGATTAAAACAATGCTAAACAAAAGGATTGGGGTCGGGATCTTACATCCTCCCCCCCTTAGAATCCATTTGGTCCTCCAAATGGCTTGAACCAAATCAAAATCAAAAACCCAAAAGACAAACGAAAACACTGACACCCTATGCTAGACCTCGGCAACTGAGAGACCTCCTCTTAACACAGCTGACGGTGAGATGCACGGTCGACCACATTCTGATTCGGTTGAGGCTTCACACTAATCCACATATCTGCTCAAAACATACTCCTCTGCCCAAACTAGAATTCAACAATTTTTCTAAGCATCCTTGGTGTCATCTGTCATTCCTGTACTGGATCAATCCTTTTATTTATCTCATCAGTCACTGTCGGTTCAAGAACTGCTAATTCTGCCTCTTTCTATCACTTTGGGATTCTGTGCCTTAAGTCCTTCAAAGTTGTACACGGCGCTCCCGACGCTTGTACGAAGATGTGATCGCAGATATGTTTTCTCTGAAATAATTCCCACTTCAAAAATTCCTGGAATTCCATATACCTACTTACACTGTACCATTCAGACTCTGGCTTCTAAGAATATCGTCAATACTTCTTCATTCTGAAATCACAACTCCAAATTTCCAATCTTTCTATGCTGTACTCAGAATTCTTGCCCACATCTGATTCTATTTACTTGTTGTCCTTGATCTCTTACCTGATACTGTGTTATCAACAAAAATATATCTGCCAAATCTGATGTCAATCCCCGAAGAACTGAAACTTCCAATCCCTGTCTTGGATGATGTTTACTCTCTCATAAATCCAACTTTATTTTCCAACTGAACCGGTACACATCCTGACATCTATGAACCCTTCAATTCTCACACTTCCAAGCTCCAATCATAAGCCAATACCACTCACTCCAATCAATGCAAAACAAATCTTAAAATTTTAAACATAGGGACTAAAATAATTACTTAGTTAAATCTCATCATTTTAAAACATAGTAGAAGTTGAACTTCCAAATTATCAAATAAAACTTAATAAAGAAAGTTTATCAAAGTTTGAACATGAAACAACATTATTCATTTTGAAATTCATGTTTTCATAACTCAACAAATCCTTGAAATACTCAACAACTTCAAATTAGGGTTTCAAAAATAATTCAATTGCATGTAGTATGACCATACATGAAATTTTGTTGAAATCCATTTCCAGCCAAACACATACAAAGTTTTGAAATCTTTAAGGTTTTGAAATGTAGATGTTAACATTTAAGAGAATTAAAACAAGGGCAAAATTTCCAAGATCATTGTAAAACACTATTTTAAGAAGATTAAACGCAACTCCGAAACACAAATCCTTATGACGGCAAAATCATGTATCTCCTGAAAAGAGTATAATAACATAGTTTTTAATTCAAAATAAGCCTCAAAGAAGAAACATAACTCCATTTTTAAACAGTACAAGGATAAACCATAGATATTAATGAAAACATATCAAAGATGAAAACATCAAGAAAATCATTTTAAATAAGAAATGGACATCCAAATCACTGAGGTACTCCCTTGCATCTGCACGTTGTCCAATCCAATACCCTATAAGTCGGTAAAGCCCACAACATTTCCTTTGCTGCCATAAATTTTCTTAACTACAACTAACCATCCACTTGGTATTGCCTCTGAAAACTACACTGGCTAAGCTACAAGTTACCGAACTTCTCAACCAAAACCATGACTATGCTCGTCGAATCCGGGGAAATCCTTGAGTTTCTTGCACCACTCCTAATCTTACTAACTAAGATCACTTCTCCCTTCATAAAATCCACAGGTAACATGCCTCTTGCAGTCCTTCATCTTGAAAAGATGGTCCGAGTTCACCCAAAAATCCACATTAACTTACCTTAGTACACTGCATGACAATCCTTGATTAGCTGAAAGGGGATCTTCAACTACTGCTCGAGTCCAACTCTGACGGGCAAATGCACAAGTCTTCTCTCAATAACCACATTGAAGATGCTGAAGGCTGAAAGTCTGCTGATGTTCTCCGAAAACAACATACTGAATCCACGAGGTTCTCAGTCTCCGACACAAGCATAGATAAAAGACACCGAACAAGAGTATGGAGACTTTAAATTCTCCACTACTAAGGAGGAAATTTGGCCGTCCAAATCTCCTAACAACAGAACTAAAAGAAAAGACAAGCAAAATCTCCCGAACTGAAAGAAAAGCCGACTCAAATCCAAAGAAACAAAGACACGAGAAAACAAATCGACACAATCTAACGAATCCTCACCACACGTCTTAATGTCTCTAGAGTATTTTATTTCCTAGAAACTAACCAGCTCTGATACCAAACCTGTCACGCCCCGAAACCGGGACCTGCAGCGAACCGATCTCGGGGTGCGAAATTTTGGAATAATTTGAAACTTTTTGTTATAGTTCCCAAGATCCGCGTGAATGAGGATAATCACATTCCAACACAATCAGAGTATATTTTTCGCGGAAGCTAAACATGGTGTTACGACCCGGAATCCGTGGCCATCGGGTTCCGTGTCGTACGCAACCAATTCCATAAAGCCATCAAATAAACAGACTGGCATAAATTGTAAATCATAGAACACTGAGCTGGTAGTAACCAATCTATTATTTCCCACATATTCAAATTTCAATTAACAAATGTCTTAATTACAAATCCAATAAAAAGGCTAATAAAGCCATACAACAATATATCCAACTAAAAGAAATACTACCCTCAATGTTAGATACGAACTCTGGTGCCAAACTTGACATCTAAGTGATATCAACGGGCAGCCTCTCACGTCAGACCGGCGGTCCCACCGCCTCCTCTGATCAAACACCTAAAACCAGAAAGAGAAGAAACTGGCACCAAACAAAAAGGGTCAGACACGACGGTCTGGCAAGCAAATAAACAAATAATACGAACAAAGGAGCATACATAAGACCAGACAAAATCATCGCAAAACTGGATAAAGAGCCTAACCAATAATAACAATAAATCACGATAAAACGATCGAAAGACCGAACATAAATATCAAGACAAATAAACGAACAATCTCTAAAGCATAAATGTCTCGAAAAGATAACCACCTAAGCAAAACATTTAATAATTGGAAATACATTTAAAACTGAATAGTAGGGACGATACAATAAAGATCGATATCGTAAACATTAAACAAATCAAAGCATAAAAGCATAACCGACAAGAATCATAAACTAAAGTAATATGCAGATAAAACCTAGGCGACCACAAATAGCTAAATCCTCCTATTACCGAAGTGATAAGAGCAGACAGAGCGTAGCCACTGAACGTGGTACTAAACAGAGGATCAGAACCGTAGCCATACAAATGGGACCGGCAGATCAAAAGTATCAGAACCGTAGCCATACAAATGGGACCGGCAGATAATTACCGTTGCCATGGTCGGTACAGACAGAATCCAAGCTGCAGCTGGCGGACAGAGTAAAGATCCCAAGCCGGGTGATCAGCCCGACAAGGTGACCTAAGCCTAGTGGTGCCTTTAGTTTTCAAAACTCGAACGGATACAAATCTAACATAATACTAATCCCTTTGGCTCAGGGGCTCGCACCACATAGCTCTGGCCCCGTCTTGCCTCGGGGTTTTGTTTTCGGAGTCATAGCCTCTTTGGCTCATGGGCTCGCACCACATAGCTCTGGCCCCGTCTTGCCTCGAGGTTTTTATTTTCAAATACTAGTCTTATCAAAACAATAGTCTCATCGAAGAAATCCCGAATGTGACAAACATACTCCAAATCTCTTTTCAAATCGAATCGGAGAAAACGTACGAATTTCGATGGTGAACCGTTCAAATACGCGTCAAGGTGATTTGTATAAAATCATACGATCAACCCTTTCGAACATGGGAAGACACATGATTTTATAACAAATCATCGATGCTATTTAAATTAGTTCACCAAAGAAAACAAATACAAATACAAATACATTTTTTCTGACTTGAAATGGAATGGACAGTGGAGAATGACTTAATGACTTACCAAGGAACCATCTCAATGCCCATTTAACCTTTAAACATTGATTAGTAAAGAGTGTGTTTGATGCCAATGAAAATCCATAATGTTTAAATGATAAAGTGCGCATTGAGACTCAAACGATTCCCGGGTAATTTCACATACACTCATTCTCACATCATTCCCATTTCACAAATTTCCAAGTAATACAAGTAGTCCAAAATCTCTTTAAAACTGGCCCATAGTTGGCCTCAATCCGAGTCCAAAATAATCCTTAATAACAATCCAAAACCAACCTTAACCAAGCCCACAAAACAAGTTTTAAAACGGTCCAAAACTAATCCTCGAATGGCCCACAAAGTATATCTTAAAACAGCCCTTGAAAACTAACTTTGAATGGCCCACAAAACTGATTTTTTTGAACAACCCAAACTAGACCTTTAGTGGCCCACAAAACTGATTTTTAAAACAACCCAAACTAGACCTTTAGTGGCCCACCAAACTGATTTTTAAAACAACCCAAACTAACCTGAACAGGCCCACAAAACAAATTTTTAAACACAGCCCAAAACTGACCTGAACAGGCCAAAAAACAGGTCTTAAAACAGTCCAATATCAGGCCCTGAAATGGCCCAATATCAGGTCTTGAAATGGCCCAAAAAAATAGGTTGGGAATTGGCCTAAAAACATGCTGGAACAGGGCCTTAAACAGGCTGAAAACAGGCCTCAAAACAGGCCTTAAACAGCCCAGGAATTGGGCCAAAAACTGCCCATTCCAGAAGCCTGGCTCGCTATAGCGAGCCCAAGCTCGCTATAGCGAGCTGGGCTTCTGTCCAGCCCGTGCAGGGAGGGTTTTCTCCCCTTTTTTTTCCATCTTTTTCCATCTTTTTATGATCCTTTTTCATTCCCAATCTTTCATACAAATTTCCAACATCAATTGAGCCCTTTCTTGACCTCTTCAACTCATCAAATCACCATTCATAAATCATTCTAATTAGCCAAACACAACACTTTTTAAATCAAAGTTTTCTCCCTTTCATTGAACACCATACTTAACACAAAGAAGACTAATTTTTCAAGATGACCAAAGTGAAAACCAAACTTCCAACTCATTATACAATAGCAACATATGTGGAAATCAACATAACATTGCTTCATTCATTCAAAGTAAATCCATAAATCATAAAGGATTAGAACATGATGAGAAAAAGCCATGAAACCAAACAAGAAACATAAAAACATCATATTAATTGAAAATTCCACTTGCCTTGGTCAAGAGAAGATGCAAAACACTCTATGATGATCCTCTTATAGCCTCAAGCTCCAAAATCATAAAACCCCCAAAATAGCTTAAGAAGAAACCCTAGAAATCAACCATTTTCAAATCTCCATGAAAACCCATTGCATAAAAGAGGAAAATACTCCAAATGGGTTTAAAAACAAGGATCTCAAGAAAGAAATGACATTGCAAACCTTGAAAAGCCCAATCGAAGAAGAGAAGCTTGGATGAGAGGTCTCTCCTAGCTCAAAATCCTTGAAAAAGGCATCTTTGGAAAGCTTGGAGAGGGAGGAAGAAGAAGGTGAGATCAAATCTCCCTTTAGCATCCAAGAAGAAAGGTTTCCAAGAGGAGAGAGAAAGGGGCTGGGAGAAGAACCCTAGACTCCCCTTTGTTGCAGGAAATGAAGAATGGGGAAGAAAAGAGCCCCATTGGCCTCTTATAAAGAGTAAATGGGCTGGGCCCATGGGCCCCAAACTTACGAAGGTCAAAACTAGCATTTGCGGGTCCCGAATGAAAACGACGAAGAAGACAAAAATGATCAGCGAAATATTTACTTTCCAAAAAGTATATTTTCCCCAATTTCTGAAATTTTCGAAATTCATGGACAGATTTAGTGTGAAAGGTCAATTTTGCCATTTTTCTCGAAAAACGCATTTTCTGATCATCAAATCAAAATGGTCAAAACATGAAAGTTGTTAAACTTCATAAAACGAGTCAAAATACACTAAATTCAGAATTTTTAGAAATTGGAAGTAATTTCTCCTAAAAATACAAATCATATAAACCGGGTCAAACCAAAGTCAACGGTCTTCAAAATCTCAAAGGCTATGGAAAAATCTAGTCAAACTCAAAAACAAGATCAAACTAAATCAAATCTCACTTAACAAGCTAAACCACGATTAAAACAATGCTAAACAAAAGGATTGGGGTCGGGATCTTACATCCTCCCCCCCTTAGAATCCATTTGGTCCTCCAAATGGCTTGAACCAAATCAAAATCAAAAACCCAAAAGACAAACGAAAACACTGACACCCTATGCTAGACCTCGGCAACTGAGAGACCTCCTCTTAACACAGCTGACGGTGAGATGCACGGTCGACCACATTCTGATTCGGTTGAGGCTTCACACTAATCCACATATCTGCTCAAAACATACTCCTCTGCCCAAACTAGAATTCAACAATTTTTCTAAGCATCCTTGGTGTCATCTGTCATTCCTGTACTGGATCAATCCTTTTATTTATCTCATCAGTCACTGTCGGTTCAAGAACTGCTAATTCTGCCTCTTTCTATCACTTTGGGATTCTGTGCCTTAAGTCCTTCAAAGTTGTACACGGCGCTCCCGACGCTTGTACGAAGATGTGATCGCAGATATGTTTTCTCTGAAATAATTCCCACTTCAAAAATTCCTGGAATTCCATATACCTACTTACACTGTACCATTCAGACTCTGGCTTCTAAGAATATCGTCAATACTTCTTCATTCTGAAATCACAACTCCAAATTTCCAATCTTTCTATGCTGTACTCAGAATTCTTGCCCACATCTGATTCTATTTACTTGTTGTCCTTGATCTCTTACCTGATACTGTGTTATCAACAAAAATATATCTGCCAAATCTGATGTCAATCCCCGAAGAACTGAAACTTCCAATCCCTGTCTTGGATGATGTTTACTCTCTCATAAATCCAACTTTATTTTCCAACTGAACCGGTACACATCCTGACATCTATGAACCCTTCAATTCTCACACTTCCAAGCTCCAATCATAAGCCAATACCACTCACTCCAATCAATGCAAAACAAATCTTAAAATTTTAAACATAGGGACTAAAATAATTACTTAGTTAAATCTCATCATTTTAAAACATAGTAGAAGTTGAACTTCCAAATTATCAAATAAAACTTAATAAAGAAAGTTTATCAAAGTTTGAACATGAAACAACATTATTCATTTTGAAATTCATGTTTTCATAACTCAACAAATCCTTGAAATACTCAACAACTTCAAATTAGGGTTTCAAAAATAATTCAATTGCATGTAGTATGACCATACATGAAATTTTGTTGAAATCCATTTCCAGCCAAACACATACAAAGTTTTGAAATCTTTAAGGTTTTGAAATGTAGATGTTAACATTTAAGAGAATTAAAACAAGGGCAAAATTTCCAAGATCATTGTAAAACACTATTTTAAGAAGATTAAACGCAACTCCGAAACACAAATCCTTATGACGGCAAAATCATGTATCTCCTGAAAAGAGTATAATAACATAGTTTTTAATTCAAAATAAGCCTCAAAGAAGAAACATAACTCCATTTTTAAACAGTACAAGGATAAACCATAGATATTAATGAAAACATATCAAAGATGAAAACATCAAGAAAATCATTTTAAATAAGAAATGGACATCCAAATCACTGAGGTACTCCCTTGCATCTGCACGTTGTCCAATCCAATACCCTATAAGTCGGTAAAGCCCACAACATTTCCTTTGCTGCCATAAATTTTCTTAACTACAACTAACCATCCACTTGGTATTGCCTCTGAAAACTACACTGGCTAAGCTACAAGTTACCGAACTTCTCAACCAAAACCATGACTATGCTCGTCGAATCCGGGGAAATCCTTGAGTTTCTTGCACCACTCCTAATCTTACTAACTAAGATCACTTCTCCCTTCATAAAATCCACAGGTAACATGCCTCTTGCAGTCCTTCATCTTGAAAAGATGGTCCGAGTTCACCCAAAAATCCACATTAACTTACCTTAGTACACTGCATGACAATCCTTGATTAGCTGAAAGGGGATCTTCAACTACTGCTCGAGTCCAACTCTGACGGGCAAATGCACAAGTCTTCTCTCAATAACCACATTGAAGATGCTGAAGGCTGAAAGTCTGCTGATGTTCTCCGAAAACAAGATCAAAATAAATCAAATCTCACTTAACAAGCTAAACCACGATTAAAACAATGCTAAACAAAAGGATTGGGGTCGGGATCTTACACATAGAATCTACAATCAGCTCTTTTATGTACATATCTATTACAATGAAAGCAATAACCATAGAATCTGAACATTCTTCCTTTCTTAGGTGGCTGGTTAAACTCCACAAACGTTTTCTTATTGACCATCTCAATACTAGGCTGAATTTGAAGCTTTGTAGCCTTGAGAGGTATAGCACTTTGTTTCATAAACAAAGAAGGTGCAGCCTTAGAGGACTCTACGGTCTCAAATCCAATACCAAATTTTTTGTGGAAGGGCTTTTGAACTTTCAGAATTTCATTGAGTTTCATTGTCCCTTCAATCGCTTGGAGCGCTTTGAGTTTTTGGCTACTTTCCAAGTTTTCAGCCTTTGCTCTAGCGATTTCAGTTTCAAGTTTCATAGCCTCTTCCTTTTTGATACTTATTTGATTTTCAAGGACTTCCACCATTCTTTTATATTCTTCAACTTGAGTTTTCAAAGCAATAACTGAACTTTCAGATTCATGAAGAAGTTTCAGATTTTTCTTACTTGTTTTATGTTCCATGCTAAGCTCCTCAAGTGCAGCAATGAGTTCTTCTTCAAGATTGATCTCAGCCTCCTCTTCCTCTTCCAGCTCTTGCTCCTCTTCTTCTTCAACAGTAACCATGAAGAGAGCTTTAGCTGATTCATCATCGTCTGAAGTTTCAGACGTGCTGTCATCTTGTTGACTTATAAAGTTTTTTGCTTTGCCCCTTTTTCTGAAATTTTTCTTCCCTTTACTCTTATTAGCATAAGAGTCATTATCATTGTCTTCTTTCAGCAGACACTTCGCAGCAAAGTGACCAACACCTCCACAATTGAAGCATTTAAAGGGTAGCTTCCCTTTGTACTTTCCATTGCTTCCTTTCTTCAGCTTTCTAACAAGTTGAGCCTCAAGCTCATCATCCTCAGTATCAGCATCATGACCAGCAATCTCTTTCCCCTTTTTCTGAGCTTTGAAGGCCGCTTCTCTATCAGATGAGGACGTCTTGCCTATGCGCATCTCGTAGGCAGTGAGTGAACCATGCAATTCATCCATGGTGAAAGCATTCAGATCCTTAGCTTCTTCAATGGCAGAGACTTTGGAATCAAACCGGGAAAAAAGAGATCTTAGAACCTTTTTGACGATGACTGGTTCCTTAATCTCCTCCCCTAGTCCACGAATGTCATTCGTGACTTCATTCACTCGTTGCAAGTAAGAGTCAACATTCTCACTTTCCTCCATGCGAAGAGACTCGAATTGAGAGCGATGAGTTTGCAACTTTGCCTCTTTAATCTTCTCATCACCTTCATGAATGCTTTGCATCTTGTCCCATATTCCCTTGGCTGTTTTGCATGCAATAACTTTGACCAGCTCGCTGTCCACAAGGCCACTAAAGAGTGCATTCTGCGCCTTGGAGTCGTTGTCTGCTAACTTCTTCGTTGCAGCATCAGTGGGTACGATGGCAGTATTGTAACCGACTCTGACAGCCTCCCAGACATCACAGCCAAGTGATTTGATGAAGGCCTGCATTCTGATATTCTAAAAGGAGTAATTAGAACCATCAAACAAAGGTGCTTTCATATTCCCTGTATTAGATGCCATGTGATTTGACAAGAGATCACCCTCAGCGTGTTAAGCTTATCAAGGGAACTTCGCTCTGATACCAATTATTGGATATCGCGATCACTGAGAGGGGGGGGGTGAATCAGTGATTTCTTAAAAACCAGGTCCAATTTCAACAACAAAAGATCAAATCACACACAAGGACAACAGATTTAACATGGTTCACCAAAAGGCTACGTCCACGGTTCAAAGACTGTCCGAACACCGATCCGGAATAGGTCTGAATCTATTTAGTCGCACCAACGACAAAGAGCACCAACCCTTGAGTTTCAGATAGCACCCACTATCTAGGAAGCACCTACTCCCTTTCCAAGATGTCTGCACCCACAGACAGGATCACCAAATCTCCAACACCAAGCACCCACTTGATGTTTTACAGAATAAAAGTTTAGAACTTTTTACAGCCCTTCCCCTCTACAATCTCTCTCTCTCAATCCCTTACAAATTGAAATTTAAAGCATAAACAGAGAGACACTTATCTATGGACGAATCATCATCATCTTCATGAGCACATTCTCGTCCACACTTGCTGTAGAAACGTGCAACACAGCAACCCCAGCAGCACCTTCTTCTCACCATCACCCTTCTCTTAAAATCTCTCTTATTTTCAGATCCTAAAAAATTGGATCTCTAGCCAATAGAGGAAATTGCTCACAACAAAAAGATAGGAGGAATATCTTTTTGGCTTTCTTGTCAAGCAAAAGAACCCAACATGAAATTTCTCAGTTTTGGCTGGGCTGACTTACCATTTGGGTCAGATGAATATGATGGGCCATCTGCTTATTACTATCCAGCACATAATGGGACCCACAGCAACCTACCCAGAAGATATATTAATCTCGCAGTGCAGAAAAACTGTAAAATATATCTCCACTAAAAAATTCATAACTTCCTCTTCTGAGCTCGAAATGACATGATTCTTGAGCCAAATGAAAGATATATCAGAGGGCTACAACTTCATGTTTTGAGATTTAATCCAGATTGACTGGAATGTAGAGTAAAAACACCTTAAAGCTGACTGGTTAAGGAAAACATCAACCTGAGAGAGATAGAGTTGTCCCGCTGTCCGGGCCATAACTTTAAAACCTAAAGTCAGATCAACCCGATTCCAAAACCAAAAATCAAGTCCTCTCACTGATGCATAAAAGTCATGTTGACTACTTTTTAATCCAGATGTTAGATGTGAAGATATAAGCACAACAACAGTTGGTTCATAGCTGTGTTGTTGTACTTCACCACACTTGTTTGCAATGTTTGTGACAATGTGTTGACAGTAATTCAAACACATAATCATGCTGGACACTTCATCAAAACTCTCCATAGTATCTCAAATTATAACACTCATCTCATGGATGCGGTCTCAAAACATTTGTGTCTAGCGGTACTAGTACGCCCTTTCAGGGTCTACTGTATTCGCGACCGGCACATTTGTAACTCCAACCTTACATTCTTCTTACATCGAGCAAGCTCTGCTTCTCAATAAGTCGAATTTAGGTTCACAATTGCTTCTAGTAGCACTGGGACGCTCATTCTGGGCTTACCATACTTGCGATCAGAACAATTGTACCCTCTATGGCCTTTTGCCTTCTTCATATTGCTTGGGTCATATCCCTTGAGCGATTTGAAAAGACAAAGCCATAGAACTTCCCATTTATGATCATTATATTCTTGTGATTACTAATGAATGTGGTCTTGTTTCATAAATTTTTCAAAAAACTAACAATGGCAGCATCGCTTACCATTACTTTCGATGAGAACAAGCACCAGCTCATGCTTCAACTGAAGCAAACCACGCGCACTTACAAGCGCCCCATTAGCTGCCGAAGCGTCAACTCCCTCGGTAACTCTCTGAACTCCGGGTCGACCTCGACTCCCCGGACTATCGTCTTTGGGACGCTGGGACCATTCCCACTTCCCGAAGAACAAACTGCTCCTTGCAAGAAGCAGAAGGTTGCCTCTCAATGTGTCACTACCATGACACCAAAGGTGAGCATCAAAAGGCCCGAAGCCCGTGGCACCCCCACGAAGCCTCGACCCGCAAACGACCAGGTCTATCCTAAGACTTGGTCCCCAAGACCTTCACCAAAATAAAGAAGGTCCCAAACATCCACCAAGCTAGCATAACTGGCCCCACTCAAGGAGAACCAGTTCTACCCTCTTGCTTATATGAAAGAGGAGAGACCCATCTCCAACCTGACTCCTAAGTCAACCCAGCATGAGCCGGCTTGTTCTTACAAGCCCAAAATCAAGTCATGCATCACAAGGCCCCTGTAAGCACCTGCTAAGGCCTACAAGCCTTCGGTTCGACCCTTCATCTCTACAGGGGCCGAACTCCAAAAATTCAAAGCTTCACTGCAACAGGCGAAGGACTGGGTTCGCATCCTGTCCTTGCCCAGCTACAAAGAAGACAGGCTTGGCTGCTGCGCCCGAGGGAGCACATCCTTCATTGTCAAAGCCCAGCTAGAGCCGAAGCTCAAATTACTCGTCGTATACACCGCCGCGCGTCGTATCGACAAAAAAAGCTAGAAAAGAAAAGGACCCAGCCTCCTACGCTTCAAGTCTCTCACAAATGGGTCGAAATAGAAAGACCCAACCATGTTGCTGCTGTCCATATGGTTGGAAAAACCAGAAGACGCCAAAAGTCAGCAACAAAAATTCATGTCCGACATCCGGTGACCCGCGTCGTCTCTAGGACAAGAAGACCCTTAGAAGAATCCCCTGCTCCTTCAAGCAAAGGACGGAGAGTGATCCTTCCTCAAGCTCTTTATCAAAAAGAATGAGCCCCAACTCAGTCACCAGGACGATTTCTTCGTTCGAATCTCGAGGGATGAACGTCCTGGATACAAATTCTGAGCCACCACCTCGCAATCCACCTCAAGATGATGCGCTCACACGCATCCAGCAGTTGGAACAAGGCCAACAGAGGATTGAAACTCTGATGGAAAACCTTCTCCTCGCCTTCCAAAATCAGGCGAACAATGAACCTCCTTCGAATCATCAAGATGATGATTTAAATGGGGAAGAAAATGAGTCACGCGCCCTTACCAAAAAGGACGTAGACAGTATCCTCGCAAAAGCAAAAGAAGAGGATATACTCAAGGAGCATGGGATCAAGCCACCATATCCCTTATGGATGGACTCGGTCCCGTTCCCCACAAAATTCAAGCATCCTACTCTCCAAACATATATGGGGAAAGGATCAGCCAGACAACATGTCATCCACTTCAAGATCTTGACGGGAGCTATCGCGGATCAAGATGCACTCAAGACCCGCCTCTTCGCAAGTACCCTAAAAGGTACGACTTTCTATTGTTACTCCACTCTGTCGAAGGACTCCATCCAAAATTGGGCTATGCTAGAGACACGCTTCCTGACTCACTTCAAAGGTGAGGATCATCCCGTTACTATGGCTCAGCTGTGCAGCCTAAAACAGGGGGAGAATGAGTCAACATATGACTTCATTCATAAGTGGAAAGCAATGGCATACAAATGCTCTGATGTATTGCCACAAGTGTCGCTAGTCGACATCTGCCGAAACAACATTAGAGCCAGAATCTGCTCCATGATCATCGGCAACAAATCAAAGAACCTGGGAGAACTCCTAGAAGCTTCCATGGAAGCTGAAACAGTGATTAAAGACCTCAACAGTTAGAAATCGTCAAGAAAAGAGCCAACCGCCATTGTAACCTCTAAACCAAAGAAGAAAGAGGTCCTCAATGTGCAGAACAAGTCAGCTCCTCAGCCACCAAAGAAAGCTGAAAACAAAGCTGCTGGTAAGAGACCTGAACTCTCAGATGCCTTCAAAGAATGAGTAGAAAAGAAATAATCGTTGGATGAAGATGTTGATGAAATCTTTGGGGCTCTTGTGGCAAACGGCAAGCTCACTTTGCCTGAACCCAAAAGACCGGGTGATGTTGGCAAAACCAACGATCCTCGGTACTGTCCATACTACCAGATGATCTCGCATCCTCTCAATCAATGCTTCATTGTGAGTGAGAAAATAAATGAGATGTGGAAAAACGGAGTCATCACCTTTGACAAAAACTATGGGTCTGCCTCCGTCAACATGGTGTCATGTGGACAAACATCAAAATCACCAAAGAAGAAGATCACTACTTCCTTCAAGGTGATAAACTCAATTCAAGCGTCCGAGGAACTGGTTCCTTGCCCAACACTAGACAGACATCCCATATGGGTACATCCCGATCTCCTAGAAGATGAAAATTAGGAGGTCGTGAAAACAAAGCCTACAGCTCAACAGTGAAGGCAAGCTAGGAAACATCTCCTCAAGCTCAAACAGCAAGAGAAGACCCAGCCAAAACAAGAAGTCCAAGAAAAGGCAGAGGTTTCCTTTACCGCTTCACTGGAGGCAATAAAAACGTCCCTTCCAGAGACTTCAAAGGGGGTAAGAAAATTCACTCTCAGTGATTTCATGCCACCTCAATTCAAAGAAGCCACGCAGGGGGCATCATACTCTTGCAATTCGGTAGTTGGATTTTCCATTAATGGATACGAGTCCAGCGACATCGATGATGGATTCGAATCCAACTACACCGACGAGTGGGAGGAGTCCCTTGAAACAGGAGAATATCTCTCCGATGAAGAAAGGGTTCCTGAGACTCATCTTATGCCAGTAATCTGGTATAACCCCTACAGCCGCAAGGATCCTGGTCTGATGATGAAGAAGACCAAAAGGCTGTACAAAAAAATGCTCCTGACCCAGCACCCATCATTGCTCCAGTGGAAATCAACTATGTTGAGCCACAAAGAGTTGATGAAAAAGAAGATTTGGCTCCCATGCCTGATCTTGAAGAATATGCAAGGATCTTGCAGCATCTCGCTCTAGAACATGAGCAAGACCGCGTCAACGAGCCTCCTCGCAATCCAGAGCCTGAAGTCCCTGAAGACCATCAGGTACATCCTCCCTTAACTCCTGAAAATGGAGAAAATTACTGGATAGACGATCCTCTTACATCCGAGGATGAGTCTGACTCCGATCAGGCAACGCCTCCTATTAGAGCTTCTTGTAATGTGATAATTCGGGATTATAGCTCTTCCGAAGCATCATCTGACGAGATCACTTACACTCTGACGACGCCTAACAATGTATCTTTGGGAGCCACTTCATCTCACGTGACTTTCACTGAGACGACACCCTCTGTTTCTTCTCCTGAGACTGTGACTTCAAAGTTCACACCCTTCCTGACTGAAGAATTCCTAGCTATTGATGCTTGGGATGATGAATTGGTCAACGAAGAAGAAAGGTTGATGGATGCTGTTCAGGACTTGTTCCCGAAAAATGCTCCGTGCAACATAATTACTGAGGATGGCAACTCTGCTACAGATACATCCTTAGCAAATGAAAAACGACAGCCTCGTGATCCTGAAGACAATCTTCCAAATGAAAACCCTTCTCAAGAAGCTCTCGAAGTTGGTAGAGGCACCCGCTATAACCAATCTTCCTTTACATATGTAAATCCTTCAGGAAAAGATGTTGTAAGCACCCCTAGTGGCAACAATAATGAACATGCAGGCCCTAAGGAGGCTTTTAAGTATGACTTGATTAATCATTTCAAGCACACACCTGCATGTCTGCACATCCTAGATTTATTGCGAATGTCTCCGCACACTCGTGATAATCTCATTTCAGAATTACAAAAGCTGAATGAGGATGTCGACAAACATGCCCCGCAAATCCTCCAAATTGAAATGGACTTCCGGGTCAAAAACTCAGAAACTTTCTTAATCGGAGAAAAGAAGAAAACTGAGGGATCATGCATTGAATGCCTCTCGGTTCAAAAAGCAGCCAGTGCAACCATCGCCTTCACTAAGGACGACCTCCTACTTGGAGAAACAAGGCACAACCGACCCCTGTACTTCACAGGGTACATCAAGGAAATGCCTATGCACAGAGTGCAGATCGACCCAGGTTCTGCACTCAACCTCATCTCCACTTCGGCTCTCGAAGAGTTGGGCATCCCACCCAGCAAGCTGAGCCATACATCTGTATCTATCTTTGGATACGATGGGAGTACTCAAAGGCCTATCGGCAAAATCAGGTTCAAGTTGCAAATCGGTGATCTTATCTCTGAGGTCAATGTGTATGCAATAAAAAACCCTTTCATGCTACAACATCCTTCTCAGACGCCCCTGGATCCACTGAGAATGGTGTTGTCCCTTCAACTCTACATCAATGCATCAAGTTTATTGGCGACGAGGGCATGATACATCGAGTCTTTGCAGACAGAAAACCCTTTAAAGGTAAAGAAGTCCACTTTGCAGACTCACAGATCTATGAAGGTGAAAAAGAAGAAGAGGAGAAGCACACAGCACCCTTTGTCGAAAATCTCCAGAAAGATAAAGGCAAGGCTCCTCAACAATCACAGGAAGAAAACAAACCATCCGGTAAAGCAAAAGTCTTTGGTCATCACAACTAAAGTGAAGAAGGTAAAGCAAAAGTCTGGGGGCAAATTTGTTGTCTCTTTCGTGTCTATCATGAAAGACACGGATTCGGGTTCAGAGCCAGAAGACGACACATCGTCAAGCCAAAGCTGACACTCAGCAAGTTCAGTCCGGTCTTACTCCAATCGAGACAACTTCTGATATAAAAGATCCTACATCAGCTTCCTTCGTTGTTCCAGTAACTTCACCAAAGGAAAAGCCGATCTTCTTCCATAGATCGGATGCTTCTTCATCAAACTCCATGCTTGAACCTTTCCAAGATGAAGGTATGCCTCAACTATCCTTATATAGTTTTGTGGCACAAGGTATTATGAAGAAAATGGGCTATGATGCTCAAAACCTAGTCGGTTTGGGAGTAGGACGCGTATTCTCATGCCATTGGGGCCCGTCTTGACCAAAAGCCAGCTGGAAGATTGGAGACTCTACGGCTATGTAGAAAAGTCTTCACACGGGTTAGGGTATGATCTCGACACTCCTCTGAGACAGTTGACACAAAGGCTTAAAAGTCAATTTACTGACCAAGCCTCAACATCTCAAGTCCATGAAGACATCGATCTCCCTGTATATCTCTTCGATGAGTCACCTGACAAAGATGCAGGAAGCTCGTCCAATTGGTTCGATTTCTCTGACGCTAAAGAGGAATTGTCCGATGGCACAGACAGTGTGGTCTTCTGACCCAGAAGAATCCTCGTCTCCAAAAGAAGTACCCTACTTCGACCCGGTTTCAACAGGCGATTGGGATCATCTCATAGCAAACCTTGAGAAAATTGCCGATCAAGAAGGCCCGTGGAAAGGAACAAAACCTTGGTCTGGAAATGCCCTTGAAACCCCAGAAGGTTTTGTAGAGCTGGAAGCCTCCGAAAATATTGTGGAGGAACCACCTTCGAACCTTCCAACAAAAGATCCTGTTTAAAAGACAAACTTGGGAACACCTGATAACCCACGTCCTATATTCATAAGCAAGAATATAAAGGATGATGAGTTACCCGAGTATATCACCTTTTTTTGTGAGTTCATTGATTGCTTTGCATGGTCTTACGCTGAAATATCTAGCTTAGACCCCAAAATAGCAGTCCACAAACTCAATCTTAAAAAAGACATCAAGCCTGTCAAACAGGGCCAAAGAAGATTCCGTCCAGATGTGATGGATAAAATTGAACAAGAAGTTCAAAAACTCAAAAGCGTCGACTTCATCCGTGAGGAACAACATCCTGAAATTGCTAACATTGTCCCCGTGACAAAGAAAAACGGGCAGATCAGGGTCTGTATTGACTATAGAGACCTGAATGGCACATGCCCTAAAGATGAATTTTCGCTCCCCATACCAGAGGTAATGATTGATAATACCTATGGATTCGAGCGAATGACAATCATGGATGGTTTCTCTGGCTACAATAAGATAAAGATGCATCCTGAAGATGAAAAGCATACATCTTTTCGGACCCCATTTGGCATGTATTGCTACACTGTCATGCCATTTGATCTGAAAAATACTGGTGCCACATATCAGAGGGCTATGATGAAGATATTCCAAGATATGCAGCACAAGATGGTCGAATGTTACGTTGATGACCTCGCTGTCAAAAGCAAAAGAAAGGAAGATCATCTTGAAGGCCTTCGAGAAGTCTTCCTCCGACTTCGCAAACACAAACTGCTAATGAATCCTTTGAAATGCTTCTTCGGTGTCTCATCGGGTAAGTTCCTCGGATTCTTAGTTCGGAAAGCTGGAATAGAGCTTAGCCCCATAAAAGTCAAAGCCATTCTAGAAATGCCCTCTCCAAGAATCTTAAGAGAACTCAAAGGGCTTCAAGGGAGATTGGCCTACATCAGACGGTTCATCTCCAATCTTTCGGGGAAATGCCGTCCATTCTCTCGGTTGATGAAAAAAGGTGTAAACTTTGTCTGGGATGCTGACTGTGAAGCTGCATTCCAAAATATCAAGTCATACCTAACCAAACCTCCAGTGTTAGCTGCTCCAACCACTAAAAAACCATTCATCTTGTACACAAGAGCCCTTGATCACTCTCTAGGTGCTTTGCTTGCATAAGAAAATGATAAAAGAAAAGAAGATGCTCTATACTACCTCAGCCGCATGCTAGTAGGTGCAGAGCATCGCTACTCTCCAGTCGAAGAAGAATGCCTTGCAGTGATGTTCGTCGTACAAAAGCTGCGTCACTACTTGCTTTCCAACACAGTCTACCTGGTCTCGAGGATCAACTTCTTGAAGGTCCTTGTCACAAAAGTAGGTTCTCTCAATGCCCGACTGGTAAAATGGTCCATCCTTCTACCACAATTTGATATTAGGTATGTACCACAAAAGGCAATCAAAGGGCAAGCTCTAGCGGACTTTCTCGTAGAGCATCCATTGCCTAAAGATTCTCCACTCAGAGATGATCTCCCAGACGAACCAGTCTACAATGTGGAGACTTTCTCACAAAATGCTTCCTTGGACATGTACTTTGACGGTGCAACCATGACAAATGAAAAAAGATAGCTGATCTCGGGAGTTGGCATCCTCTTTGTTATTCCCGACAAATACATGATTCCACACGCTTTCTCGCTACTGGAACTATGCACAAACAGTGCAGCTGAATATCAAGCTCTGATCCTAGGATTGGAACTCGCCATCGAATCCGGTATCACTATGCTGGAAATCTTTGGAAACTCTCAACCGATCGTCAACCAGATGAATCATAAATTTGAAGTCAGGAAGCCTGATCTGTTGCCTTACTACAACAAGGCACAATCGCCTTTGCAAAAGTTTGACTATCTGTCACATCACCCACATTTGTAGAGGTGAAAACATACTTGCAGATGCCCTGGCTGGACTTGCCGCATCTATGGCAATCCAGGAAGGGGAAAACATGCAAATCACAGTGTGCGAAAGAAGAATCCTTCCTCCTCTTAACACATATCAAGCAGTTGTTGAATGCCACCAAGTGGTGGGAAGTCGGATTTCAATCCTTCAACCTTCAATCGGCGACTGGAGGGATCCGTTCATTGATTACACTATGTTCGGGATCCTACATGATGATCCAAAAGAATGGGTAAGCATCCAAAGGCGAACCCCAAACTTTCATTTGGATATTCCTTCAAAAATCCTTTACAGGAAATCCTTCAACGGAGTACTTCTACACTGCTTGTCACAACAAGAGGCTGAAGAAACACTCAAAGAAGTTCATGCTGGTCTTTGTGGAGCTCATCAGGCTGCTCCCAAGCTCTATGATCATATAAAAAGGTTAGGTTATTACTGGCCTACCATGGTAGATGATGCAATGCAATTTGCTAAGCACTGCTTATAATGCTAAGTTCATGGAGATTACATTCACATGCCTCTAGAATGGCTACATCCTACAGCGATTTCATGGCCTTTCGAAGCCTGGGGTATGGACATCATAGGTCTTATTTCTCCCCCTTCAAGCAAAGGCATCGCTTTATCTTCGCCGCTACGGATTATTTTTCCAAGTGGTCAGAAGCATTTGCGCTTAATGAAATGAAGACCTCATAAGTCCTTCAGTTCCTGCGCACCAACATCATTTGTTGTTTCGGCATACCCAAAAGATTCATCCATGATAACGGACCACAATTCCGAGATCATCGATTCTAAAGGTTCTGCGACAAATACAAAATCCAAAGCTGTCCTTCGACTCCATACAATCCAGCAGCAAACGGATTAGCAGAAGCTTTCAACAAGACACTCTGCAAAATCCTCAAAAAAATGGTTTCTAGTCACAAAAGAGATTGGAGTGACAAACTGTCTGAAGCTTTATGGGCCTATCAAACCACCGTTCGAGGACCAACTCATAGCACACCATTCTCCTTGGTCTATGGATGCGAAGCTGTCGTACCCTTGGAAGTACAAATTCCTTCCTTGAGGGTATCCTTGCAAAATGACATAACTCAAGAAAGCAATGTCAAATTGCGACTCCATGAGCTGGAAAATCTTGATGAGAGGCAGCTCGAAGCTCGACAAGGCATTGAACTTTACCAAGCACGCATGGCAGGATCTTTCGACAAAAAGGTCAGGCAACGTGCCTACAAAAGGGTGACTTGGTTCTTGCGGTAAAAAGACCAATGGTTTTCGCTCACAAGTCCAAAAGCAAGTTTGAGCCAAAATGGGAGGGACCCTACGTCATCGACAAGGTTTTCTCCAGCGGCGCATACGCACTCCTAAACATGAAGGGTGACAGATGTATGCTGGCCATCAACAACAAGTTCTTAAAGCGGTACTACCCTTGAAGACTTACCCAACTGGGTAAGAGCAATGCATGTACAGCCAAAACCGGTTTCCAGGTACACGCTCGTCAAACCCAATCTTTTTAGAATTTTCATATCAAATGTTGAAATTTCTAGAAATTGAAATAATGCTTACTTTCATCGTTTCATTGTTCAAAAATCCAAGTTTAAGAACCTTTCCCTAACTTGACTAAAATCTTTAACCCTTGAACCCAAAATTCATGGTTTGAAACAAAATCTGGACTCAGGGATTTCCACCCTAGTCCACCCTACCTTTTACCACCAAAATGGTTTTAGGTCAAAACTTATGACCCTCGTGTCTTTAAACAAAAAAAAAATGTTTTTTCAAAAAACCGCGGGGAAGCGACGCTTAGTCAATACTCGCACAAATCGGAAGCATGCGAACCACGTTCGACACTTCTAAAATCGTAGGGAAGCGACATTTCGTCAATACTTGCAAAATCCAAAACCGTGGAGATGCAACATTTCAGTTGATATCCACAACCCAAATTTCAAAGGTTCGAAAAAACCAAGAAACCGTGGAGATGCAACATTTTAGTTGATATCCACAACCCAAATCTCAAAGGTTTGAAAAAACCTAAAAACCATGGAGACGCAACATTTCAGTTGATATCCATAACCCAAAGGTTCAAGAAAACCACAAATTTCAAAAATCGTGGGGAAACGACATCATGTCAGTACCCGTAAAACCAAAATTTTTGAAAAGCAAGGAAGCGACATTCCATCGATCCTCGCAACCGAATAAGCAAGGATGCGACATTCCATCGATACTTGTATGACCATTCAGCGGGGAGGCCACTTTTAGTCGATACTTGCATTTTTTGAAAACAAAAAACCGGCTATAAATGCCACCAAACCGGCTATAAATGCCACCAAAACAGACTATAAATGCCACAAACCGGCTATAAATGCCACCAAACCGACTATCAATGCCACAAAACAAAACCGGCTATCAATGCCACAAACCAAAAACTTGGCTTTAAAAAAACCCGGCTATTAATGCCACAAACTCAGCTATCAATGCCACAAAACTGGCTATCTATGCCACCAAAATCGGCTTCCATGCCACAAACAAAATCTGGCTTCCATGCCAAAACAATCATTTGACAAAAGATTTTCACAAAATGACAAGCTTTTGATCAAATCCCATTTTGCAATTGCTTTCATCACAAAAAGATTTAAGTGAACGTAGGGAAAAAAAAGAGTACAGAAAAAATACATGCGGTACCAAAAAAGAGAAAGTGTTCACAAGCACTACAAAAAAAAGAGTACAAAAAAAAACACACGGTACCAAAAAAAAAAAGAAAGCATTCACAAGCAGTACAAAAAAAAGCACCAAAAAATACATGTGGTACCAAAAAAAAGAAGAAGGATAATTTCTGCTACAAAAATCAGGAGCTCATCAAAAAATGGTCTCTAGACAAAATTTGAGCTCCTCAAGCAAACTTTTGGCCTCAGCCGTCAGAGTTTCCAGGGCACGCTTCTTCAGAAACTTGCCATGAGATGCTAGAGAAGGCTGCAACCCTTCTTTCACAGGGAAGCTTATCCCGAGCAGTTTGCCATTGTTTGTCCTCTTGAAACTTCCTTTCAAGAACTCGATCAGCATCTGCAACCGGGCGAATCAGAGCACTCTCCCTGTCGCGAGCCTCTATTATAGCAGCCCACTTGGCAGCGACTTGTGCCTTTAAATGCTCAAGACGTTTCCTGGCCTCATCAACCTCCCTATCAAGGATGTTAAGGTCATGTGTCAACCCAATGATGGCTAGCTCTTCTAAGTTCTTCTCTCGGACTAGCTGCTTCTTGCTTTGTGTAGCCTCATTCAGGTCAGACTTAGCCTTATCAGCAGGGTCCAGGAACATTTCCTTGAAGAACTGGTCGTCAGCAAAACCCATGGTCTCAAACCACTTGTCACCCAAGTGCAATGATCCTATCAACGATCACCCTGGCACCTGTGACATCCAGACTAGGCTCTTCGACATCACCAAGAATCTCTTGCACATGCTGGATAATGCCAAATCCGGCATCCAAGTGTCCAGCAAGGAGAGTCTCAATCCAAGAGCTCAGAACTCGCACCACTACCTTCTTCGCAAAAAGAAGAGATGGCCCAGCTGAAGATTCGCCCCGCTCTGTCGGTCGGCTATTCATGTCATGCCCCGTTGGGAGAGGAACAAAAGAACTTTTTCCAGTCGGAGTTGCTGTGGAAGGAATCTCAGCACGAGGTACCTCTTCCACCGTGTCAGAATTGGTTGCAGGAGTCTCTACCTCTGGATCAACCTCTGGCATCCCTTGCTCAGGTTCTGAAGGAAGCGATGGACTCTCCTCTGTCACTTCAAAACATGCCAAAGAAACACAAAAAGGTATGAATATGATCCTGTTTGAAAATCATTATCAGGGTTATTACTACAAAATACCTTCTTCGACGACTGGTGGAACACTCTCTTCCTCCATGAACTCATCGGAAGCATCATCAACATTTACGTCCATCGATGGTTCAAAGTCATCGGAATCCTGTGGCAAGTCAGCTGACAAGAAAAATGTTAGCAAACCAAGTCACAGACAAAAAAAAAGAAAGCAAAAGAAGTTATACCAATTGGAGATTCTAGAATTACTCCAGAATCCCTAGGTTCTTCTTCTGGTGCCGCAACAGGATCCGCCACCGCCTCATCGGCAGGAACCTCAGGCGTCGCCAAGTCTTCATCCTCTGCTAAAAAAAAAGAAGAGCAACAGAGGGAGAAAGCTAATTAGAACATGGAAAAATCCCATGAAAAGAAATGGAAAGAGAAAAAGGAAGAATCATACCTTCACCGACGGTCTCTTCTTCTCGGCTTCTCTTTTCTAGAGGCTCGTCAGCATCCTCTGGCACCTCCTCATTAATAGTAAGAGGAACTTCTAAACCAGGAGAACCTTCATGTTGCCCCTTGCTGCGATGATGACTCCTCTTACTCCTGCAGGCTCGCCTCTTAGAAGAACCTGCCCCACTGTTAGAGTCAGGTTTCCCACTTGACTACTCACTGGATGGTCTACTCTTGCCAGTAGACTCCACGGAAGCTTGCCTCTGTGCCGCTTGCATCCAAGCATCAAGCTCAGCTTCCTCCTGTTCTAGCTGCTCTAAAGCCTCATCAGGTATTTCTTGAACAGCTTCAGAACCAATGATGCCCTTGTCACCGAGAAAGCCTACTTGTGCTTCTCCCCAGAAAGGAATGCCCAAACTTCCTCTCGCCGGACGCCATCCGACTTTCCAAGGCCTTTTCCAGATGACAGCTTCACATCAAGCTCCCTTTTGGAAAGCCCTCGATATGCCGAAAAGCTCTCCACGAACCACTTCGTGAAGTCGGCAGTCCTGGAAGTCGACAACACAGGATAAGAAATCATGGCAGTAGTGTCTTCAACACTATAGAAAGCCCATGCGTTTCTCCCATCCTGTAAACCTCCAAAGCGTTTCACCATGCTTGAAGGCGCTCCAACAATGCCTTGAGAAAAACCCAACTGTAGAGCAAAGCGAGAAGGTACATACGACTGGATGTCGATGAAAAGATGTCTGCGGTATACCATCGTGTCGACACGTATGCTGAAAAGCCACTCCTTCTCTGCATTTGTCAAGGAGTAATGCCTTCCCGACCCCACCCTAGTAGAGTCGCGAGAGGCACCAAAATCAAAAGCCTTCTTCCGCAACTCCGGAGAAAGCTTCACTGAAGACTGCCCCATCTCGACGTCCCTGAACCGTCGGATCCTCATGCGGGCAAACAAAAGTGATTCAAACACGGCTTTGCCCTTAGCCAGTCGAATCATGAGAGGATCATCATCTTGTGCAGCAACCAGCCGGTGGAAGCCAGGACAGTGGTATACAAACCACGAATAAAGGATATGGGCTGAAAATACCCTGTTCATGGGAAGCCCAAGCCGAACCAAAAAAGCAGCAGCCTGCAGTTCGGTGCACAAGTAGGAGTAAAGAGCTGGCACCAAAGCAAGCTGCTCTCCAAGTGCCATCTAACAAGCTGGGAAAATACAATGCGGCCTGATGTGCGTTCAATCTCCTCCAGCAAAAATAGCCTCACCTAGCCAAAAAGTGAGATAAACAGCGAGATCTCTCCGCAGTGCAATGTCAGGACATATGGCGTTTGTACTCGCATAGAAATCTCTCAACTCTTCTTGCATAGCCAAAATCTTCTTCGAACCCGGATCCTTAGCCCTGTCTTCCCGGGTCATGCTATCAGAAGGCTCCCCACTTTCAAAGAAGTTGGGAGACGAAGAGCTAAAACTCTTTCAACTGCCGTATCTTACTTTTGAGCCCTCCTTCTCCTTCAAAAAATCATAGAAGGCGACGAGCTGAAAGTACAAAAGCCTAAACTCCTCAGACTGCTCCTCAAGGACGCTGTCGATCGGCATAAACTCCTCATAGAGTCTGCCAAGGATGGATAATCCAGTAATGGCGCTCAGCTCCTTCAAAGATAAACCAATCTCACCATTCGTCACAACAAAGGTATTGGTTTGTGGAAGGAATGACTCCAACATAGCCATGAAGGCCTCGTCGGAAAAGATCACGGTCTCCCTAAAGGCGCGGACCGCATCAAAAATCCCGGCTTCCTTCGAAACGGCGCCACCAATCAGCAGGATGCAATCAGTCCACGACTTCCACTCAGAGTCAGCATTGAGACGGCCACGAAGTCAAGAAGGCGTCACCCAATTGCTGCTGTCACCGTTGAAAATGCCAAGGCCCACCGGTCCCAAATCGACCGACGGATAATCAGAGCCATGGTAGCCACTGGCCGGCATCAACATGTCCATGTCAGCAGGCGACTTCTCCACATATCCAGGAGAACCGCCAACAAAAACCCTGGTCTTGATTACATTTGTCATTCTCACCCAGCTTGGAGGATCTTCCCTCTTAGAGCACATGGGGGTAAGGCTCATGATTGAGATGGTGCGATCAAACGTCGACTGGGTAACAATAGTCTTCTTCTCACCATCTGCTGTGAAAGAGAACTAAAAACATCTTCTCTAGTATGTTATGTCATCAGGGACTGCATCACCAAAGAAGAAGGTAGGCTTGGGCAAAACTCTCTGATCGTCCATCACCCATGGACAACTGCTTACCATGATCTTAAAGATTGCTCTCCCTTGAGAGCGATCAGTCGCTGCCTCATCTCATCTCTGTTGAGTCGCACTCTTCTAGATTGCTCTCAACATACTGGACCTTCTCCCAGTCCTGTTGAACGGCCGGATTAGAAGATCTAGCAGATCGACGAGGTACGCTTGTAGTAGGCTCTTTACCCTTGTTCGTTCTAGAGGAACAACCTGCAAATGTTGGAAAAGAAAAAGATCAATCATCAAAATGACAGAATTTCGCTAAAAACAATCTGGCGAAATCTTGACATGGCTCCAGGGCAATTCCGAAGAAAAAGGAAATATCCCGAAAGAAATAGAAAGCTTGAAGATGGGCTCAACATCGCTGCGAGCTCCGAAATTTCAAACTTTCAAAACCTCAAAGTCTCCGTAAAATCAGGAAGGGCTCAACATCGCTGCGAGCTCCAAATTCCCAAATTTGCAAAAACTTTCAGGTATGCTATCACATCATGCTACAAATTCAATTTACAAAAGAATGCATGCATGAACATCTTGGTTTGCCAAAAAAATGCATTATAATGATGAGCAAAAAAAAAAAGAAAAAAAAAGAAACTTCCTCAAAAAAAAAAGGGAGAAAGAAAAGAACAAAGAAAAGGGGACTGGCCCACAGGTCACGTGGCCGTACGACCAGATCAGTACGGATCTGTCCGTATGGCCCACAACAGAAAAAAAAACATGAAAAAAGATGTGTAAAATAAAGAAGAAGAAAACACGTGAAAAAGATAAAAAAAGAAAAAAAAAGAAAAGATAGAAACAAAAAAAAAAGAAAGAACTTTTGTTTTATCATCCTACTTTCTACAATGGAGTTTTCTTGAAGAAGAAGAAGAAAAGTCTTGAAGATCTTGAAGAAGAAGAACTCTTGGTCTTGAAGCCCTCTTGGGATTGTTTCAAAAGAAAGCAATAAGAGCAAGAGATCCAACCTCCTCCTTGCTTTTATAGAAGAGAGCAAACCAAAGAAGGAAAGAAGAAAGAGGTAAGTGTTACTAATTAGTAACCTTACCAAAAGAAAGAAATTAGAAAGATTCCTTCCTAAAAGAAAGATATCTTGAGGGATTCTCTCCTAAAAAGAAATCAATGAGAGATTTTCTCCCAAAAGATAGGAGATTTGAGATATTATCTCTCACAGAAAGATATCTTGAGATATTCTCTCCCAAAATAAAGGGAACATGAGAGATTCTCTCCAAATAAAGATATTCTTAGATATTCTCTATCCAAAGGAGATATTTTTAGATATTCTTTACAAAAATGACACCATATGAGATCTAAGCCATTTCAAAAGCTTAAGGTCCAATGGGTTAGCCCATATGAGCCAGGATTGACCACCTAGGCACTTAAAAAAAAATTGGGCTTTTAGTCAAAGAGAAATCCCTCTTACCAAGAGCATACAAAAATGGTTCCATGCCTCTTTTGAGTTGATTGGACCATACAAAAAGAATTCAAAGCCCCATGAGCTTCCAGAAATCAAAGCATCCAGCCTCATATACCAAATTGAGCCAAAATCTTAAAATTGACATTCTATAAAAATCCAAACCAAATCCTGGTCCCCTAACTTGCCACATACAGCCTGTTAGGTCACAAGATCAAAACCAAAATCGACCCCCCAACATTCCACATACAGCTTGTTGGGTCACACGGTCAAAACCAAACCTGACCCCCTAACCTGCCACATACAGCTTGTTAGGTCACAAGGTCAAAACCCAAATCCACATCCCTGATGTCATCTTCAAAACTTTGCCTCGAGATGGTACGTGATCCCTTTCACTGCGATAAAATTCCCCTGGAAGCTCAAAGGCTACAAATAACAAAAAAAATACTACAAAAGTCACAAGCTCTCCTTCAAAAATCTCTTTGAGGCACATCGACTACAAAAGTTAAGCAACTCGTCGCTGCACCTCGAGGGGGCATTTATTGACACCAAAAATGTCACTTTGCCTCTTCAAGATCCAAAAAGCTACATGAAGTAGCAATTTACCATAACTAGGCAATGCTACTTCCAAAAATCAAGTCTTGTCAGAATCAAACAAAAGCTGCAAGATCCTTCAAGATAGACAAAAGAGGAGTACACAAGAAGTTTCGGGCCATTTTCAAAATCATTTGGCCTAACTTCGCTTCTCCGACAGCTGAAAATGAGCTCCCGGCAGTGAAAGCATCAGAGACACCAAATCTTCGATCAGAGCCGATGATGGTCTCAAAAAACATCCAAAAGGCTTGACGTCAAGTTCCGAGTCAAACCGACAACGTTTGACCCTCCATCAACCCTCGAATAGCTAAATCAAGCCTCTCGGCGGTGAGAACCACCGAGGCCATCACTCCTCGGATAGAGCACATGGACAACTTCAAAATGCTTATAAAGGGTTACACGTCAAGTTTCAGGTCATTTCGATAACATTTGACCAGACTTTGACACTCAGAAGCCAAATCAGGACTCTCCGCGGCGAAAATCCCCGGGAACATGGTTTCCAAGACAGAGCCTATGGATCATCTTAAAATGACTCCAATAGGTTCCCTGTCAAATTTCAAGTCAATCGGACATCGGTTGACCACACATCAAGCCGCGACATCTTCATCGCGACAAAAATAAGTCTACTTGCGATAGGACCCCAAACGGATTCAAAACTCAAACAAAAGCCTATGGTTGGTCTTATTTATTTCTCAGGAGGCTTCACCCCAAATTTTAGGTCATTCCGACATCGTTTGACCCAGTTTCAGCTTCTGATGGAAAAACATCAGCTCTGGGCGACAAAGTCTTCAGCTTTCTCGGAAACTTGGAAAATTTGCAATCCAAAATGCAAGGATTCTCATCAAGTTTTGTACAAGGAAATCAGGTAATAAATGATAAAAAATTTCAAGAAAAAATACAGAAGAAAAAAAAATCGAAAAACAAAAAAAATGGATGCAAAACGGGATAAAAAGTGGGAAAACCCCCCAGGGTCGTAGGCCCCTGTGACCCTGGCCGAGATCGTCGGGTGGGCCCCAGAAGCCCCGTTTTTCATCGTTTTTCGCGATTCGAAGCATCCGACTCCTCGGATTTTCTAAAATTCATACTTTTGAGACACCAAATTCTTTGACATCCGTCGAAATCAGGGGTCAATCGTCAAGAGTATCAAAATCAACATTGATCACCAACCGGTCAACCAAAAAAGTGTGCTTTTTACCCGACCGATCGAGAAATTGATAGGACATATGGCACCGACCTGTTATTGGCAAACAACACCTGAAGTTACATGGTCACCCGATGTCGATCTACATGAAGATCCGTCGATGATCATCGCTTAGAAGAATCCCAAAAGACGTGGCACGGCCCGCGACTCTTCAACTGCTCGGCGGCCACTTAATACGATTAATTGACTAGCTTTATTGCAGTCATTAATTCATTTCTTTGGACGGCCTAATCAGAAGCAAGCGTCCGGGAGTTACAAGTCAATTAATTCATGGCATTTAACCCATGAAACTCCTCCCATCATGGCGATTAAAGGCGATTAAGTGCCCTCAATCTCCTCTGGCCAATCAGAATCCAAGAAAAAGGAGTTACAAAATAAAGAATTTAATCTTGTAACTCCTCCCTTTATGTAGCTTTATGACAATTAAAGCTCATAAATCCTCCTAAATGGTTACCTATAAGCCTATAAATAGGAGAGCATTCCAAAGAATTCCAGATCGGAAAAATCAAATAGAGATCCTTGATAAGAAAAAAGCACAGAAATCCAGAGAAAGAAAGAGAGAAAACTCTGCTGAAGTTATGCACCGGCCACCACTACAAGTTGACAAAAGTCCCTTGGGGGATACCCCCCAAGGTCCTTGCCTTCTCCTTCTGCCTCCAATGGCTTAGACGTGGCTTTTCAGCCCGTCTACTTAGTTTTTTATTGGACATAGGACCTCCTTTTGGTCTTTGTCCTCTAAAAACCTGAGGTTATAGCCAAGCCAAGCAAATCAAGAGCATCCTCTTTTCTCAACTGCATGGATGATGAAGAAGTCCACATATGGCTTGCGACCGTCAATCTGAATGAGTCCCCCACAATCTCCTGAGAAGTTAGATCCTCCTTTTCTTGCTTTTCATTGTAGTTTGTATTTTTCCAAAAGAGACAAAAATCACAACTCTTGTCTTTCATAATTGATAAGAATTGTAAATCGGCTATAAACGCCAAAAATCGGCTATAAACGACAAAATCGGCTATAAATGCAAAAAAAAAATCGCCTTTCATGACAAACCAAGAAAAATGTCTCTTTTCTTAAATATATGTGCAATGGAAAACTTGAAAGAAGTTGATATCCTTTTTACTTGCGAAGGTCGATCTTCGGATCACCACTTGTAATTCCAAGTAAAATAGAAAATCTGGCACACTCACACAAAAAAATGTTGATGCACACCTTTGCCCCTCGGTTACGAAAGGGTCGGACCCCACGGACTCCCACGTCCGCCCACCTCGGTAGAACCGAGCAATGAAGCGCTGTCCATCAACATTATAAATAATAAACATTATTTAACAATTCTTATACTACTTTATTCTCACTCAACTAATCCTTCGGGAGAAACATTATTCATTATTTCCACTGGTGCTGCGACCTCTGAAGGACCGGTAATGACAGCTGTGCCTGTAATGCCATTAATAACACTGTGAATTCACAATTTAGCAATGTATAAACAGTTCTACGATTTCATATGCTAATCATATTTTCAATGTGTCAAATTAATCATTAGACTTAAATAAATAAACAATGATAATCTGTCTAATTCAATGTTAGACAAAAATCAATAACAGAAACATTACTAATGACATTAACAATATGAGTCTTTATTAAACTTTGGCAACTACCATAGTATTTCTTTTCACATCACATCTCCCTCAATAAAAGGAAGGAAACGCATCTTTCATTCGAAAGGAATTGCATATCGCATCTTCCTAAACAAAGGAAGGAATCACATAACGCATCTCATAAATATCATTTACAAATCAAATAACACTTATAATCCATGTAAACATCACTCAATCATTCAATTCCATTTAATCAAATCAATTCTATTCTATCAAGAAATGGGTTCAACACCTTATTTCTTATCAAATAGAGAGGAAGCCATATTAATTAACATGTGAAACATGGAGATCTGTTATACTTGCCTTTCACTTTAATTCAAACTCTCTTTCTTAACTTGTAACTTTACCAGAGATTTCTGTAGCTTAGCTCTAAGGAGAAAAATGAAGAAGATGATGGCAATTCTTTTCTCAAAACCTACTTAATTAGCAAATCACTTTTTGCAACTCCCTTGTTCAGCTCTTGACAAAGAAAGAAATAAGGAAGAAGAAACGAAGAAGAAAACTGCACTCATAGCAGCTACTGGAACGCCCTCCTTGAAATAGTCCTATGGTTCCAACTCTTAGTTGTTTAAAGCCTTGTCAACATGTTTCCAACTCATGGTTCCTGCTGGCATGACCTCATACTTCTAGCTCATACTACCTTTGAATGTGCTGGAACAATGGAATACAATACATCTGGGTTCTTTTAAACCATTTTTCAACAACAGAAGTTTGCATTCTAAACCCTTTCATTTTCATTATTCCCATTTCAAGTCAAATCATAACTTAATCAAGTTAATGCCTTACAAATCATTTCATTAGAATTTAGTCATTCATTTGAGATGAACTTAATTCAATTTACCACTAATCACATTTAAGTTAACTAATCATGCTTAATCCACCTTAAGCTCGATTAATGAGAGTTAATCCTAATTAACTCGGGATGGGATGTAACATTCCCCTAAACTTTTAAAATCATTCGGTCCTCCGAATGCAAAATCTTTTAAGAAGCATATACGAAATCAAAGCAAGAACCAATAACCAATTCTTATGTGACTTCACTAGTTCACGACAAATCTATAAAATCTCAATTCATCTTTACGATTCTCTTATTCAAACAATTAGCTGTAGTTCTTCGCGAGCCATTTGATACACATACATTCATATAACTTTACTGGGGTCATGGTCAGAACCTTAACTCATTTTATTGTCCTCGTACAGAAATAAGTCTAATTGACTTTATCAACACATATGATATTGCATGCAATTAAATCATATTTCCTTTACACAATAATCTGATCATTTCATTAAATTCATACCAGAGATATAGTTCACAATAAAAAATTTCCATTTTCATCTAAAAACACACATTAGATGAAAATCCAAACATTACACATTGACAGATTAATCATGATGATACATAACGTGCTATCATGTTTCATATATTTATCCATCAAAACCTCTATATATTTCTGTACTTCCTGAATACTTAAAGTATTAGGTGTGATGAATTTCTATATCATATCACCACTTGTTCAAATCCTTTTGTGCTAGTATACACAATTTATCTCTGAAATAGAGAATTCTCAAATAGAAAACAAGTAGACACAATTCCGAACTCTACAAGATTTTCTTCCAGAGGTTTCTCGGTTTTCAAAAGATAACCTTTGCATTTCTTACACACCAATCATTCATATGTGCAAGAATCTTTGAGTTCTTAATGAATTCCATTTACTCAACAGATTTATACATCAAAGTATCAACTTCTATATTTCCATTTACATAAATGAATGAAGAGTCATAATTGTTGATCATCTCTCATCAATAAAGTTACGTTAGATCAATACCCTTTGTCGGTAAACAAATATTGGAGACTCCTTTTATCTCATTGGACTTCAAAAGTCTATTCAATCACCTTGAATGCTTAAAAGCAAATATAACTGCTAAGAGCTCAAACTCAGAATGTGAGGTAATCTATACATTCTTTACACATCAATTATTCATATTTGAATGCTAAAACAAATTTAGCAATGAATCTCTTTCGAACTTCTTTGATCCATACCATAATATTGGTTTTTTTTTCTTCACTATAAAAGATATGACTTGCTAAAACAATGAAAACAAACTCTATCTTTTGCAAGTCAATTCATGCCAAATATCTCATCACATTTATTTTTGTTAATACTACTAAATCAATCGACATTATCATGTCTTTAACATTCAATAAAAATGTAGGTAGTATAACTGCATGGATAAACCTTGATTCAAACAAAGTAATTTTAGGTTTATCATCCACAAGGAGTGTACCTTCATTTACATTAGTTGTAACCTCAACTTGTTCTTTAACAGCATAGGTTCTTCCAACTATCTGAGGTCTCCCTGTCTTAGAACATTGAGCCATTTTGTTTTCCATAGAACCACAAATTAAACAAGCTCCGGTAATTTTCCAACACCCTTGTTGGAATTTGAGATGTCATGAGCAGTCTTTGAAGAATTGAAGGAATTAATATCTCAAAGTATTGGTTTGAGTTGGAATTCTTGTCAACACATTGTCACAAACATGATAATAGTAGGCTAGTGTTGATAGAGATGAAAAGAAGAATCAGATGGAAATCAGAATGGAAAAAGAGCTAAAAAGTGTACAGAAAATAGTTTTTCTGTAGCAGAATGGTCGGTCGACCGGGCACCCCATGCGGTCGACCGAAGCAAGAGAAACCTGCAGAAACAGATTCAGGCACCTCTCAGTTATTTTCGTGACACAGTGTGTCTTCGGTCGACCGGGACCCCAGGATGTCGACCGAGCTCAAAAGTTGTCTGTTTTCAGTCAGTGTCTTCGGTCGACCGAGCAAGCCAGGATGTCGACCGAGCACGGGAACCAGAGTTGCGCAGAATTAGAAGTTTTGCACGAAAATTCAGCACTCTTATCTAATTTGTTTGGGACTCTTCTAAACGAATTGTAGCCTGTTTTAAATACAATTAAGGGTTACTATAACCTATATAAAGGCATGCATGGGTCGTTCTAAAGATACACCAGAAGAGAGAAAGAATAGAGAAGAGTTTTAGAGAGTTCTTGAGAGAAAGAAGAAGCTGCTGGTGTGTGTTGCTGTGTGCTGATGTGGTGACGTTTTCTACAGCAATTGTGGACGAGATTATGCTCTAGAAGATGGTGATTCGTCCATGAGTTAAGTGTCTCTCTGTTTATGCTTTAATTTCAATTTGTAAGGGATTGAGAGAGAGAGAATTGTAGAGGGGAAGGGCTGTAGACAGAATTTATCTTCTATTCTGTTTTTACATCAAGTTGGTGCTTGATGTCTGGGGCTTGGTGATCCTATCTGTTGGTGCAGATAAATTGTAAAGGGAGTCGGTGCTTCCTAGATAGTTGGTGCTATCTGAAACTAAGGGTTGGTGCTCTTTGTCGTTGGTGCGACTAAATAAGATTCAGATCTGTCCCGGATTGGTGTTCGGACAGTCTTTGAACCGTGGACGTAGCCTTTCGGTGAACCACGTTAAATCTGGTGTCATTGTGTGGTTTGACTTGTTTTGTTGTTGAATTGGACCTGTTTTTAGAAATCACTGATTCACCCCCCCCCTCTCAGTGATCGCGGTATCCAACAATTGGTATCAAAGCGAGGTTCCCTTGATCAGTTTAATACGCTAAGGGTGATCTCTTGTCAAATCACATGGCAGTCAATACAGGGAATATGAAAGCACCTCTGTTTGATGGTTCTAATTACTCTTTTGGAAGATTAGGATGCAAGCCTTCATCAAATCTCTTGGCTATGATGTTTGGGAGGCTGTCAGAGCCGGTTACAATGCTGCCACCGTACCCAATGATACTGCATCGAAGAAGTTGGCAGACAATGACTCCAAGGCGCAGAATGCACTCTTTAGTGGCCTTGTGGACAGCGAGCTTGTCAAAGTAATTGCATGCAAAACAGCCAAGGAAATTTGGGACAAGTTGCAAAGCATACATGAAGGTGATGAGAAGATTAAAGAAGCCAAATTGCAAACTCATCGCTCTCAATTCGAGTCTCTTCGCATGGAGGAAAGCGAGAATGTTGACTCGTATATGCAACGAGTGAATGAAGTCACGAATGACATTCGTGGACTAGGGGAGGAGATTAAAGAGCCGGTCATCGTCAAAAAGGTTCTAAGATCTCTTCTTCCCCGGTTTGATTCAAAAGTCTCAGCCATCGAAGAAGCCAAAGATCTGAATGCATTTTCCATGGATGAATTACATGGTTCTCTAACTGCCTATGAGATGCGCATAGGAAAGACGTCTTCAACTGATAAAGAAGCGGCCTTCAAAGTTCAGAAAAAGGCAAAAGAGACTGCTGGTCATGATGTTGATTCTGATGATGATGAGCTTGAGGCTCAATTTGTTAGAAAGTTGAAGAAAGGAAGCAATGGCAAGTACAAAGGGAAGCTACCCTTTAAATGCTTCAATTGTGGAGGTATTGGTCACTTTGCTGCGAAGTGTCCGCTAAAAGAAGACAATGATAATGACTCTTATGCTGAAAAGAGTAAAGGAAAGAGAAATTTTAGAAAAAGGGGCAAAGCTTAAAACTTTCTATGTCAACAAGATGACAGCACGTCTGAAACTTCAGACGATGATGAATCAACCGAAGCTCTCTTCATGGTCACTGTTGAAGAAGAAGAAGAGCTAGATCCGGAAGAGGATGAGGAGGCTGAAGTCATTCTTGAAGAGGAACTCATAGCCGCACTTGAGGAGCTAAGCATGGAACGCAAATCAAGTAAGAAAAATCTGAAACTTCTCCATGAATCTGAAAGTTCTATTATTGCTTTGAAAACTCAAGTAGAAGAATATAAAAGAATGGTAGAAGTCCTTGAAAACCAAATAAGTATCAAAAAGGAAGAGGCTATGAAACTTGAAACTGAGATCGCTAGAGCAAAGGCTGAAAATTTGGAAAATAGCAAAAAACTCAAAGCGCTCCAAGCGATTGAAGGGACTATGAAACTCAATGAACTACTGAAAGTTCAAAGACCTGCCCACTTCAGATTTGGTCTAGGATTTGAGAAAGGTGAATCCTCTAAGATTGCACCTCCTGAAAAGAAAGAGTTTGTGAAGCAAGTCACTGCACCTTCTAACTCTATGAAGCCCACTCAACCTAGAAAGGAGTCCATTCCTGTTAGAAAGGTAATGAAGACTAACCAGCCACAAAGAAGATATAAATTCTATGGTTATTGCTTTCATTGTAATATGTTTGGACATAAAAGAGCTGATTGCAAATTCTATGTAAGAAACAGCCCATTTGTGACTAGGAATCCTTTTTCAATCCTAAGTAGCCACAAAATTGAGTGCTATATGTGTCATAATTATGGACACTTGGCTAGGGATTGTAGGTTGCATATTGCTAACAAATTTCAGGTTGAAAAGAAATCCAAGTTAGTCAAGGCTTGGAGAGCAAAGCAAAGTGCAGAAAGTCCCAAAGAATCTCTCATTGTGCAAACGACATTCAATGCACAAAAGAAGGCAGCACCATGGGTCCTTGATAGTGGTTGTTCATGCCATATGACTGGTGATAAAGAGAAATTCATCAAATTACAGCACTATGAAAGCGGTTCAGTGAAGTTTGGCAACAATGATGGTGCCAAAATCTGCGGAAAAGGTGTTATTCAGCTTATGGCAAACAAGATCAGATCGGAAGAAGTCTTATATGTGTCTGGATTGAGACACAACCTGCTTAGTGTGAGCCAGATCTGTGACAAGGGTCACGAAGTTATCTTCACAAAGAATGGGTCTGCCATCAAGAAGAGTAGCAACGGCAAAACAGTGGCAACTGGATCAAGAACTGCTGGAAATCTCTATACATTGTCAGATGGAGCTGAAAAGACCTGCTTGATGAGTCGGACAGAGGAAAGTTGGTTGTGGCACAAACGCCTTGGGCATCTAAGCTTTGATAACATGTCAAAGATTTGCAATTCAAAGGCTGTAAGTGGCATGTCTACAGTTGAAAAGCCTTCCAATCCTATTTGCGACTCTTGCCAAAAGGGAAAGCAAACGAGGGTTATGTTCAAGTCAAAGGAGCATCATTCCAAGAAACCTCTTGAGCTAGTGCACACTGATCTCTGTGGACCGATGCGAACTCAAAGCACCAATGGAGATAAGTATTTCATGTTATGCATTGATGATTATACTCGTATGACATGGGTATTGTTTCTTAAGCATAAGCATCAAGCACTTGATCGTTTTAAAGTGTTTAAAGCACAGGTTGAAAATCAATTGGAAAAACGTATCAAGATTTTAAGGTCTGATCGTGGAGGCGAGTTCACATCTGAAGAGTTCACTAAATATTGTGAACATCATGGCATTCAAAGACAGTACTCAGCCCCTAGAACTCCACAGCAAAATGGAGTTGTGGAACGGAAGAATCGCACCGTACAAGAGATGGCTCGTACGATGCTAAGTGAAAGCAAGATGGCTGACAAGTATTGGAAAGAGGCAATTCATACGGCTGTATACATACAAAATCGATGCTTGATCAGGCCACATGAAGACAAAACTCCCTATGAGCTATGGTTTGGAAGAAAAGCAACAGTCAAGCACTTCAGAGTCTTCGGCAGCAAGTGTTACATCAAGCGGCTCGAACAAAATCCGGGCAAATTTGAAGAAAGAGCTGACGAAGGTATATTTCTGGGTTACTCCTCTACTAGCAAGGCATATAGGTGTCTTAACAAAAGAACCAGAAAAATCATAGAAAGTGCTGATGTGAGAATAGATGAGAATATTGAACCAAAGAATGCAACTCATAATGACAGTCCAGTTTATGAGGACTCGAGTGAGATTGATGATGAGAAGGCTGAATCTAATGATTCTGAGAAATCAAAGGATGACTCAGAAGATACCACACCTAAGAAGCACAGCACTTGGGTAGAGCAACACCCTAAGGATCAAATCATTGGAGATCCTAAGGCAGGCGTTCAAACTAGACAAAGTGTAGTTAGCAATTACTCACTTGTGTCCACCATTGAACCCAAGACTGTGGCTGAAGCCAGTCTCGATGAAAGTTGGTTGAAAGCTATGCATGAGAAGTTGGAGCAAATTGAGAAGAACTCCACATGGGAACTTGTTCCTAGACCTACTGATAAGAATGTTATTGGTACTAAATGGGTCTTTCGGAATAAGCTGAATGAAGATGGTCAAGTCATTAGAAACAAAGCAAGGTTGGTTTGTAAAGGCTATGCTCAAGTTGAAGGCATAGATTTTGAAGAGACCTTTGCACCGGTGGCTCGTCTGGAAGCTATTCGTATGTTTCTTGCATTGGCAGCATACAAAATCTTCAAGGTATTTCAGATGGACGTAAAGTCAGCTTTCTTGAATGGTTTACTTGAAGAAGAGGTCTACATTGAGCAACCTGATGGTTTTCTCATCAGCAAAAATTCAGATCTAGTGTGCAAATTGAAAAAGGCTCTTTATGGACTGAAACAAGCGCCAAGGGCATGGTATGCAAGGCTGGATCTCTATCTCCGCAAGATCGGTTTTGGAAAAGGAATGGTTGATAGCAATCTGTATGTCAAAACTGAGTTAAGCAAACAGCTGGTTGTCATTGTTTATGTTGATGACATAATCTTTGGTGGCAATGATGAGGAGATGTGCAGGAATTTCGCTAAAGAGATGAAGAAAGAATTTGAGATGTCAATGCTTGGAGAACTAAAGTTCTTTCTTGGTTTACAAGTTCAGCAGCTGAAACATGGCATCTTCATATCACAAATGAAGTACATTAAGGAAATGCTGAAACGGTTCAATATGGAAGACAGCAAGCCAGTGAGCACACCAATGTCAACGAACACGAAGCTTAGCAAAGATGATAAGGCCTCGTCCGTTGATCATACCACCTATCGCTCTATGATAGGAAGCTTGCTCTACTTAACTGCTACAAGACCAGATCTTCTACAAGCAGTATGTATGGTTGCACATTTTCAAGCAGCACCAACTGAAACGCACCTTACAGCAGTGAAAAGAATCTTTCGATATCTGAAAGGTACTATGGAGCTTGGTATCTGGTATCCCAAAGGAAAATCCTTCACTCTTGTTGCATATTCTGATGCCGACTGGGCTGGATGCGTAGATGATCGCAAGAGTACTAGCGGCGGCGCATTTTATCTTGGAGAAAGATTAGTTGCTTGGCATAGTAAGAAGCAAGACTCAGTATCCCTTTTGACAGCGGAAGCGGAATATATTGCAGCGGCAACTTGTTGTACGCAAGTGTTATGGATGCGGCAAATGCTCTCTGATCTAGGAGTTCCTACAACGGATCCTACGCCGATCCTATGTGACAACACGAGTGCAATTCATATATCTAAGAATCCTGTTCAGCACTCTCGAACAAAGCATGTAGCAATTCGTTATCATTTTCTTAAAGATAAAGTTGCTGATGGAGAGGTCAAGTTGGAATATGTTCCAACAACTGAGCAAGTGGCTGATATTTTCACGAAACCTCTGCCAAAGGAAGTCTTCGAGTATCTCCGGAAAAAGTTAGGAGTTACTCACTCTCCTAAACCGTAGGAGTTGTGCTTGAAAGGGGGAGCAATGCATTCATTGAATATCCTATTCGCTCCTCCGTTTGGTCCCTTTGGACTTGTTGTCAAAGGGGGAGAGATGTTATGCTATGAAAGCTAGGAAGAGATGTTATGCTATGAAAGCTAGGAAGAGATTGTTGACAGTGCATGGTTGTTATTTCAGAATTTCAGAATTGGTTCCAAGTAAGTTTTGAAAAGAACTTGGAAGAGCTGCAAGCTGGAGTTGAAAGTGTTGAAGTTCCAATAGTGTTGCCAACAATTCCAAAGGGGGAGATTGTTGGAATTTGAGATGTCATGAGCAGTCTTTGAAGAATTGAAGGAATTAATATCTCAAAGTATTGGTTTGAGTTGGAATTCTTGTCAACACATTGTCACAAACATGATAATAGTAGGCTAGTGTTGATAGAGCTGAAAAGAAGAATCATATGGAAATCAGAATGGAAAAAGAGCTGAAAAGTGTACAGAAAATAGTTTTTCTGTAGCAGAATGGTCGGTCGACCGGGCACCCCTATGCGGTCGACCGAAGCAAGAGAAACCTGCAGAAACAGATTCAGGCACCTCTCAGTTATTTTCGTGACACAGTGTGTCTTCGGTCGACCGGGACCCCAGGATGTCGACCGAGCTCAAAAGTTGTCTGTTTCCAGTCAGTGTCTTCGGTCGACCGAGCAAGCCAGGATGTCGACCGAGCACGGGAACCAGAGTTGCGCAGAATTAGAAGTTTTGCACGAAAATTCAGCACTCTTATCTAATCTATTTGGGACTCTTTCTAAACGAATTGTAGCCTGTTTTAAATACAATTAAGGGTTACTATAACCTATATAAAGGCATGTATGGGTCGTTCTAAAGATACACCAGAAGAGAGAAAGAATAGAGAAGAGTTTTAGAGAGTTCTTGAGAGAAAGAAGAAGCTGCTGGTGTGTGTTGCTGTGTGCTGATGTGGTGACGTTTTCTACAGCAATTGTGGACGAGATTATGCTCTAGAAGATGGTGATTCGTCCATGAGTTAAGTGTCTCTCTGTTTATGCTTTAATTTCAATTTGTAAGGGATTGAGAGAGAGAGAATTGTAGAGGGGAAGGGCTGTAGACATAATTTATCTTCTATTCTGTTTTTACATCAAGTTGGTGCCTGATGTCCGGGGCTTGGTGATCCTATCGGTTGGTGCAGATAAATTGTAAAGGGAGTCGGTGCTTCCTAGATAGTTGGTGCTATCTGAAACTAAGGGTTGATGCTTTTTGTCGTTGGTGCGACTAAATAAGATTCAGATCTGTCCCGGATTGGTGTTCGGACAGTCTTTGAACCGTGGACGTAGCCTTTCGGTGAACCACGTTAAATCTGGTGTCATTGTGTGGTTTGACTTGTTTTGTTGTTGAATTGGACCTGTTTTTAGAAATCACTGATTCACCCCCCCCCCCTCAGTGATCAGCGGTATCCAACAACCCTTTAGTCCTGTGAGCTTTTCCACAAGTCTCACAAGCTGGTTTATTCATATTCTTTTTACTATTGAAATATCCTTGTCTCTTAAACTGCTCACAAAAGACAATAGGATTAGGTTGCACCATCACTTAAGTTCCAACAGTATGCTGTTGTTGAAACAATGGCATCAATAAAGTTTGCAATTGAGCTTGCGTTTGTGTCTACATTTGCATCACATAAGTTGATGGACCGCGCTCCTGCGCCTGGTCCTACCGAGGTCGGCGGACGTGGGAGTCCGTTGGGTCCAACCCTTTCGTAACCGGGGGGCAAGGGTGTGCATCAACATTTCTTTTGTGTGGGTGTGCTAGATTTTCTAGTTTACTTGGAATTGCAAGTGGTGATCTGGAGATCAACCTTCGCAAGTAAAAAGGAAATCAACTTCTTTCAAGTTTTCCATTGCACATATATTTAAGAAAAGAGACATTTTCTTGATTTGCCGTGAAAGGCGATTTTTTTGGCATTTATAGCTGATTTTTGGCGTTTATAGCCGATTTTAGCGTTTATAGCCGATTTACAATCCTTATCAATAATGAAAGACAAGAGTTTTGATTTTTGTCTCTTTAAAAAAATACAAACTACAATGAAAAGCAAGAAAAGGAGGGTCTAACTTCTCAGGAGATTGTAGGGCACCCGTTCAGATTGACGGTCGCAAGCCATATATGGACTTCGCCATCATCCATGCAGATGAGAACAGAGGATGCTATTGATTTGCTTGGCTTGGTTATAACCTCGGGTTTTTAGAGAACAAAGACCAAAAGGAGGTCCTATGTCCAATAAAAAGCCGAGTAGACGGGCTGAAAAGCCACGTCTAAGCCATTGGAGGCAGAAGGAGAAGGCAAGGACCTTGGGGGAGGTACCCCCCAAGGGACTTTTGTCACCTTATAGCGGTGGTCGGTGTAGAACCTCCGTAGAGTTTTCTCTCTTTCCTTCTCTGAATTTCTGTGCTTTGTCTGTGTCTCTGTGGTTTTTCCGATGATCTCTATGTTTTTTCTGATCTGGATTTCTTTGGAATGCTCTCCTATTTATAGGCTTTTAGGTAGCCATTTAGGAGGGTTTATGAGCCTTAATTGTCATAAAGCTACATAAAGGGAGGAGTTACAAGATTGAATTCTTTATTTTGTAACTCCTTTTTCTTGGCTTCTGATTGGCCGGAGGAGATTGAGGGCATTTAATCGCCTTTAATCACCATGATGGGAGGAGTTTCATGTGTTAAATGCCATGAATCTCTTGACTTGTAACTCCTGGATGCTTGCTTCTGATTGGTCCGTCCAAAGAAATGGATTAATGACAGTAATAAAGCTAGTCAATTAATCGCATTAAGTGGTCGCCGAGCAGTTGAAGAGTCGCGGGCCGTGCCACATCTTTTGGGATTCTTCTGGCGATGATCATCGATGGATCTTTATGTAGATCGACATCAGATGACCATGTAACTTCAGGTGTTAGTTGCCAACAGCGGGTCGGTGCCATCTGTCCTGTCGATTTCTCGATCGGTCGGGTAGAAAGCACACTTTTTTTGGTTGACCAGTTGGCGATCAATGTAGATTTCGATACTCTTGATGATTAACCCATGTTTTTGACGGATGTCAGAGGATTTGGTGTCTCAAAAGTATGAATTTTGGAAAATACTAGGGGCCGGACGCTTTGAATCGCGAAAAAACGGCGAAAAACGGGGTTTCCGGGGTCCACCGGGCGATCCCGGGCCCCAAGGTCGCAGGGGTCTGCGACCCTGGGGGGGGGTTTCCCCCTTTTGTCCCGTTTTGTGTCCGTTTTTGCTGTTTTTTCGATTCTTTTTTCTTCTGTATTTTTCCTTGATATTTTTGATCATTTATTGACCTGATTTCCCTGTAGAAAACATGATGAGGATCCTTGCATTTTATTTTGCAAAGTTTTCAATTTCCTGAGAAAGCTGAAGACTTTGTCGCGCAGAGCTACCGATTTTCTGTCAGAAGCTGAAACTGGGCAAACGATATCGGAATGACCTGAAATTTGGGGTGAAGCCTGCTGAGCAATAAATAAGACCAACCATAGGCTTTTGTTTGAGTTTTGAAGCCGTTTGGGGCCCTATCACCAGTAGACTTGCTTTTGTCGCGATGAAGATGTCGCGGCTTGATGTGCGGTCAACCGATGTCCGATTGACTTGAAATTTGACAGGGAACCTATTGGAGTCATTTTAAGATGATCCATAGGCTTTGTCTTGGAAACCATGGTCCCAGGGAGCTTCGCCGCCGGGAGGCCTGATTTGGCTTTTGAGCGTCAAAGTATGGTCAAATGTTGTCGAAATGACCTGAAATTTGACGTGTAGCCCTTTGTAAGCATTTTGAAGCCGCCCATGTGCTCTATCTGATGAGTAATGGCATCGGTGGTTATCGCCGCCGAGAGGCTTGATTTAGCTGTTCGAGGGTTGATGTAGGGTCAAACGTTGTCGGTTTGACTCGGAACTTGACGTGGAGCCTTTTAGATGTATTTTGAGACCATCCATCGGCTCTGATCGAAGATTTGGTGTCTCCGATGTTTTCGCCGCCGGGAGATCCTTTTTAGCTACCGGAGAAGCGAAGTTAGGCTAAATGATTTTAAAATGGCCTGAAACTTCTTGTGTACTCCTCTTTTGGCTGTCTTGAAGGATCTTGCAGTTTTTGTTTGATTCTGATAAGATTTGATTTTTTGGAAGCAGCATTGCCTATTTATGGCAGGTTGCGACTTCATGTAGCTCTTTGGATCTTGAAGAGGCAAAGTGACATTTTTGGTATCAACAAATGCCCCCTCGAGGTACAGCGACGAGTTCTTAACTTTTGTAGTCGATGTGCCTCGAAGAGATTTTTGAAGGAGAGCCTGTGACTGGACCAAGAGTCTTTGAGCAGTCTTTCTTTTTGGTATTTGTAGCCTTTTGAGCTTCCAGGGGAATTTTATGGTAGTGAAAGGGATCACGTACCATCTCGAGGCAAAGTTTTGAAGATGACATCAGGGATGTGGATTTGGGTTTTGACCTTGTGACCTAACAGGCTGTATGTGGCAGGTTAGGGGGTCGGGTTTGGTTTTGATCGTGTGACCCAACAAGCTGTATGTGGAATGTTGGGGGATCGATTTTGGTTTTGATCTTGTGACCTAACAGGCTATATGTGGCAGGTTAGGGGATCAGGCTTTGGTTTTTGGTTTTGGTCTTGTGACCTAACAAGCTATATGTGGCAAGTTAGGGGACCAGGATTTGGTTTGGATTTTTGTGGAATGTCAATTTCAAGATTTTGGCTCAATCTGGTAGATGAGGCTGGATGGTTTGATTTTTGTAAGCTCATGGGGCTTGGAATTCTTTTTGTACGGTCCAATCAACTCAAAAGAGGCATGGAACCATTTTTGTATACTCTTGGTAAGAGGGATTTCTCTTTGACTAAAAGCCCAAATTTTTTTTTTAAGTGCCTAGGTGGTCAAACCTGGCTCATATGGGCTAACCAATGGGACCTTAAGCTTTTGAAATGGCTTAGATCTCATATGGTGTCATTTTTATAAAGAATATCCAAAAATATCTCATTTGGATAGAGAATATCTAAGAATATCTTTACTTGGAGAGAATCTCTCATGTTCCCTTTATTTTGGGAGAGAATATCTCAAGATATCCTCCTTTGGGAAAGAATCTTCTATTGATCCTATCTTTTGGGAGAAAATCTCTCATTGATTTCTTTTGGGGAGAAAATCCCTCAAGATATCTTTCTTTTGGGAAAGAATCTTTCTAATCTCTTTCTTTTGGTAAGGTTACTAATTGGTAACACTTACCTCTTTCTTCTTTCCTTCTTTGGTCTGCTCTCTTTTATAAAAGCAAGGAGGAGGTTGGATCTCTTGCTCTTATTGCTTTCTTTTGCAACAATCCCAAGAGGGCTTCAAGACCAAGAGTTCTTCTTCTTCAAGATCTTCAAGGCTTTTCTTCTTCCTCTCCATCAATGGCTTCAAGTAAGTTCCCTTTATCAAGAAAACTCCATTGTAGGAAAAAAAAAGGTTATTTTTTTTTTGTTTCTTTCTTTTCTTTTTTTCTCCACGTGTTTTCTCTTTTCTTTTTTTTTCCACGTGTTTTCCCTCTTTTTTTTTGTGCTTTCTCTTCTTTTTTTTTTTGCACTTTTTTTGTGGGCCGTACGGACAGATCCGTACGGCCACGTGGCCTGTGGGCCTGCCCCCTTTTTTCTTTTCTTTTTTTTTGAGAAAGTTTTCTATTTTTTTTTTGCTCATCATGATAATGCATTTTTTTTACCAAGATGTTCATGCATGTATATTTTTGTAAATTGAATTGTAGCATGATGTGATAGCATACCTGAAAATTTTCGCAAATTTAGGAATTCACAGCGATGTTGAGCCCTTCCTGATTTTGCGGAGACTTTGAGGTTTCGAAAGTTTGGAGTTTCGGAGCTCGCAGCAATGTTGAGCCCATCTTCAAGCTTTCTATTTCTTTCATGATAATTCCTTTTCTTCAAAATTGCCCCATCATCATGTCAAAACTTCACCAGATTTTTTTTAGCGAGATTCTATCATTTTGATGTTTGATCTTTTTCTTTTCCATCCTTTGCAGGTGGTTCCTCCAGAACGAACAAGGGTAAAGAGCCTGCTACAAGCGTACCTCGTCGATCTGCTAGATCTTCTAATCCAGCCGTTCAGCAGGCCTTTGAGAAGGTCCAGTATGTTGAGAGAAATCTGGAAGATTGCGATTCCCTCAACAGAGATGAGATGAGGCAGTGACTAATCACTCTCAAGGGAGAGGAATTCTATAAGATCATGGTAAGCAGTCGTCCATGGGTGATGGAAGATCAGAGGGTTTTGCCCAAGCCTACCTTATTCTTTGGTGATGCAGTCCCTGATGACATGACATACCAGAGGAGATGTTTTCAGTTCTCTTTCACAGCAGATGGTGAGAAGAAGACTGTTGCTACCCGGTCGACGTTTGATCGCACCGTCTCGATCATGAGCCTTGCCCCCACGTGCTCTAAGAGGGAAGATCCTCCAAGTTGGGTGAGAAGGATAAATGTAATCAAGACCGGGGTTTTTGTTGGCGGTTCTCCTGGATATACGGAGAGGTCGCCTGTTGACATGGACCTATTGATGCCATCCAGCGGCTACCAGGGCTCTGATTATCCGTCGGTCGATTTGAGACCGGTGGGCCTTGGTATTTTTAGCGGAGACGGCAGCAATTGGATAAAGCCTTTTTCGATTTCCTGGCCGTTTCAATGCTGATTCCGAGTGGAAGTCGTGGACTGATCGCGTCCTGCTGATTGGTGGTGCCGTTTTGAAGGAAGTCGGGATTTTTGATGCGGTCCGCGCCTTTAGGGAGACCGTGATCTTTTCTGACGAGGCCTTCATGGCTATGTTGGAGTCATTCCTCCCACAAACCAATACCTTCGTTGTGACGAATGGGGAGATTGGTTTCTCTTTGAAGGAGCTGAGCGCCATTACTGGATTGCCCATCCTTGGCAAACTCTATGAGGAGTTTATGCCGATTGATAGCGTCCTTGAGGGACAGTCTGAGGAGTTCAGGTTTCTATACTTTCAGCTCGTCGCCTTCTATGATTTTTTGAAGGAGAAGGAGGGTTTGAAAGTTAGATCCAGCAGTTGGAAGAGTTCTAGCTCTTCATTCGCTAACTTTTTTGATAGCAGGGAGTCTTCTGATAGTGTGACCCAGGAAGCCCGGGCTCAGGATCCAAGTTCGAAGAAGATCTTGGCTATGCAAGAAGAGTTGAGAGATTTCTGTGCGAGTACAAACGCCATATGTCCTGACATTGCACCGCGGAGAGATCTCGCTGTTTACCTCACTTATTGGCTTGGTGAGGCTATTTTTGCTGGAGGAGATGGAACGCACATCAGGCCGCATTGTATTTTCTGGCTTGTCAGATGGCATTTGGAGAGCAGCTTGCTTTGGTGCCAGCTCTTTACTCCTACCTGTGTACCGAACTGCAGGCTGCTGCTTTTTTGGTTCGGCTTGGGCTTCCCATGAATAGGGTATTTTCAACCTACATCTTTTATTCGTGGTACGTGTACCACTGTCCTGGCTTCCACCGGCTAGGTGCTGCATAGGATGATGATCCTCTGATGATTCGGCTGGCTAAGGGCAAAGCCGTGTCCGAATCACTTTTGTTTGCCCGCATGAGGATCCGACGGTTCAGGGACGTCGAGATGGGGCAGTCTTCAGTGAAGCTTTCTCCGGAGTTGCGTGTTGACACCAAAAATGTCACTTTGCCTCATCAATATCCAAAGAGCTACATGAAGTCGCAACCTGCCATAAATAGGCAATGCTGCTTCCAAAAATCAAATCTTGTCAGAATCAAACAAAAACTGCAAGATTCTTCCAGACAGCCAAAAGAGGAGTACACAAGAAGTTTCGGGCCATTTCAAAATCATTTGGCCTAACTTCGCTTCTCCGACAGCCAAAAAGGAGCTCTCGGCGACAAAAGCTCTCCGGGACCATGGTTTCCAAGACAGAGCCTATGGATCATCTTAAAATGACTCCAATAGGTTCCCTGTCAAATTTCAAGTCAATCGGACATCGGTTGACCGCACATCAAACCGCGACATCTTCATCGCGACAAAAAGCAAGTCTACAGGTGATAGGACCCCAAACGGCTTCGAAACTCAAACAAAAGCCTATGGTTGGTCTTATTTATTGCTCAGGAGGCTTCACACCAAATTTCAGGTCATTCCGACATCGTTTGACCCAGTTTCAGCTTCTGACGGAAAATCGACAGCTCTGCGCGACAAAGTCTTCGGCTTTCTCAGGAAATTGGAAACTTTGCAAAATAAAATGCAAGGATTCTCATCAGGTTTCCTACAAAGAAATCAGGCCAATAAATGGTCAAAATGTCAAGGAAAAGTACAGAAGAAAAAAGAATAAAAAAAGAGCAAAAACGGATGCAAAACGGGACACGAAAGGGGGAAAACCCCCCCAGGGTCGCAGACCCCTGCGACCCTGGGCCAGGGTCGCCGGCGACCTTGGACCCCGGGGTCGCCGGGAAAGCCCCGAAAACCCCGGTTTTCGCCGTTTTTTTCGCGATTCGAAGGGCCCAGCCTCTGGTACTTTCCAAAATTCATGCTTTTGAGACACCAAGTCCTCTGACATCCGTCCAAAACACGGGTAAATCATCAAGAGTATCGAAGACAGTATTGATCGCCACCCGGTCAACCAAAAAAAGTGTGCTTTCCACCCGACCGATCGAGAAATCGACAGGACAGATGGCACCGACCCGCTGTTGGCAACAAACACCTGAAATTACATGATCATCTGATGTCGATCTACATGAAGATCCATCGATGATCATCGACAGAAGAATTCCAAAAGACGTGGCACGGCCCGCGACTCTTCAACTGCTCGGCGACCACTTAATGCGATTAATTGACTAGCTTTATTACAGTCATTAATCCATTTCTTTGGACGGCCCAATCAGAAGCAAGCATTCGGGAGTTACAAGTCAAGAGATTCATGGCATTTGACCCATGAAACTCCTCCCATCATGGCGATTAAAGGCGATTAAATGCCCTCAATCTCCTCCGGCCAATCAGAAGCCAAGAAAAAGGAGTTACAAAATAAACAATTCAATTTTGTAACTCCTCCCATTATGCGGCTTAATGACAATAAAAGCCCATAAACCCACCTAAAAGGCTACCTAAAAGCCTATAAATAGGAGGGCTCTCCAAGAAGAAAGAACAACAACGAACATCAACAGACAGCAGTCAGAAATCCAGAGAAAAGAAAAAGAGAGAAAACTCTGCGGAAGTTCTACACCGGCCACCGCAACAAGGTGACAAAAGTCCCTTGGGGGGTACCCCCCCCCAAGGTCCTTGCCTTCTCCTCCTGCCTCCAATGGTTTAGATATGGCTTTTCAGCCCGTCTACTCGGCTTTTTATTGGACATAGGACCTTCCTTTGGTCTTTGTCCTCTAAAAACCTGAGGTTATAGCCAAGCCAAGCGAATCAATAGCATCCTCTGTTCTCATCTGCATGGATGATGGCGAAGTCCACATATGGCTTGCGACCGTCAATTTAAACGAGTCCCCCACAATCTCCTGAGAAGTTAGATCCTCCTTTTCATTGCTTTTCATTGTAGTTTGTATTTTTTCAAAAGAGACAAAAATCACAATTCTTTTCTTTCATTGTTGATAAGGATTGTAAATCGGCTATAAATGCCAAAATCGGCTATAAATGCCAAAATCGGCTATAAACGCCAAAAATCGGCTATAAACGCCAAAATCGGCTATAAATGCCAAAAAAATCGCCTTTCACGGCAAATCAAGAAAATGTCTCTTTTCTTAAATATATGTGAAATGGAAAACTTGAAAGAAGTTGATTTCCTTTTTTACTTGCGAAGGTTGATCTCCGGATCACCACTTGCAATTCCAAGTAAAAATAGAAAATCTGGCACACCCACAAAAAAAAAGAAATGTTGATGCACGCCCTTGCCCCCCGGTTACGAAAGGGTCGGACCCGACGGACTCCCACGTCCGCCGACCTCGGTAGAACCAAGCAGGAGCGCGGTCCATCAAGCTGGCACACCCGGTGGGACTCGTTTATTTGAGAACACGATGCTAGAAATGAAATATTTGCATATCATATATTTTGCTCTATGCTTATATTTCTTTTCTCGATTCCTTGGCTACTTTATAATTGGTGGCCTATGTTGAATTCTGCAAAAAAAATGAGATGAGATTTTTTGTTTGGAAATTTCTAATTCTTTGAATTTATTTCCACTCTTTCTCTTTTCAAAAAAAAAAATTTTTAAAAACAAAAAAAATCAGATTTGTCATTTTTGGATTCAAAATTGAGAAACCTTGATCCGTTCCTATCGTTCATCGCGCTTGCAGAAATGTTGAGCCTGTTCGACTAAGGTTTTGGGCCATTGTTTCTCTTCGATGAGTTCATTAAAAATCTAAAAAAATATATATATATATATAAAAAAAGTAAAAAAATTTTTTTAGATTTCTCAATTTGGATTCAAAATTGAGAAACCTTGATCCGTTCCTATCGTTCATCGCGCTTGCAGAAATGTTGAGCCTGTTCGACTAAGGTTTTGGGCCATCGTTTCTCTTCGATGAGTTCATTAAAAATCCAAAAAAAAAATATATATATATATATATATATAAAAGTAAAAAAAAAAATTTTAGATTTCTCAATTTGGATTCAAAATTGAGAAACCTTGATCCGTTCCTATCGTTCATCGCGCTTGCAGAAATGTTGAGCCTGTTCGACTAAGGTTTTGGGCCATGGTTTCTCTTCGATGAGTTCATTAAAAAATATATATATATATATATAAAAAAAAATTTTAGATTTCTTAATTTGGATTCAAAATTGAGAAACCTTGATCCGTTCCTATCGTTCATCGCACTTGTAGAAATGTTGAGCCTGTTCGACTAAGGTTTTGGGCCATGGTTTCTCTTCGATGAGTTCATTAAAAAAAATATATATATATATAAAAAAAAAATTTTAGATTTCTCAATTTGGATTCAAAATTGAGAAACCTTGATCCGTTCCTATCGTTCACGCGCTTGCAGAAATGTTGAGCCTGTTCGACTAAGGTTTTGGGCCATTGTTTCTCTTCAATGAATTCTTAAAAATAAAATAAAAATATATATATATATATAAAAAAGACATAGACCACTAAGGTTAAACCAACTGTGTTCTTTGATCATGGTTGATTCAAAGAAAAGCCTTGTCCAGAGTGTGGAGACAGCTTGACTGTTCTAGGCAAGGGTCCTCCAAACGGGTTCATTAAGTAATCCTACCCTTACCTGGGGGCAATTCTATCAATCAAGATTTCATAAGACCGGGTTAGGAGGCCTATGTGTACTCTCTCGTCTTTTAAATAAATAAAAAAATATAAACAACCAAACCAAACCAAACCAAGCCTTTTCCCACTAGGTGGGGTCGGCTATATGGATTTGACGACGCCAATCAAATCTGTTTAGGGCCATGTCCTCCGTTAGATCCATGTAGGCAAGATCATGTTTAATAGTTTTTTTCCAACTTCTCTTGGGTCTCCCTCTCCCTCTCCTACTCTTGGCAAACTCCATGCTTTCACACCTTTTAACAGGTGCCTCTGTTGGACGCCTTCTAACATGGCCGAACCATCTCAGTCGATTTTCTCTCATTTTATCTCCAATCGGTACTATTCCTACTATGCCCCTAATCTCCTCATTCCTAATCCTATCTCTCCTTGTGATCCCGCACATCCATCTTAGCATTCTCATCTCCGCCACTTCCATCTTCTTGACATGATTATGCTTTACTGCCCAACACTCTGATCCATATAACAACGCTGGCCGTACCGCCACCTTATAATACTTTCCTTTAACCTTGAGGGGGACTTTCCGATCACACAAGACCCCCGAAGCACTCCTCCATTTGGTCCACCCGGCTTGAATCCTGTGACTTACATCAGTATCAATCCCTCCATCCTGTTGCACCATAGATCCAAGGTACCTAAAGTTTTCTTTTTCTACTATCTTTTGTGTGCCCAAACTTACTTCTATGTTACCAGGTAGCCGACAGCCAGCACAATACTCAGTCGGATTTTTTTTATGGATTTGATAAATAAAAAAATAAAATACAAAAAAATATAAAAATTTTAAAATAAAAAAATAAAAAAAAAAATTTTTTCAAAAAAAAAATCTTAAAAAAAATAAAAAATAAATAAATAAAAAAAAATAAAAAAAAAAGATTTTTTTTTTAAAAAAAAAATCTTCAAAAAAAAATTTTCAAAAAAAAAAACTTCAAAAAAAAAACTTCCGTCATTTTGGGTTTAGATTAGAGAAATCTTGGTCTTCTCCTTTCTGAGCACTGGCGCTCGCGGAAATCGCTGAGCCCGTGTTCAGATTAGAGTGCCATTTGCTCTCTTTGATGAACCCGATATTGGCCTTTCAAAAAAAAAAACTCGTCATTTTTAGATTCAGATCCGAGAAATCATGGTTCATTTCTTTCTGAGCACTGGCGCTCGCGGAAATCGCTGAGCCCGTGTTCAGATTGGAATACCATCTGCTCTCTTTGATGAATCCAATCTTGACCTTTCAAAACAGAGAATCTCATCTCATAGATGCGGTCTCAAAACATTTGTGTCTAGCGGTACTAGTACGCCCTTTCAGGGTCTACTGTATTGCGACCGGCACATCTGTAACTCCAACTTTATATTCTTCTTACCTCGAGCAAGCTCTGCTTCTCGATAAGTCGAATTTAAGTTCACAATTGCTTCTAGCAGTCACTGGGATGCCCATTCTGGGCTTACCATACCTGCGATCAGAACAATTGTACCCTCTATGGCATTTTGCCTTCCTCATATTGCTTGGGTCATCTATCTCGAGCAATTTGAAAAGACGAAACCATAGAACTTCCCATTTATGATCATTATATTCTTGTGATTACTAATGGATGTGGTCTTGTTTCAGAAATTTTCGAAAACTAACAATGGCAGCTTCACTAACCATTACTTTCGATGAAAACAAGCACCAACTCATGCTTCAACAGAAGCAAACCACACGCACCTACAAGCGCCCCATCAGCTGCCGAAGTGTCAACTCCCTCGGCAACTCTCTGAACTCCGGGTCGACCTCGACTCCCCGTACTATCGTCTTTGGGACGCTGGGACCATTCCCACTTCCTGAGGAACAAACTGCTCCCTCCAAGAAGCAGAAACTCGCCTCTCAACGTGTCACTATCGTGACACCAAAGGCGAGCACCAGAAGGCCTGAAGCCCGTGGCAGCCCCACGAAGCCTCAACCTGCAAACAACCAGGTCTACCCCAAGACTTGGTCCCCAAGACCTTCACCAAAGCAGAGAAGGTCCCATACATCCACTAAGCCAGCATTCCTGGCCCCACTCAAGGAGAACCAGTTCTATCCTCTTGCCTACATGAAAGAGGAGAGACCCATCTCCAACTCGACTTCAAAGTCAACCCAGCATGAGCCGGCTTGTTCCTACAAGCCCAAAATCAAGTCATGCATCACAAGGCCTCCACAAGCACCTGCTAAGGCCTACAAATCTGCAGTTCGACCCTTCATCTCTACAGGGGCCGAACTTCACAAATTCAAAGCTTCGCTGCAACTGGCGAAGGATAGGGTTCGCATCCTGTCCTTGCCCAGCTACAAAGAAGACAGACTCGGCTGCTGCGCCCGAGGGAGCACATCCTTCATCGTCAAAGCCCAGTCAGAGCTGACCGAAGCTCAAATTGCTCGCCGTATACGCCGCCGCGCGTTATACCGGCAAAAGAGACTACAGAAGCAAAGGACCCAACCTCCCACACTTCAAGTCTCTCCCAAATGGGTCGAAAAAGAAAGACCCAACCAAGTTGCTGCCGTCCATATGGTTGGAAAAACCAGAAGGCGCCAAAAATCAGCAACAAAAATCCATGTCCGACGTCCGATGACCCGCAGCGTCTCAAGGACAAGAAGACATTCTGAAGAATCCCCTGCTCCTTCAAGCAAAGGACAGCAGAGTGATCCTTCCTCAAGCTCCTCTTCGAAAAGAATGAGCCCCAGCTCAGTCACCAGGACAGTTTCTTCGTTCGAATCACGAAGGATGAATGTCTTGGCTACAAATTCTGAGCCACCACCCCGCAATCCACCTCCAGAAGATGCGATCACCCGCATCCAGCAGTTGGAACAGGGCCAGTAGAGGATTGAAACTCTGATGGAAAACCTTCTCCTCGCCTTCCAAAATCAGGCGAATAATGAACCTCCTCCGAATCATCAAGACGACGAGGTAAATAGAGAAGAAAATGAGTCACGCGCCCTTACCAAAAAGGACGTAGACGGTATCCTCGCCAAAGCAAAAGAAGAGGATATACTCAAGGAGCATGGGATCAAGCCACCATATCCCTTATGGATGGACTCGGTCCCGTTCCCCACCAAATTCAAGCATCCTACTCTCCAAACATATACGGGGAAAGGATCAGCCAGACAGCACGTCATCCACTTCAAGATCTTGACGGGAGCTATCGCGGATCAAGATGCACTCAAAATCCGCCTCTTTGCAAGTACCCTAAAAGGTACGGCCTTCGATTGGTACTCCACTCTGCCGGAGGACTCAATCCAAAATTGGGCCATGCTAGAGACACGCTTCCTGACTCACTTCAAAGGTGAGGATCACCCCGCTACTATGGCTCAGCTGTGCAGCCTAAAACAGGGGGAGAATGAATCAACATATGACTTCATTCACAAGTGGAAAGCAATGGCATACAAATGCTCTGATGTATTGCCACAAGCGTCGCTAGTCGACATCTGCCGAAACAACAAGAGAGCCAGAATCCGCTCCATGATCATCGGCAACAAATCAAAAAACCTGGGAGAACTCCTAGAAGCTTCCATGGAAGCTGAAACGGTGATTAAAGACCTCAACAGTCAGAAATCATCAAGAAAAGAGCCAACCGCCATTGCAACCTCTAAACCAAAGAAGAAAGAGGTCCTCAATGTGCAGACCAAGCCAGCTCCTCAGCCATCAAAGAAAGCTGAAAACAAAGCTGCTGGTAAGAGACCTGAACTCTCTGATGCCTTCAAAGAACGAGTAGAGAAGAAATACCCGTTTGATGAAGATGTTGATGAAATCTTCGGGGCTCTTGTGGCAAACAACAAGCTCACCTTGCCTGAACCAAAAAGACCGGGTGATGTTGGCAAAACCAACGATCCTCGGTACTGTCCATACCACCAGATGATCTCGCATCCTCTCAATCAATGCTTCGTTGTGAGAGAGAAAATAAATGAGATGTGGAAAAACGGAGTCATTACCTTTGACAAAAACTATGGGTTTGCCTCCGTCAACATGGTGACATGTGGACAAACTTCAAGATCACCGAAGAAGAAGATCACTACTTCCTTCAAGGTGATAAACTCAATCGAAGCGTCCGAGGAACTGGTTCCTTACCCGACACCAGACGGACAACCGATATGGGTACATCCCGATCTCCTGGAAGATGAAAATTGGGAGGTCGTGAAAACAAAGCCTACAGCTCAACAGCGAAGGCAGGCTAGGAAATATCTCCTCAAGCTCAAACGGCAAGAGAAGACCCAGCCAAAACTAGAGGTCAAAGAAAAGGCAGAGGCTTCCTCTACCGCTTCACTGGAGGTAACAAAAACATCCCTTCCAGAGACTTCAAAGGGGGTAAGGAAATTCACTCTCAGTGATTTCATGCCACCTCAATTCAAAGAAGCCATGCAGGAGGCATCATACTCTTGCAATTCAGTAGTTGGATTCTCCATTGATGGATACGAATCCAGCGACACCGATGATGGATTCGAACCCAACTACACAGATGAGTGCGAGGAATCCCTTGAAACAGGAGAATATCTCTCCGATGAAGAATGGGTTCCTGAGTCTCATCTTATGCCAGTATTCTGGTATAACCCCCTACAGCCACAAGGATCCTGGTCTGATGATGAAGAAGACCAAGAGGCTGTACAAGAAAATGCTGCTGACCCAGCACCTCTCATCACTCCAGTGGAAATCAACAATGTTGAGCCACAAAGAGATGATGAAGAAGAAGATCCGGCTCCCATGCCTGATCTTGAAGAATATGCAAGGATCTTGCAGCGACTCGCTCTAGAACAAGAGCAAGAACGCGTCAACGAGCCTCCTCGTAATCCAGAGCCTGAAGTCCCTGAAGACCACCAGGTTCATCCTCCCTTTAATGGAGAAAATTGCTGGATAGACGATCCTCTCACATCCGAGGATGAGTCTAACTCCGATCAGGCAACGTCTCCCGTCAGAGCTTCCTGTAATGTGATAATTCGGGATTATAGCTCTTCCGAAGCATCGTCTGATGAGAGCACTTACACTCCGGCTTCGCAAACACAAACTGCGAATGAATCCATTGAAATGCTTCTTCGGCGTCTCGTCGGGTAAGTTCCTCGGATTCTTAGTTCGGAAAGCTGGAATAGAGCTTGACCCCATAAAAGTCAAAGCCATTCTAGAAATGCCCTCTCCAAGAACCTTGAGAGAACTCAAAGGGCTTCAAGGGAGATTGGCCTACATCAGACGGTTCATCTCCAATCTTTCGGGGAAATGCCGTCCATTCTCCCGGTTGATGAAAAAAGGTGTAAACTTTGTCTGGGATGCTGACTGTGAAGCTACTTTCCAAGACATCAAGTCATACCTGACAAAACCTCCAGTGTTAGCTGCTCCTACCACTGGAAAACCATTCATCTTGTACACAAGAGCCCTTGATCACTCTCTGGGAGCTCTGCTTGCGCAAGAAAATGATCAAAGAAAAGAAGCTGCTCTATATTACCTCAGCCGCATGCTAGTAGGTGCAGAGCATCGCTACTCTCCAGTCGAAAAAGAATGTCTTGCAGTGATGTTCGCCGTACAAAAGCTGCGTCACTACTTGCTTTCCAACACAGTCTACCTAGTCTCGAGGGTCAACCTCTTAAAGGTCCTTGTCACAAAGGCAGGTTCTCTCAATGCTCGACTGGCAAAATGGTCCATCCTTCTGTCACAATTTGATATTAGGTATGTACCACAAAAAGCAATCAAAGGGCAAGCTCTAGCAGACTTCCTCGCAGAGCATCCATTGCCTAAAGATTCTCCACTAAGAGATGATCTCCCAGACGAACCAGTCTACAATGTGGAGACTTTCTCACAAAGTGCCTCCTGGGACATGTACTTTGACGGTGCAACCAGGACAAATGAAAAAAGACAGCTGATCTCGGGAGTTGGCATCCTCTTCGTTAGCCCCGACAAATACATGATTCCATACGCTTTCTCGCTACTGGAACCTTGCACAAACAATGCAGTTGAATATCAAGCTCTGATCTTAGGATTGGAACTCGCCATCGAATCCGGTATCACTATGCTGGAAGTCTTTGGAGACTCTCAACTGATCGTCAACCAGATGAATCAGAAATTTGAAGTCAGGAAGCCAGATTTGCTGCCCTACTACAACAAGGCACAATCACTTCTGCAAAAGTTTGACATCTGTCACATCACCCACATTCGTAGAGGTGAAAACATACGTGCAGATGCCCTAGCCGGACTTGCCGCATCCATGGCAATCCAGGAAGGGGAAAACATGCAAATCACAGTGTGCGAAAGGAGAATCCTTCCTCCTCTTAACACACACCAAGCAGTTGCTGAATGCCACCAAGTGGTCAGAAGTCGGATTTCAATCCTTCAAACTTCAATCGGCGACTGGAGGGATCCGTTCATTGATTACATTATGTTCGGAATCCTACCTGAAGATCCAAAAGAACGGGTAAGCATCCAAAGGCGAACCCCAAGCTTCCATTTGGATATTCCTTCAAAAATCCTTTACAGGAAATCCTTCAACGGAGTACTTCTACGCTGCTTGTCACAACAAGAGGCTGAAGAAACACTCAAAGAAGTTCATGCTGGTCTTTGTGGAGCTCATCAGGCTGGACCTAAGCTCTATGATCAGATAAAAAGGTTAGGATATTACTGGCCCACCATGGTAGCTGATGCAATGCAATTTGCTAAGCGCTGCCAACAATGCCAAGTTCATGGAGATTACATTCACATGCCTCCAGAATGGCTACATCCTACAGCGATCTCATGGCCTTTCGAAGCCTGGGGTATGGACATCATAGGTCCTATTTCTCCCCCTTCAAGCAAAGGTCATCGCTTCATCTTCGCCGCTACGGATTATTTCTCCAAGTGGTCAGAAGCATTTGCGTTTAACGAAATGAAGACCTCATCAGTCCTTCAGTTCCTACGCACCAACATCATTTGTCGTTTCGGTATACCCAAAAGATTCGTCCATGATAACGGACCACAGTTCCGGGATCATCGATTCTACAGGTTCTGCGACAAATACAAAATTCAAAGCTGTCCTTCGACTCCATACAATCCGGCAGCAAACGGGTTAGCAGAAGCTTTCAACAAGACACTCTGCAAAATCCTCAAAAAAATGGTCTCTAATCACAAAAGAGACTGGAGCGACAAAATGTCTGAAGCTTTGTGGGCCTATCGAACCACCGTTCGAGGACCAACCCATAGCACACCATTCTCCTTGGTCTATGGATGCGAAGCTGTCGTGCCCTTGGAAGTACAAATTCCTTCCTTGAGGGTATCCTTGCAAAATGACATGACTCAAGAAAGCAATGTCAAATTGCGGCTCCATGAGCTGGACAATCTCGATGAGAGACGGCTCGAAGCTCAACAAAGCATTGAACTTTACCAAGCACGTATGGCAGGATCTTTCGATAAAAAGGTCAGGCAACGCGCCTACAAAAAGAATGACTTGGTTCTTGCGGTAAAAAGACCAATGGTCTTCGCTCACAAGTCCAAAGGCAAATTTGAGCCGAAATGGGAGGGACCCTACGTCATCGACAAAGTTTTCTCCAATGGCGCATACGCACTCCTAAACATGGAAGGTGACAGATGTATGCTGCCCATCAATGGCAAGTTCTTAAAGCGGTACTACCCTTGAAGACTTACCCAACTGGGTAAGAGCAATGCCTGTATGGCCAAAACTGGTTTCCAGGTACACGCTCGCTAAACCCACCCTTTTTTAGAATTTTCATATCAAATGTTGAAATTTCTAGAAATCTAAAACAATGCTTACTTTCATCGTTTCATTGTTCAAAAAAAAAAAGAAAAAAAAATTCCAAGTTTAGGAACCTTTCCCTAACTTAACCAAAATTTTCAACCCTTGAACCCAAAATTCATGGTTTGAAACAAAATCCGGATTCAGGGATTTCCACCCTAGTCCACCCTGCCTTTTACCGCCAAAATGGTTTTAGGTCAAAATTTATGACCCTCGTGTCTTTAAACAAAAAAAAAATGATGGTTTTTCAAAAAACCCGCGAGGAAGCGACGCTTAGTCGATACTCGCACAAATCGGAAGCAAGCGAACCACGTTCGACACTTCCAAAATCGCAGGTAAGCGACATTTCGTCAATACTTGCAAAATCCAAAACTGTGGAGACGCAACATTTCAGTTGATATCCATAACCCAAAGGTTCGAGAAAACCACAAATTTCAAAAATCGTGGGGAAACGACATCAAGTCAGTACCCGCAAAATCAAAATTTTTGAAAAGCAAGGATGCGACATTCCATCGATACTTGCACCCAAATCCGCGAGGATGCGACATTCCATCGATACTCGCAACCGAATGAGCAAGGATGCGACATTCCATCGATACTTGCAAGAACATTCAGCAGGGAGGCGACTTTTAGTCGATACTTGCATTTTTTTTTTGAAATCAAAACAGGCTATAAATGCCACAAACCGGCTATAAATGCCATCAAAACCGGCTATCAATGCCACAAAAAAAAAAAACTTGGATTTCAAAAAAAAAAAAACAGGCTATCAATGCCACCAAAACAAAACAGGCTATCAATGCCACCAAAAACCGGCTATAGATGCCACAAAACAAACCGGCTATCAATGCCACCAAAACAGGCTATAGATGCCATAAAAAAAAAAAACAACTCGGCTATCAATGCCACAAAAAAAAAAAAAGCTGGCTCTCATGCCAAAATTGGCTTCCATGCCACAAACAAAAACCTGATTTTTATGCCAAAACAATCACTTGACAAAAGATTTTCACAAAATGACAACCTTTTGATCAAATCCCATTTAGCAATTACTTTTATCACAAAAAGATTCAAGTGAGCGTAGGGATAAAAAAAAAGAGCATCCCATTTAGCAATTACTTTTATCACAAAAAGATTCAAGTGAGCGTAGGGATAACAAAAAAAGAAAAGCATCCCATTTAGCAATTACTTTTATCACAAAAAGATTCAAGTGAGCGTAGGGATAACAAAAAAAAAGAAAGTGTTCACAAGCACTACAAAAAAAAATAACAAAAAAAAGAGTACCAAAAAATACATGTGGTACCAAAAAAAAAAAAAAGTGTTCACAAGCACTACAAAAAAATAAGTACCAAAAAAATACAAGTGGTACCAAAAAAAGAAGAAAGAAGGATGGTTTCTGTATACAGGAGCTCAATCAAAAATGGTCTCCAGCCAAGAGTTCAGCTCCCCAAGCAAACTTTTAGCCTCAGCCGTCAAGGATTCCAAGGCACGCTTCTTCAGGAACCTGCCATGAGATGCTGGAGTGGGCTGTACCCCTTCTCTCACACCAGGAAGCTTACCTCGAGCAGTTTGCCATTGTTCATCCTCATCAGACTTCCTTTTGAGAACCCGTTCGGCATCTGCAACCTGGTGAATCAGGGCACTCTCCCTATCGCGAGCCTCTATTATGGCAGTCCACTTGGCAGCGACTTGTGCCTGTAAATGCTCAAGACGTTTCCTAGCCTCATCGACCTCCCTGTCAAGGATGTTAAGGTCATGTGTCAGCCTGATGATGGCTATCTCTTCTAAGTTCCTCTTTCGGACTGCCTGCTTCCTGCTTTCTGTAGCCTCATCCAGGTCAGACTTAGCCTTATCAGCAGGGTCCAGGAACATCTCCTTGAAGAACTGGTCATCAGCCAAACTCACGGTCTCAAACCACTTGTCACCCAGTGCAATGATCCTATCAACGATCGCCCTGGCACCTGTGACATCCAGACCAGCCTCTTCAGCATCACTGAGAATCTCCTGCACATGCTGGATCATGCCAAATCCGACTTCCAAGTGCCCAGAAAAGAGAGTCTCAATCCAAGAGCTCACAACTCGCACCACCACCTTCTTCGCAAAAAGAAGAGATGGCCCAGCTGAGGATTCGCCCAACTCCGTTCGTCGGCTACTCATGTCATCATCTGTTGAAAGAGTAACAAAAGAACTCTTTCCAGCTGAAGCTGCTCCTGCTCGGGAAGGAATCTCAGCGCGAGGAATCTCCTCAATATTGTCAGAGCTGGTCCCAGGAATCTCTACCTCTGGATCAACCTCTGGCATCTCTTGCTCTGGAAGCGACGGATCCTCCTCTGCCACTTCAAAACCTGCAAAGGAAACACAAAAAGGTATGAGTATGACCCTGTTTGAAAATCATTATCAGAGTTATAACTATAAAATACCTTCTTCGACGACTGGCGGAACACTTTCTTCCTCCATGAACTCATCGAAAGCATCATCAACATTTGCGTCCATCGATGGTTCAAAGTCATCAGAACCCTGTGGCAAGTTAGCTGGCAACAAAAAAAAATGTGTTAGCAAGCCAAGTCACAAAAAAAAAAAAAGCAAAAGAAGTCGTGCCAATTGGAGATTTTGGATCTACTCCAGAGTCCCTCGGTTCTTCTTCAGGTGCCTCAACAGGATCCATCACCACCTCATCGGTTGGGACCTCAGGCATCACCAAGTCTTCCTCTGCTAAAAAAAAAAAAGAAGAAAAGCAGGAACAAGAAGCAAATCATAACATGGAAAAATCCCATGAAAAGAAATGGAAAGAGAAAAAGGAAGAATCATACCTTCACCGACGGTCTCTTCTTCTCGGCTTCTCTTCTCTGGAGGCTCGTCAGCATCCACTGGCACATCCTTATTGATAGTAAGAGGAACTTCCAAGTTAGGAGAGTCCTCATGCTGCCCCTTGCTACTATGATGACTCCTCCTCCTCTTACTCCTGCGGGCTCGCTTCTTAGAGGAACCTGCCCCGCTGTCAGAGTCAGGTTTGCCACTCGACTCATCACTGGATGGTCTGCTCTTGCCAGTAGACTCCACGGAAGCTTGCCTCTGCGCCGCTTGCATCCAAGCGCCAAGTTCGGCTTCCTCCTGTTCTAGCTGCTCCAAAGCCTCGTCAGGTATTTCTCGAACAGCTTCAGAACCGATGACGCCCTTGTCACCGAGAAAGCCTATCTTGTGCTTCTCTCCAGAAAGGAAGGCCCAAACTTCCTCTCGCCGGATGCCATCCGACTTTCCAAGGCCCTTTCCAGATGCCAGCTTCACATCAAGCTCCTTCCTGGAAAGCCCCCGATATGCCGAAAAGCTCTCCGCGAACCACTTCGCAAAGCCGGCAGTACGGGAAGTCAGCAACACAGGATAAGAAATCATGGCTGTAGTGTCTTCAGCACTATAGAAAGCCCATGCATTTCTCCCGTCCTGTAAGCCTCCAAAGCGCTTCACCATGCTTGAAGGCGCTCCAACAACGCCTTGAGAAAAGCCCAGCTGCAAAGCAAAGCGAGAAGGTACATACGGCTGGATGTCGACGAAAAGATGTCTACGGTACACCATCGTGCCGACACGTATGCTGAAAAGCCACTCTCTCTCTGCATTTGTCAAGGAATAATGCCTTCCCGACCCCGCCCTGGTAGAGTCTCGGGAGGCACCAAAATCAAAAGCCTTCTTCCGCAACTCCGGAGAAAGCTTTACTGAAGATTGCCCAATCTCGACGTCCCTGAACCGTCGGATCCTCATGCGGGCAAACAAAAGTGATTCGGACACGGCTTTGCCCTTAGCCAGTCGAATCATCAGAGGATCATCATCCTGTGCAGCACCCAGCCGATGGAAGCCAGGACAGTGGTATACATACCACGAATAAAAGATATGGGCTGAAAATACCCTATTCATGGGAAGCCCAAGCCGAACCAAAAAAGCAGCAGCCTGCAGTTCGGTACACAGGTAGGAGTAAAGAGCTGGCACCAAAGCAAGCTGCTCTCCAAACGCCATCTGACAAGCCGGGAAAATACAATGCGGCCTGATGTGCGTTCCATCTCCTCCAGCAAATACAGCCTCACCAAGCCAATAAGTGAGGTAAACAGCGAGATCTCTCCGCAGTGCAATGTCAGGACATATGGCGTTTGTACTTGCACAGAAATCTCTCAACTCTTCTTGCATGGCCAAGATCTTCTTTGGATCCTGAGCTCCAGCTTCCTGGGTCACGCTATCAGAAGACTCCCTACTATCAAAAAAGTTGGGGAATGAAGAGCTAAAACTCTTCCAACTGCTGGATCTAACTTTCGAACCCCCCTTCTCCTTCAAAAAATCATAGAAGGCGACGAGCTGAAAGTATAAAAGCCTGAACTCCTCAGACTGCCCCTCGAGGACGCTGTCAATCGGCATAAACTCCTCATAGAGTTTGCCGAGGATGGGCAATCCGGTAATAGCGCTCAGCTCCTTCAAAGAAAAACCAATCTCACCATTCGTCACAACGAAGGTATTGGTTTGTGGGAGAAATGACTCCAGCATAGCCATGAAGGCCTCGTCGGAAAAGATCACGGTCTCCCTAAAGGCGCGGACCGCATCAAAAATCCCGGCTTCCTTCAAAACGGCGCCACCAATCAGCAGGACGCGATCAGTCCACGACTTCCACTCAGAGTCAGCATTAAAGCGGCCACGAAGTCGGAAAGGCTTGATCCAATTGCTGCCGTCACCGCTGAAAATACCAAGGCCCACCGGTCTCAAATCGACCGACGGATAATCAGAGCCCTGGTAGCCGCTGGATGGCATCAACAGGTCCATGTCAACAGGCGACCTCTCCGTATATCCAGGAGAACCGCCGACAAAAACCCCGGTCTTGATTACATTTGTCCTTCTCACCCAGCTTGGAGGATCTTCCCTCTTAGGGCACGTGGGGGCAAGGCTCAGAATCGAGACGGTGCGATCAAACATCGACCGGGTAGTAACAGTCTTCTTCTCACCATCTGCTGTGAAGGAAAACTGAAAATATCTCCTCTGGTATGTAATGTCATCAGGGACTGCATCACCAAAGAAGAAGGTAGGCTTGGGCAAAACGCTCTGATCTTCCATCACCCATGGACGACTGCTTACCATGATCTTATAGAATTCCTCTCCCTTGAGAGTGATCAGTCGCTGCCTCATCTCATCTCTGTTGAGGGAGTCGCACTCTTCCAGATTTCTCTCAACATACTGGACCTTCTCGAAAGCCTGCTGAACGGTCGGATTAGAAGATCTAGAAGATCGACGAGGTACGCTTGTAGTAGGCTCTTTACCCTTGTTCGCTCTGGAGGAACCACCTGAAAAGGATGGAAAAGAAAAAGATCAAACATCAAAATGACAGAATCTCGCTAAAAAAAAAAAAAAAAATCTGGCGAAATTTTGACATGATGACGGGGCAATTCCGAAGAAAAGGAACTATCCCGAAAGAAATAGAAAGCTTGAAGATGGGCTCAACATCGCTGCGAGCTCCGAAACTCCAAACTTTCGAAACCTAAAAGTCTCCGCAAAATCAAGAAGGGCTCAACATCACTGCGAGCTCCAAGTTCCCAAATTTGCGAAAACTTTCAGGTATGCTATCACATCATGCTACAAGTTTAATTTACAAATTAAAGGCATGCATGAACATCTAGATTTGCAAAAAAAAAAAAAATGCATTATCATGATGAGCAAAAAAAAAAAAAAAAAAAAGAAACGAAACTCTCTCTCAAAAAAAAAAGGGGGAGGGAAAGAAAAAAAAAAGAAGAAAAAAAAGAGGGGCTGGCCCACAGGCCGTGGCCCACAGGCCACGTGGCCGTACGGCCAGATTCGTACGGATCTGTCCGTACGGCCCACAAAAAAAAAAAAAAACAAACATGAAAAAAAAAAAAAAAAAGGAAAAGAAAGCAAAATAAAAAACGTGTAAAAAAAAAAAGGAGGCAAACACGTGAAAAAGAAAAAAAAAAAGAAGAAGAAAAGAAAAGAAAGAAACAAAAAAAAAAGAAAGAACTTTATTTTTTTCCTACAATGGAGTTTTCTTGAAAAAGAAGAACTTACTTGAAGCCATTGATGGAGAAGAAGAAGAAAACTCTTGAAGATCTTGAAGAAGAAAAGCTTTTGGTCTTGAAGCCCTCTTGAGATTATTGCAAACGAAAGTAATAAGAGCAAGAGATCCAACCTTCTCCTTGCTTTTATAGAGGAGAGCAAACCAAAGAAGGAAAGAAGAAAGAGGTAAGTGTTACTAATTAGTAACCTTACCAAAAGAAAGAAATTAGAAAGATTCTTTCCCAAAAGAAAGATATCTTGAGGGATTCTCTCCCAAAAAGAAATCAATGAGAGATTTTCTCCTAAAAGATATAATCTATGACGGATTCTTTCCCAAAAGAAAGATATCTTGAGATATTCTATCCCAAAAATAAAGGGATCATGAGGGATTCTCTCCCAAAAAGAAATCAATGAGAGATTTTCTCCTAAAAGATATAATCTATGACGGATTCTTTCCCAAAAGAAAGATATCTTGAGATATTCTATCCCAAAAATAAAGGGATCATGAGAGATTCTCTCCAAGTAAAGATATTCTTAGATATTCTCTATCCAAATGAGATATTTTTGGATATTCTTTACAAAAATGACACCATATGAGATCTAAGCCATTTCAAAAGCTTAAGGTCCCATGGGTTAGCCCATATGAGCCAGGTTTGACCACCTAGGCACAAAAAAAAAAAAAAAAAAAAAAAAATTTTGGGCTTTTAGTCGAAGAGAAATCCCTCTTACCAAGAGCATATAAAAATGGTTCCATGCCTCTTTTGAGTTGATTGGACCATACAAAAGAAAATTCCAAGCCCCATGAGCTTCCAAAAATCAAACCATCCAGCCTCATCTACCAAATTGAGCCAAATTCTTGAAATTGACATTCCATCAAACCAAATCCTGGTCCCCTAACTTGCCACATACAGCCTGTTAGGTCACAAGACCAAAAACCAAAACCTGATCCCCTAACTTGCCACATATAGCCTGTTAGGTCACAAGATCAAAACCAAAATTGATCCCCCAACATTCCACATACAGCTTGTTGGGTCACACGATCAAAACCAAACCCGACCCCCTAACCTGCCATATATAGCCTGTTAGGTCACAAGGTCAAAACCCAAATCCACATCCCTGATGTCATCTTCAAAACTTTGCCTCGAGATGGTACGTGATCCCTTTCACTACCATAAAATTCCCCTGGAAGCTCAAAAGGCTACAAATACCAAAAAGAAAGATTGCTCAAAGACTCTTGGTCAAGTCACAGGCTCTCCTTCAAAAATCTCTTCGAGGCACATCGACTACAAAAGTTAAGCAACTCGCCGCTGTACCTCGAGGGGGCATTTGTTGACAACAAAAATGTCACTTTGCCTCATCAAGATCCAAAGAGCTACATGAAGTCGCAACCTGCCATAAATAGGCAATGCTGCTTCCAAAAATCAAATCTTGTCAGAATCAAACAAAAACTGCAAGATTCTTCCAGACAGCCAAAAGAGGAGTACACAAGAAGTTTCGGGCCATTTCAAAATCATTTGGCCTAACTTCGCTTCTCCGTCAGCCAAAAAGGAGCTCTCGGCGACAAAAGCTCTCCGGGACCATGGTTTCCAAGACAGAGCCTATGGATCATCTTAAAATGACTCCAATAGGTTCCCTGTCAAATTTCAAGTCAATCGGACATCGGTTGACCGCACATCAAACCGCGACATCTTCATCGCGACAAAAAGCAAGTCTACAGGTGATAGGACCCCAAACGGCTTCGAAACTCAAACAAAAGCCTATGGTTGGTCTTATTTATTGCTCAGGAGGCTTCACACCAAATTTCAGGTCATTCCGACATCGTTTGACCCAGTTTCAGCTTCTGACGGAAAATCGGCAGCTCTGCGCGACAAAGTCTTCGGCTTTCTCAGGAAATTGGAAACTTTGCAAAATAAAATGCAAGGATTCTCATCAGGTTTCCTACAAAGAAATCAGGCCAATAAATGGTCAAAATGTCAAGGAAAAGTACAGAAGAAAAAAGAAATAAAAAAAGAGCAAAAACGGACGCAAAACGGGACACGAAAGGGGGAAAACCCCCCCAGGGTCGCAGACCCCTGCGACCCTGGGCCAGGGTCGCAGGCGACCTTGGACCCCGGGGTCGCCGGGAAAGCCCCGGAAACCCCGGTTTTCGCCGTTTTTTCGCGATTCGAAGGGCCCAGCCTCTGGTACTTTCCAAAATTCATGCTTTTGAGACACCAAGTCCTCTGACATCCGTCCAAAACACGGGTAAATCATCAAAAGTATCGAAGACAGTATTGATCGCCACCCGGTCAACCAAAAAAAGTGTGCTTTCCACCCGACCGATCGAGAAATCGACAGGACAGATGGCACCGACCCGCTGTTGGCAACAAACACCTGAAATTACATGATCATCTGATGTCGATCTACATGAAGATCCATCGATGATCATCGACAAAAGAATTCCAAAAGACGTGGCACGGCCCGCGACTCTTCAACTGCTCGGCGACCACTTAATGCGATTAATTGACTAGCTTTATTACAGTCATTAATCCATTTCTTTGGACGGCCCAATCAGAAGCAAGCATTCGGGAGTTACAAGTCAAGAGATTCATGGCATTTAACCCATGAAACTCCTCCCATCATGGCGATTAAAGGCGATTAAATGCCCTCAATCTCCTCCGGCCAATCAGAAGCCAAGAAAAAGGAGTTACAAAATAAACAATTCAATTTTGTAACTCCTCCCATTATGCGGCTTAATGACAATAAAAGCCCATAAACCCACCTAAAAGGCTACCTAAAAGCCTATAAATAGGAGGGCTCTCCAAGAAGAAAGAACAACAACGAACATCAACAGACAGCAGTCAGAAATCCAGAGAAAAGAAAAAGAGAGAAAACTCTGCGGAAGTTCTACACCGGCCACCGCAACAAGGTGACAAAAGTCCCTTGGGGGGTACCCCCCCAAGGTCCTTGCCTTCTCCTCCTGCCTCCAATGGTTTAGATATGGCTTTTCAGCCCGTCTACTCGGCTTTTTATTGGACATAGGACCTTCCTTTGGTCTTTGTCCTCTAAAAACCTGAGGTTATAGCCAAGCCAAGCGAATCAATAGCATCCTCTGTTCTCATCTGCATGGATGATGGCGAAGTCCACATATGGCTTGCGACCGTCAATCTAAACGAGTCCCCCACAATCTCCTGAGAAGTTAGATCCTCCTTTTCTTGCTTTTCATTGTAGTTTGTATTTTTTCAAAAGAGACAAAAATCACAATTCTTTTCTTTCATTGTTGATAAGGATTGTAAATCCGCTATAAATGCCAAAATCGGTTATAAATGCCAAAATCGGCTATAAACGCCAAAAATCGGCTATAAACGCCAAAATCGGCTATAAATGCCAAAAAAATCGCCTTTCACGGCAAATCAAGGAAAATGTCTCTTTTCTTAAATATATGTGCAATGGAAAACTTGAAAGAAGTTGATTTCCTTTTTTACTTGCGAAGGTTGATCTCCGGATCACCACTTGCAATTCCAAGTAAAAATAGAAAATCTGGCACACCCACAAAAAAAAAAGAAATGTTGATGCACGCCCTTGCCCCCCGGTTACGAAAGGGTCGGACCCGACGGACTCCCACGTCTGCCGACCTCGGTAGAACCAAGCAGGAGCGCGGTCCATCAGACTCTACCAGGGCGGGGTCGGGAAGGCATTATTCCTTGACGAATGCAGAGAAGGAGTGGCTTTTTCAGCATAAGTGTCGGCACAATGGTGTACGGCAGACATCTTTTCGTCGACATCCAGCCATATGTACCCTCTCGCTTTGCTTTGCAGGTGGGCTTTTCTCAAGGCGTTGTTGGAGCGCCTTCAAGCATGGTGAAGCGCTTTGGAGGTTTACAGGACGGGAGAAATGAATGGGCTTTCTATAGTGCTGAAGACACTACAGCCATGATCTCTTATCCTATGTTGTTGACTTCCCGGACTGCCGGCTTTGCGAAGTGGTTCGCGGGGAGCTTTTCGGCATATCGGGGGCTTTCTAAGAAGGAGCTTGATGTGAAGCTGGCATCTGGAAAGGGCCTTGGAAAGTCGGATGGCGTCCGGCGAGAGAAAGTTTGGGCCTTCCTTTCTGGAGAGAAGCACAAGATAGGCTTTCTCGGTGACCAGGGCGTCATTGGTTCTGAAGCTGTTCGAGAAATACTTGATGAGGCTTTAGAGCAGCTAGAACAGGAGGAAGCCGAACTTGGTGCTTGGATGCAAGCGGCACAGAGGCAAGCTTCCGTGGAGTCTACTGATAAGGGTAGACCATCCAGTGAGGAGTCGAGTGGAAGACCTGACTCTGACAGTGGGGCAGGTTCCTCTAAGAAGCGAGCCCGTAGGGGTAAGAGGAGGAGAAGTCATCATCGCAGCAAGGGGTAGTATGAGGATTCTCCTGACTTGGAAGTCCCTCTTACTATTAATGAGGATGTGCCAGTGGATGCTGACGAGCCTCCAGAGAAGAGAAGCCGAGAAGAAGAGACCGTCGGTGAAGGTATGATTCTTGCTTTTTCTCTTTCCATTTCTTTTCATGGGATTTTTCCATGTTCTGATTTGCTTCTTGTTTCTACTTTTCTTTGTTTTTTTTTTAGCAGAGGAAGACTTGGTGATGCTTGAGGTTCCAACCGATGAGGTGGTGACGGATCCTGTCGGGGCACCTGAAGAAGAACCGAGGGACTCTGGAGTGAATCGAGAATCTCCAATTGGTATGACTTCTTTTGTTTTTTTTTTTGTCTGTGACTTGGTTTGCTAACATTTTTCTTACCAGCTAACTCGCCACAGGATTCCGATGACTTTGAACCATCGATGGACGCAAATGTTGATGATGCTTCCGATGAGTTCATGGAGGAAGAGAGTGTTTCGCCAGTCGTCGAAGAAGGTATTTTGTAGTAATAACCCTGATAATGATTTTCAAACAGGATCATATTCATACCTTTTTGTGTTTCTTTGGCAGGTTTTGAAGTGACAGAGGAGAGTCCGTCGCTTCCTTCAAAACCAGAGCAACGGATGCCAGAGGTTGATCCAGAGGCAGAGACTCTTGGGACCAGTTCTGACACTGTTGAGGAGATACCTCGTGCTGAGATTCCTTCCCGAGCAGGAGCAGCTTCAACTGGAAAGAGTTCTTTTGTTACTCTTCCAGCGGGTGATGACATGAGCAGCCGACCAACGGAGTTGGGTGAATCTTCAGCTGGGCCATCTCTTCTTTTTGCGAAAAAGGTGGTGGTGCGGGTTCTAAGCTCTTGGATTGAGACTCTGCTTTCTGGGCACTTAGATGCCAGATTTGGGATGATCCAGCATGTGCGTGAGATTCTCGGTGATGCCGAAGAGGCTGGTCTGGATGTCACAAGTGCCAGGGCGATCGTTGATAGGATCATTGAGCTGGGTGACAGGTGGTTTGAGACCATGGGTTTTCCTGACGGCCAGTTCTTCAAGGAAATGTTCCTCGACCCTGCGGATAAGGCTCAGTCTAACCTGGATGAGGCTACACAAAGCAGGAAGCAGGTAGTCCGAGAGAAGAACTTAGAAGGGCTAAACATCATTGGGCTGACACATGACCTTAACATCCTTGATAGGGAGGTCGATGAGGCCAGGAAACGTCTTGAGCATCTGCAGGCACAAGTCGCTGCCAAGTGGACTGCAATAACAGAGGCTCGTGACAGGGAGAGTATTCTGATTTGCCGGGTTGTAGATGCCAATCGAGTTCTTGAAAGGAAATCTCAAGAAAGCGAACGATGGCAAACTGCTCGGGATAAGCTTCCCGGTGCGAAAGAAGGGTTACAGCCCACCCCAGCATCTCATGGCAAGTTCCTGAAGAAGCGTGCCTTGGAATTCCTGACGACTGAGGCCAAAAGTTTGCTTGAGGAGCTGAACTCTTGGCTGGAGACCATTTTTGATTGAGCTCCTGTTTTTTTTTTTTTTAACAGAAACCATCTTTCTCTTTTTTTTTGGTACCACTTGTATTTTTTTGGTACTTTTTTTTTGTAGTGCTTGTGAACACTTTCTTTTTTTCTTTTTTTTTTTGGTACCACATGTATTTTTTGGTACCTTTTTTTAGTGCTTGTGAACACTTTCTTTTTTTTGGTACCACATGTATTTTTTTTTGTGCTCTTTTTTTGTTTTCCCTACGCTCACTTAAATCTTTTTGTGATAAAAGTAATTGCTAAATGGGATGCTTTTTTTTTTGTTTTCCCTACGCTTACTTAAATCTTTTTGTGATAAAAGTAATTGCTAAATGGGATGCTTTTTTTTTTTGTTTTCCCTACGCTTACTTAAATCTTTTTGTGATGAAAGTAATTGCTAAATGGGATGCCTTTTTTTTATTTTGTTTTCCCTATGCTCACTTAAATCTTTTTGTGATAAAAGTAATTGCTAAATGGGATGCCTTTTTCTTGTTTTGTTTTCCCTATGCTCACTTAAATCTTTTTGTGATAAAAGTAATTGCTAAATGGGATTTGATCAAAAGCTTGTCATTTTGTGAAAATCTTTTGTCAAATGATTGTTTTGGCATGGAAGCCAGATTTTTGTTTGTGGCATGGAAGCCGATTTTGGCATGAGAGCCAGCTTTTTTGTGGCATTGATAGCCGAGTTTGTTTTGTGGCATCTATAGCCGGGTTTATGGCATTAATAGCCGGGTTTTTTGAAAGCCATTTTTTTTGTTTTGTGGCATTGATAGCCGGTTCGTTTTGGTGATATCTCTAGCCGGTTTGTGGCATTTATAGCCGGTTTTGGTGGCATTTATAGCCGGTTTATGGCATTTATAGCCGGTTTGGTTTTAAAAAATGTAAGTATCGACTAAAAGTCGCCTCCTTGCTGAATGTTCTTGTAAGTATCGGTGGAATGTCACATTCTTTCTCATTCGGTTACGAGTATCGATGGAATGTCGCATCCTCGCGGTTTTGGGTGCAAGTATCGATGGAATGTCGCATCCTTGCTTTTCAAAAATTTTGATTTTGCGGGTACTGACTTGATGTCGTTTCCCCACTGATTTTTGAAATTTGTGGTTTTCTCGAACCTTCGGGTTATGGATATCAACTGAAATGTTGTGTCTCCATGGTTTTTTAGGTTTTTTTTTTTCGAACCTTTGAAATTTGGGTTGTGGATATCAATTGAAATGTTGCATCTCCACGGTTTTGGATTTTACAAGTATCGACGAAATGTCGCTTCCCTGCAATTTTGGAAGTGTCAAACGTGGTTCGTATGCTTCCGATTTATGCGAGTATCGACTAAGCGTCGCTTCCCCGCGGTTTTTGAAAAACCATTTTTTTTGTTTAAAGACACGAGGGTCATAAGTTTTGACCTAAAACTATTTAGGCAGTAAAAGGTAGGGTGGACAAGGGTGGAAATCCCTGAATCCGGATTTTGTTTCAAACCATGAATTTTGAGTTCAAGGGTTGAAAATTTTGGTCAAGTTAGGGAAAGGTTCCTAAACTTGGGTTTTTTTTTTTTAAAGTAAGCATTGGTTAAATTTTTAGAAATTTCAACATTTGACATGAAAATTCTAAAAAATGGTGGGTTTAGCGAGCTTGTACCTGGAAGCCGGTTTTGGCCGTACAGGCATTGCTCTTACCCAGTTGGGTAAGTCTTCAAGGGTAGTACCGCTTTAAGAACTTGCCGTTGATGGGCAGCATACATCTGTCACCTTCCATGTTTAGGAGTGCGTATGCGCCGTTGGAGAAAACCTTGTTGATGACGTAGGGTCCCTCCCATTTTGGCTCAAATTTGCCTTTGGACTAGTGAGCGAAGACCATTGGTCTTTTTACCGTAAGAACCAAGTCACTCTTTTTGTAGGCGCGTTGCCTGACCTTTTTGTCGAAAGATCCTACCATGCGTGCTTGGTAAAGTTCAATGCTTTGTTGAGCTTCGAGCCGTCTCTCATCGAGATTGTCCAGCTCATGGAGTCACAATTTGACATTGCTTTCTTGAGTCATGTCATTTTGTAAGGATACCCTCAAGGAAGGAATTTGTACTTCCAAGGGCACGATAGCTTCGCATCCATAGACCAAGGAGAATGGTGTACTATGGGTTGCTCCTCGAACGGTGGTTCGATAGGCCCACAAAGCTTCAGACATTTTGTCGCTCCAGTCTCTTTTGTGACTAGAGACCATTTTTTTGAGAATTTTGCAGAGTGTCTTGTTGAAAGCTTCTGCTAACTCGTTTGCTGCCGGATTGTATGGAGTCGAAGGACAGCTTTGGATTTTGTATTTGTCGCAGAACTTGTAGAATCGATGATCCCGAAATTGTGGTCCGTTATTATGGACGAATCTTTTGGGTATGCTGAAATGACAAATGATGTTGGTGTGCAGAAACTGAAGGACTGATGAGGTCTTCATTTCGTTGAACGCAAATGCTTCTGACCACTTGGAGAAATAATCCGTAGCGGCGAAGATGAAGCGATGACCTTTGCTCGAAGGGGGAGAAATAGGACCTATGATGTCCATACCCCAGGCTTCGAAAGGCCATGAAATCGCTGTAGGATACAGCCATTCTGGAGGCATGTGAATGTAATCTCCATGAATGTGGCATTGTTGGCAGCGCTTAGCAAATTGCATTGTTGGCTTACCATGGTAGGCCAGTAATATCCTAACATTTTTATCTGATCATAGAGCTTGGGACCAGCCTGATGAGCTCTAGAAAGACCAGCATGAACTTTTTTGAGTGTTTCTTCAGCCTCTTGTTGTGACAAGCAGCGTAGAAGTACTCCGTTGAAGGATTTCCTGTAAAGGAATTTTGAAGGAATATCCAAACGAAAGCTTGGGGTTCGCCTTTGGATGCTTACCCTTTTTTTTTGGATCTTCAGGTAGGATTCCGAACATAATGTATGATATGAACGGATCCCTCCAGTCGCCGATTGAAGTTTAAAGGATTGAAATCCTACTTCCAACCACTTGGTGGCATTCAGCAACAGCTTGGTGTGTGTTAAGAGGAGGAAGGATTCTTCTTTCGCACACTGTGATTTGCATGTTTTCCCCTTCCTGAATTGCCATGGATGCGGCAAGTCCAGCTAGGGCATCTGCACATATGTTTTTACCTCTACGAATGAGGGTGATGTGATAGATGTCAAACTTTTGCAGAAGTGATTGTGCTTTGTTGTAGTAAGGCAGCAAATCTGGCTTCCTGACTTCAAATTTCTGATTCATCTGGTTGACGATCAGTTGAGAGTCTCCAAAGACTTCCAGCATGGTGATATCAAATTCGATGGCGAGTTCCAATCCTAGGATCAGAGCTTGATATTCAGCTACATTGTTTGTGCATGGTTCCAGTAGCGAGAAAGCATGTGGAATCATATATTTGTCGGGGCAAACAAAGAGAATGCCAACTCCCGAGATCAGCTGTCTTTTTTCATTTATCTTGGTTGCACCGTCAAAGTACATGTCCCAGGAGGCACTTTGTGAGAAAGTCTCCACATTGTAGACTGGTTCGTCTGGGAGATCATCTCTGAATGGAGAATCTTTAGGCAATGGATGCTCTAAGAGGAAGTCCGCTAGAGCTTGCCATTTGATTGCCTTTTGCGGTACATACCTAATATCAAATTGTGACAGAAGGATGGACCATTTTGCCAGTCGAGCATTGAGAGAACCTGCCTTTGTGACAAGGACCTTCAAGAGGTTGACCCTTGAGACCAGGTAGACTGTGTTGGAAAGCAAGTAGTGACATAGCTTTTGTACGGCGTACATCACTGCAAGACATTCTTTTTCGACTGGAGAGTAGCGATGCTCTGCACCTATTAGCATGCGGCTGAGGTAATATAGAGCAGCTTCTTTTCTTTGATCATTTTCTTGCGCAAGCAGAGCTCCCAAAGAGTGATCAAGGGCTCTTGTGTACAAGATGAATGGTTTTCTAGTGGTAGGAGCAGCTAACACTGGAGGTTTTATCAAGTATGACTTGATGTCTTGGAAAGCAGCTTCACAGTCTGCATCCCAGACAAAGTTTACACCTTTTTTCATCAACCGGGAGAATGGACGGCCTTTCCCCGAAAGATTGGAGATGAACCGTGTGATGTAGGCCAATCTCCCTTGAAGCCCTTTGAGTTCTCTCAAGGTTCTTGGAGAGGGCATTTCTAGAATGGCTTTGACTTTTATGGGGTCAAGCTCTATTCCAGCTTTCCGAACTAAGAATCCGAGGAACTTACCCGACGAGACGCCGAAGAGGCATTTCAAAGGATTCATTCACAGTTTGTGTTTGCGAAGTCGGAAGAAGACTTCTCGAAGGTTTTCAAGATGATCTTCTTTTCTTTTGCTTTTGACGGCGAGGTCATCAACGTAACATTCAAACGTCTTGTGCTGCATAACCTGGAATATTTTCATCATAGCCCTCTGATATGTGGCACCAGCATTTTTCAGATCAAATGGCATGACAGTGTAGCAATACACGCCAAATGGGGTCTGAAAAGATGTATGTTTTTCATCTTCAGGATGCATCTTTATCTGATTGTAGCCAGAGAAACCATCCATGAATGTCATTCGCTCGAATCCACAGGTATTATCAATCATTACCTCTGGTATGGGGAGCGGAAATTTATCATTTGGGCATGCGCCATTCAGGTCTCTATAGTCAATACAGACCCTGATCTGCCCGTTTTTCTTTGTCACGGGGACAATGTTGGCCAACCATTCAGGATGTTGTTCCTCACGGATGAAGCCGACACTTTTGAGTTTTTGAACTTCTTGTTCAATTTTATCCATCACATCTGGACGGAATCTTCTTTGGCCTTGCTTGACAGGCTTGATGTCTTCTTGAAGATTGAGTTTGTGAACCGCTATTTTGGGGTCTAAGCCAGGCATTTCAGCGTAAGACCATGCAAAGCAATCAACGAACTCACGAAGAAAGGCGATATACTCAGGTAACTCATCATCCTTTATATTCTTGCTTATGAATACAGGACGTGGGTTATCTGGTGTTCCCAAGTCTATCTTTTGAACATGATCTTCTGCTGGAAGGTTCGAAGGTGGTTCCTCCACAATATTTTCGGAGGCTTCCAGCTCAACGAAACCTTCTGGGGTTTCAAAAGCATTTCCAGACCAAGGTTTTATTCCTTTCTACTGGTCTTCTTGATCGGTAATTTTCCCAAGGCTTGCTATGAGATGATCCCAATCGCCTGTTGAAACCGGGTCAAAGTAGGCTACTTCTTTTGGAGATCAGGGTTCTTCTGGGTCAGAAGACCACACGTCTGTGCCATCGGACAACTCCTCTTCATTTTCGGAGAAATCGTGCCAATTGGATGAGCTTCCTGGATCTTTGTCAGGTGACTCATCAAAGAGATATCCAGGGAGATCGATGTCTTCATGAACTTGAGATATTGAGGCTTGGTCAGTATACTGACTTTTAAGTCTTTGTGTCAACTGTCTCAGGGGAGTGTCGGGATCATACCCTAACCCGTGTGAAGACTTTTCTACATAGTCGTAGAGTCTCCAATCTTCCAGCTGGCTTTTGGTCAAGACGGGCCCCAATGGCGTGAGAATACTGCGTCATTCTCCCAAACCTACTGGGTTTTGAGCATCATAGCCCATTTTCTTCATAATAGCTTATGCCACAGAACTATATAAGGATAGTTGAGGCATACCTTCATTTTGGAAAGGTTCAAGCATGGAGTTTGATGAAGAAGCATCCGATCTATGGAAGAAGATCAGCTTTTCCTTTGCTGAAGTTGCTGGAACAACGAAGGAAGCTGACGTAGGATCTTCTATGTCAGAAGTTATCTCCATTGGAGTGAGAGCAGGCTGAACTTGCTGAGTGTCAGCTTGGCTTGATGATGTATAGTCTTCTGGCTCTGAATCCGAATCCGTGTCTTGCATGATAGACACGAAAGAGACAACAAATTTGCCCCCAGGCTTTTGCTTTACCTTCTTCACTTTAGCTTATGATGACCAAAGGCTTTGAAGGTTTGAGGGAGATGATGAAGGGAGTTTGAATGCTCTCTTCGGATTTACCGGATGATTTGTTTTCTTCCGGTGATTGTTGAGGAGGCTCGTTGACGCGGTCTTGCTCTTGTTCTAGAGCGAGACGCTGCAAGATCCTTGCATATTCTTCAAGATCAGGCATGGGAGCCAAATCTTCTTCTTCATCAGCTCTTTGTGGCTCAACATGGTTGATTTCCACTGGAGCAATGAGAGGTGCTGGGTCAGCAGCATTTTCTTGTACAGCCTCTTGGTCTTCTTCATCATCAGACCAAGATCCTTGTGGCTGTAGGGGGTTATACCAGATTACTGGCATAAGATGAGTCTCATGGAATCCACTCTTCATCGGAGAGATATTCGCTTGTTTCAAGGGACTCCTCCCACTCGTCTGTGTAGTTGGATTCGAATCCATCATCGGTGTCGCTGGACTCGTATCCATCAATGGAGAATCCAACTACCGAATTGTAAGAGTATGATGCCAAGTGCGTGGCTTCTTTGAATTGAGGTGGCATGAAATCACTGAGAGTGAATTTTCTTACCCTCTTTGAGGTCTCTGGAAGGGATGTTTTTGTTGGCTCCAGTGAAGCGGTAGAGGAAGCCTCTGCCTTTTCTTTGACTTCTTGTTTTGGTTGGGTCTTCTCTTGCCTTTTGAGCTTGAGGAGATGTTTCCTAGCCTACCTTCACTGTTGAGCTGTAGGCTTTGTTTTCACGACCTCCCAATTTTCATCTTCCAGGAGATCGGGATGTACCCATATGGGTTGTCCATCTGGTGTCGGGTAAGGAACCAGTTCCTTGGACGCTTGGGTTGAGTTTATCACCTTGAAGGAAGTAGTGATCTTCTTCTTCGGTGATTTTGATGTTTGTCCACATATCACCATGTTGTCGGAGGCAGACCCATAGTTTTTGTCAAAGGTGATGACTCCATTTTTCCATATCTCGTTTATTTTCTCCCTCACAACGAAGCATTGATTGAGAGGATGCGATATCATCTGGTGGAATGGACAGTACCGAGGATCGTTGGTTTTGCCAACATCACCCGGTCTTTTTTGTTCAGGCAAGGTGAGCTTGCCGTTTGCCACAAGAGCCCCAAAGATTCCATCAACATCTTCACCAAACGGGTATTTCTTATCTACTTGTTCTTTGAAGGCATCTGAGAGTTCAGGTCTCTTACCCGCAGCTTTGTTTTCAGCTTTTTTTGGTGGCTGAGGAGCTGACTTGGTCTGCACATTGAGAACCTCTTTCTTCTTTGGTTTAGAGGTTGCAATGGCGGTTGGCTCTTTTCTTGATGATTTCTGACTGTTGAGGTCTTTAATCACCGTTTCAGCTTCCATGGAAGCTTCTAGGAGTTCTCCCAGTTTTTTTGATTTGTTGTCGATGATCATGGAGCGGATTCTAGCTCTCATGTTGTTTCGGCAGATGTCGACTAGTGACGCTTGTGGCAGTATATCAGAGCATTTGTACGCCATTGCTTTCCACTTATGAATGAAGTCATATGTTGACTCATTCTTCCCCTGTTTTAGGCAGCACAGTTGAGCCATTGTAGTGGGATGATCCTCACTTTTGAAGTGAGTCAGGAAGCGTGTCTCTAGCATGGCCCAGTTTTGGATCGAGTCCTCCGGCAGAGTGGAGTACCAATCGAAGGCCGTACCTTTTAGGGTACTTGCAAAGAGGCGGATCTTGAGTGCATCTTGATCCGCGATAGCTCCCGTCAGGATTTTGAAGTGGATGACGTGCTGTCTGGCTGATCCTTTCCCCGTATATATTTGGAGAGTATGATGCTTGAATTTGGTAGGAAACGGGACCGAGTCCATCCATAAGGGATATGGTGGCTTGATCCCATGCTCCTTGAGTATATCCTCTTCTTTTGCTTTGGCAAGGATACTGTCTACGTCCTTTTTGGTAGGGGCGCGTGACTCATTTTCTTCTCCATTTACCTCATCATCTTGATGATTCGGAGGAGGTTCATTGTTCGCCTGATTTTGGAAGGCGAGGAGAAGGTTTTCCATCAGAGTTTCAATCCTCTGTTGGCCTTGTTCCAACTGCTGGATGCGTGTGATCGCATCATCTTGAGGTGGATTGCGGGGTGGTGGCTCAGAATTTGTAGCCAAGACGTTCATCCTTCGTGATTCGAATGAAGAAACTGTCCTGGTGACTGAGCTGGGGCTCATTCTTTTTGAAGAAGAGCTTGAGGAAGGATCACTCTGCCGTCCTTTGCTTGAAGGAGCAGGGGATTCTTCTGAATGTCTTCTTGTCCTGGAGGCGCTGCGGGTCATCGGACGTCGGACATGGATTTTTGTTGCTGACTTTTGGCGCCTTCTGGTTTTTCCAACCATATGGACGGCAGCAACTTGGTTGGGTCTTTCTTTTTCGACCCATTTGGGAGAGACTTGAAGTGTAGGAGGCTGGGTCCTTTGCTTTTCTAGTCTCTTTTGCCTATACGACGCGCGGCGGCGTATACGACGAGCAACTTGAGCTTCGGTCAGCTCTGGCTGGGCTTTGACGATGAAGGATGTGCTCCCTCGGGCGCAGCAGCCGAGCCTGTCTTCTTTGTAGCTGGGCAAGGACAGGATGCAAACCCTATCCTTTGCCTGTTGCAGCGAAGCTTTAAATTTTTCAAGTTCGGCCCCTGTAGAGATGAAGGGTCGAACTGCAGGTTTGTAGGCCTTAGCAGGTGCTTGCGGAGGCCTTGTGATGCATGACTTGATTTTGGGCTTGTATGAACAGGCCGGCTCATGCTGGTTTGACTTGGGAGTCAGGTTGGAGATGGGTCTCTCCTCTTTCATGTAAGCAAGAGGGTAGAACTGGTTCTCCTTATGTGGGGCCAGAAATGCTAGCTTAGTAGATGTTTGGGACCTTCTCTGTTTTGGTGAAGGTCTTGGGGACCAAATCTTGGGATAGACCTGGTCGTTTGCTGGTCGAGGCTTCGTGGGACTGCCACGGGCTTCGGGCCTTCTGGTGCTCGCCTTTGGTGTCACGGTAGTTACACGTTGAGAGGCGAGTTTCTGCTTCTTGGAAGGAGCAGCTTGTTCCTCGGGAAGTGGGAATGGTCCCAGCGTCCCAAAGACGATAGTCCGGGGAGTCGAGGTCGACCCGGAGCTTAGAGAGTTGCCGAGGGAGTTGACGCTTCGGCAGCTGATGGGGCGCTTGTAGGTGCGCGTAGTTTGCTTCTGTTGAAGAATGAGTTGGTGCTTGTCCTCGTCGAAGGTAATGGTTAGTGAAGCTGCCATTGTTAGTTTTCGAAAAGTTTCTGAAACAAGACCACATCCATTAGTAATCACAAGAATATAATGATCATAAATGGAAAGTTCTATGGTTTTGTCTTTTCAAATTGCTCGAGGAAGATGACCCAAGCAATATGAAGAAGGCAAAACGCCATAGAGGGTACAATTGTTCTGATCGCAGGTATGGTAAGCCCAGAATGAGCGTCCCAATGACTGCTAGAAGCAATTGTGAACTTAAATTCGACTTATCGAGAAGCAAAGCTTACTCGGGGTAAGAAGATTATAAAGTCGGAGCTACAAATGTGCCGGTCGCAATACAGTAGACCCTGAAAGGGCGTACTAGTACCGCTAGACACAAATGTTTTGAGACCGCATCCATGAGATGAGATTCTCTGTTTTAAAAGGTCAAGATTGGATTCATCAAAGAGAGCAGATGGTATTCCGATCTGAACACGGGCTCAGCGATTTCCGCGAGCGCCAGTGCTCAGAAAGAAATGAACCATAATTTCTCGGATCTGAATCCAAAAATGACGAGTTTTTTTTTTGAAAGGCCAATATCGGGTTCATCAAAGAGAGCAAAAGGCGCTCCAATTTGAACACGGGCTCAGCGATTTCCGCGAGCGCCAGTGCTCAGAAAAGAGAAGACCAAGATTTCTCCAATCTAAACCCAAAATGACGGAAGTTTTTTTTTTGAAGATTTTTAAAAAAAAAAAATCTTTTTATTTATTTATTGATTTATTAATTTATTATTTTTTTTAAGATTTTTTTTTGAAAATTTTTTTATTTTTTATTTTAAAATTTTTATTTTTAAAATTTTTATTTTTAAAAATTTTATTTTTTGAAAAAATTTATTTAAAAGACGAGAGAGTACACATAAGCCTCCTAACCCGGTCTTATAAAATCTCGATTGATAGAATTGCCCCTAGGTAAAGGTAGGATTACTTAATGAACCCGTTTGGAGGACCCTTGCCTAGAATAGTCAAGCTGTCTCCACACTCTGGACAAGGCTTTTCTTGAATCAACCATGATCAAAGTGTTGGAATTTGAGATGAACTTAAGATGACTTTAGAGTCTTTTGATAAATTAAAGTAATTAGTATCTCAAGTATGGTTTTGAGTTGGAATTCTTGTCAACACATTGTCACAAACGTGATGTTAATAGATTGGTATTGATAGAGCTTAAAAAAAGAAATCAGAATTGGAAACAGAATTGAAACAGCCAGGAATTAAGAATTCCTGATGCAGAGCACGCGGTCGACCGGGCTCTTCATGCGGTCGACCGAGCAAGAAGAAACCTGCAGAAAACAGAAAAAGGCACCTCTCAGTTATTTTCGTGACACAGTGTGTCTTCGGTCGACCGGGACCCCAGGATGTCGACCGAGCTCGAAATTGTCTGTTTTCCAGTCAGTGTCTTCGGTCGACCGAGCAAGCCATGATGTCGACCGAGCACGGGAACCAGAGTTGCGCAGAATTAGAAGTTGAGCACGAAAATTCAGCATACTTATCTAATTTGTTTGGGACTCTTTCTAAACGAATTGTAGCCCGTTTTAAACACAATTAGGGGTTACTAAAACCTATATAAAGGCATGTATGGGTCGTTCTAAAGATACACCAAGAAGAGACACCAGAGAGAGAAGAAGAGAAGAAAAAAGAGAGAGAGTTCTTGAGAGAAAGCAGAAGCTGCTGCTGTGTTGCTGTTGTGCTGATGTGGTGATGTTTTCTACAGCAATTGTGGACGAGATTATGCTCTAGAAGATGGTGATTCGTCCATGAGTTAAGTGTCTCTCTTTTATGCTTTAATTTCAATTTGTAAGGGATTGAGAGAGAGAGAATTGTAGAGGGGAAGGGCAGTAGACAGAGTTGATCTTATATTCTGTTTTTACATCAAGTTGGTGCTTGGTGTTTAGGGTTTGGTGATCCTATCTGTGGGTGCAGATAAATTGTAAAGGGAGTCGGTGCTTCCTAGATAGTTGGTGCTATCTGAAACTAAAGGGAGTAGGTGCTTCCTAGATAGTTGGTGCTATCTGAAACTCAAGGGAGTAGGTGCTTCCTAGATAGTTGGTGCTATCTGAAACTAAGGGTTGGTGCTCTTTGTCGTTGTAGCGACTAAATATATTCAGACCTGTACCGGATCGGTGTTCGGACGGTTTTGATCCGTGGACGTAGCCTTTTGGTGAACCACGTTAAATCTGGTGTCATTGTGTGGTTTGACTTGTTTTGTTGTTGAATTGGACCTGTTTTTAGAAATCACTGATTCACCCCCCCCTCTCAGTGATCGCGGTATCCAACAATTGGTATCAGAGCGAGGTTCCCTTGATCAGTTTAATACGCTAAGGGTGATCTCTTGTCAAATCACATGGCAGTCAATACAGGGAATATGAAAGCACCTCTGTTTGATGGTTCTAATTACTCTTTCTGGAAGATTAGGATGCAAGCCTTCATCAAATCTCTTGGCTATGATGTTTGGGAGGCTGTCAGAGTCGGTTACAATGCTGCCAACGTACCCAATGATACTGCATCGAAGAAGTTGGCAGACAACGACTCCAAGGCGCAGAATGCACTCTTTAGTGGCCTTGTGGACAGCGAACTTGTCAAAGTAATTGCATGCAAAACAGCCAAGGAAATTTGGGACAAGTTGCAAAGCATACATGAAGGTGATGAGAAGATTAAAGAAGCCAAATTGCAAACTCATCGCTCTCAATTTGAATCTCTTCGCATGGAGGAAAGCGAGAATGTTGACTCATATTTGCAACGAGTGAATGAAGTCACGAATGACATTCGTGGACTAGGGGAGGAGATTAAAGAGCCGGTCATCGTCAAAAAGGTTCTAAGATCTCTTCTTCCTCGGTTTGATTCAAAAGTCTCAGCCATTGAAGAAGCCAAAGATCTGAATGCATTTTCCATGGATGAATTACATGGTTCTCTAACTGCCTATGAGATGCGCATAGGAAAGACGTCTTCATCTGATAAAGAAGCGGCCTTCAAAGTTCAGAAAAAGGCAAAAGAGACTGCTGGTCATGATGTTGATTCTGATGATGATGAGCTTGAGGCTCAATTTGTTAGAAAGTTGAAGAAAGGAAGCATTGGCAAGTACAAAGGGAAGCTACCCTTTAAATGCTTCAATTGTGGAGGTATTGGTCACTTTCCTGCGAAGTGTCCGCTAAAAGAAGACAATGAAAGTGACTCTTATGCTGAAAAGAGTAAAGGAAAGAGAAATTTCAGAAAAAGGGGCAAAGCTAAAAACTTTCTATGTCAACAAGATGACAGCACGTCTGAAACTTCAGACGATGATGAATCAACCGAAGCTCTCTTCATGGTCACTGTTGAAGAAGAAGAAGAGCTAGATCCGGAAGAGGATGAGGAGGCTGAAGTCAATCTTGAAGAGGAACTCATAGCCGCACTTGAGGAGCTAAGCATGGAACGCAAATCAAGTAAGAAAAATCTGAAACTTCTCCATGAATCTGAAAGTTCTATTATTTCTTTGAAAACTCAAGTAGAAGAATATAAAAGAATGGTAGAAGTCCTTGAAAACCAAATAAGTATAAAAAAGGAAGAGGCTATGAAACTTGAAACTGAGATCGCTAGAGCAAAGGCTGAAAATTTGGAAAATAGTAAAAAACTCAAAGCGCTCCAAGCGATTGAAGGGACTATGAAACTCAATGAACTACTGAAAGTTCAAAGACCAGCCCACTTCAGATTTGGTCTAGGATTTGAGAAAGGTGAATCCTCTAAGATTGCACCTCCTAAAAGGAAAGAGCTTGTGAAGCAAGTCACTGCACCCTCTAACTCTATGAAGCCCACTCAACCTAGAAAGGAGTCCATTCCTGTTAGAAAGGTAATGAAGACTAACCAGCCACAAAGAAGATACAAATTCTATGGTTATTGCTATCATTGTAATATGTTTGGACATAAAAGAGCTGATTGCAAATTCTATGTTAGAAACAGCCCACTTGTGACTAGGAACCCTTTTTCAATCCTAAACAGCCACAAAATTGAGTGCTATATATGTCATAATTATGGACACTTGGCTAGGGATTGTAGGTTGCCTATTGCTAACAAATTTCAGGTTGAAAAGAAACCCAAGTTAGTCAAGGCTTGGAGAGCAAAGAAAAGTGCAGAAAGTTCCAAAGAATCTCTCATTGTGCAAACGGCATTCAATGCACAAAAGAAGACAGCACCATGGGTCCTTGATAGTGGTTGTTCAAGCCATATGACTGGTGATAAAGAGAAATTCATCAAATTACAGCACTATGAAGGCGGTTCAGTAAAGTTTGGCAACAATGATGGTGCCAAAATCTGCGGAAAAGGTGTTATTCAGCTTATGGCAAACAAGATCAGATCGGAAGAAGTCTTATATGTGTCTGGATTGAGACACAACCTGCTTAGTGTGAGCCAGATCTGTGACAAGGGTCATGAAGTTATCTTCACAAAGAATGGGTTTGCCATCAAGAAGAGTAGCAACGGCAAAACAGTGGCAACTGGATCAAGAACTGCTGGAAATCTCTATACATTGTCAGATGGAGCTGAAAAGACCTGCTTGATGAGTCGGACAGAGGAAAGTTGGTTGTGGCACAAACGCCTTGGGCATCTAAGCTTTGACAACATGTCAAAGATTTGCAATTCAAAGGCTGTAAGAGGCATGTCTAAAGTTGAAAAGCCTTCCAATCCCATTTGCGACTCTTGCCAAAAGGGAAAGCAAACGAGGGTCATGTTCAAGTCAAAGGAGCATCATTCAAAGAAACCTCTTGAGCTAGTGCACACTGATCTCTGTGGACCGATGCGAACTCAAAGCACCAATGGAGATAAGTATTTCATGTTATGCATTGATGATTATACTCGTATGACATGGGTATTGTTTCTTAAGCATAAGCATCAAGCACTTGATCGTTTTAAAGTGTTTAAAGCACAGGTTGAAAATCAATTGGAAAAACGTATCAAGATCTTAAGGTCTGATCGTGGAGGCGAGTTCACATCTGAAGAGTTCACTAAATATTGTGAACATCATGGCATTCAAAGACAGTACTCAGCCCCTAGAACTCCACAGCAAAATGGAGTTGTGGAACGGAAGAATCGCACCGTACAAGAGATGGCTCGTACGATGCTAAGTGAAAGCAAGATGGCTGACAAGTATTGGAAAGAGGCAATTCATACGGCTGTATACATTCAAAATCGATGCTTGATCAGGCCACATGAAGTCAAAACTCCCTATGAGCTATGGTTTGGAAGAAAAGCAACAGTCAAGCACTTCAGAGTCTTCGGCAGCAAGTGTTACATCAAGCGGCTCGAACAAAATCCGGGCAAATTTGAAGAAAGAGCTGACGAAGGTATATTTCTGGGTTACTCCTCTACTAGCAAGGCATATAGGTGTCTTAACAAAAGAACCAGAAAAATCATAGAAAGTGCTGATGTGAGAATTGATGAAAACCATGAATCCAAGAATGGAACTCATAATGACAGTCCAGTTTATGAGGACTCGAGTGAGATTGATGATGAGATGGCTGAATCTAATGATTCTGAGAAATCAAAGGATGACTCAGAAGATACTTCACCTAAGAAGCACAGCACTTGGGTAGAGCAACACCCTAAGGATCAAATCATTGGAGATCCTAAGGCAGGCGTTCAAACTAGACAAAGTGTAGTTAGCAATTACTCACTTGTGTCCACCATTGAACCCAAGACTGTGGCTGAAGCCAGTCTCGATGATAGCTGGTTGAAATCTATGCATGAGGAGTTGGAGCAAATTGAGAAGAACTCCACATGGGAACTTGTTCCTAGACCTACTGATAAGAATGTTATTGGTACTAAATGGGTCTTTAGGAATAAGCTGAATGAAGATGGTCAAGTCATTAGAAACAAAGCAAGGTTGGTTTGTAAAGGCTATGCTCAAGTTGAAGGCATAGATTTTGAAGAGACCTTTGCACCGGTGGCTCGTCTGGAAGCTATTCGAATGTTTCTTGCATTGGCAGCATACAAAACCTTCAAGGTATTTCAGATGGACGTAAAGTCAGCTTTCTTGAATGGTTTACTTGAAGAAGAAGTCTACATTGAGCAACCTGATGGTTTTCTCATCAGCAAAAATTCAGATCTAGTATGCAAGTTGAAAAAGGCTCTTTATGGACTGAAACAAGCGCCAAGGGCGTGGTATGCAAGGCTGGACCTATATCTCCGCAAGATCGGTTTTGGAAAAGGACTTGTTGATAGCAATCTATATGTCAAAACTGAGTTAAGCAAACAGCTGGTTGTCATTGTTTATGTTGATGACATAATCTTTGGTGGCAATGATGAGGAGATGTGCAGGAATTTTGCAGAAGAGATGAAGAAAGAATTTGAGATGTCGATGCTTGGAGAATTAAAGTTCTTTCTTGGTTTACAAGTTCAGCAGCTGAAACATGGTATCTTCATATCACAAATGAAGTACATTAAGGAAATGCTGAAACGGTTCAATATGGAAGACAGCAAGCCAGTGAGCACACCAATGTCAACGAACACGAAGCTTAGCAAAGATGATAAGGCCTCGTCCGTTGATTATACCACCTATCGCTCTATGATTGGAAGCTTGCTTTACTTGACTGCTACAAGACCAGATCTTCTACAAGCAGTATGTATGGTTGCACGTTTTCAAGCAGCACCAACTGAAACGCACCTTACAGCAGTGAAAAGAATCTTTCGATATCTGAAAGGTACTATGGAGCTTGGTATCTGGTATCCCAAAGGAAAATCCTTCACACTAGTTGCATATTCTGATGCCGATTGGGCTGGATGCGTAGATGATCGCAAGAGTACTAGCGGCGGCGCATTTTATCTTGGAGAAAGATTAGTTGCTTGGCATAGTAAAAAGCAAGACTCAGTATCCCTTTCGACAGCGGAAGCGGAATATATTGCAGCGGCAACTTGTTGTACGCAAGTGTTATGGATGCGGCAAATGCTCTCTGATCTAGGAGTTCCTACAACGGATCCTACGCCGATCCTATGTGACAACACGAGTGCAATTCATATATCTAAGAATCCTGTTCAGCACTCTCGAACAAAGCATGTAGCAATTCGTTATCATTTTCTTAAAGATAAAGTTGCTGATGGAGAGGTCAAGTTGGAGTATGTTCCAACAACTGAGCAAGTGGCTGATATTTTCACGAAACCTCTGCCAAAGGAAGTCTTTGAGTATCTCCGGAAAAAGTTAGGAGTTACTCACTCTCCTAAACCGTAGGAGTTGTGCTTGACAGGGGGAGCAATGCATTCATTGAATATCCTATTCGCTCCTCGGTTTGGTCCCTTTGGATTTGTTGTCAAAGGGGGAGAGATGTTATGCTACGATAGCAAGGAGAGATGTTATGCTATGTTAGCAAGGAGAGATGTTATACTATGAAAGCTAGGGGGAGATTGTGACAGTGCATGGTTGATATTTCCGAATTTCAGAATTGGTTCCAAGTGAGTATTGAAAAGAACTTGGAAGAGCTGCAAGCTGGAGTTGAAAGTGTTGAAGTTCCAATAGTGTTGCCAACAATTCCAAAGGGGGAGATTGTTGGAATTTGAGATGAACTTAAGATGACTTTAGAGTCTTTTGATAAATTAAAGTAATTAGTATCTCAAGTATGGTTTTGAGTTGGAATTCTTGTCAACACATTGTCACAAACGTGATGTTAATAGATTGGTATTGATAGAGCTTAAAAAAAGAAATCAGAATTGGAAACAGAATTGAAACAGCCAGGAATTAAGAATTCCTGATGCAGAGCACGCGGTCGACCGGGCTCTTCATGCGGTCGACCGAGCAAGAAGAAACCTGCAGAAAACAGAAAAAGGCACCTCTCAGTTATTTTCGTGACACAGTGTGTCTTCGGTCGACCGGGACCCCAGGATGTCGACCGAGCTCGAAATTGTCTGTTTTCCAGTCAGTGTCTTCGGTCGACCGAGCAAGCCATGATGTCGACCGAGCACGGGAACCAGAGTTGCGCAGAATTAGAAGTTGAGCACGAAAATTCAGCATACTTATCTAATTTGTTTGGGACTCTTTCTAAACGAATTGTAGCCCGTTTTAAACACAATTAGGGGTTACTAAAACCTATATAAAGGCATGTATGGGTCGTTCTAAAGATACACCAAGAAGAGACACCAGAGAGAGAAGAAGAGAAGAAAAAAGAGAGAGAGTTCTTGAGAGAAAGCAGAAGCTGCTGCTGTGTTGCTGTTGTGCTGATGTGGTGACGTTTTCTACAGCAATTGTGGACGAGATTATGCTCTAGAAGATGGTGATTCGTCCATGAGTTAAGTGTCTCTCTTTTATGCTTTAATTTCAATTTGTAAGGGATTGAGAGAGAGAGAATTGTAGAGGGGAAGGGCAGTAGACAGAGTTGATCTTATATTCTGTTTTTACATCAAGTTGGTGCTTGGTGTTTAGGGTTTGGTGATCCTATCTGTGGGTGCAGATAAATTGTAAAGGGAGTCGGTGCTTCCTAGATAGTTGGTGCTATCTGAAACTAAAGGGAGTAGGTGCTTCCTAGATAGTTGGTGCTATCTGAAACTCAAGGGAGTAGGTGCTTCCTAGATAGTTGGTGCTATCTGAAACTAAGGGTTGGTGCTCTTTGTCGTTGTAGCGACTAAATATATTCAGACCTGTACCGGATCGGTGTTCGGACGGTTTTGATCCGTGGACGTAGCCTTTTGGTGAACCACGTTAAATCTGGTGTCATTGTGTGGTTTGACTTGTTTTGTTGTTGAATTGGACCTGTTTTTAGAAATCACTGATTCACCCCCCCCTCTCAGTGATCGCGGTATCCAACACAAAGAACGCAGTTGGTTTAACCTTAGTGGTCTATGTCTTTTTTTGTTTTTATATATATATATATATATATTTTTAGATCTTTAATGAACTCATCGAAGAGAAACGATGGCCCAAAACCTTAGTCGAACAGGCTCAACATTTCTGCAAGCACGATGAACGATAGGAAAGGATCAAGGTTTCTCAATTTTGAATCCAAACTGAAAAATCTGATTTTTTTTATTTTTTTTGTTTTTTATATATATATTTTTAGATCTTTAATGAACTCATCGAAGAGAAACGATGGCCCAAAACCTTAGTCGAACAGGCTCAACAATTCTGCAAGTGCGATGAACGATAGGAACGGATCAAGGTTTCTCAATTTTGAATCCAAAATGAAAAATCTGTTTTTTTTTTATTTTTTTATTTTTTTATATATATATTTTAAGATCTTTAATGAACTCATCGAAGAGAAACGATGGCCCAAAACCTTAGTCGAACAGGCTCAACATTTCTGCAAGCGCGATGAACGATAGGAACGGATCAAGGTTTCTCAATTTTGAATCCAAACTGAAAAATCTGATTTTTTTGTTTTTTGGTTTTATATATATATATATTTTTAGATCTTTAATGAACTCATCGAAGAGAAACGATGGCCCAAAACCTTAGTCGAACAGGCTCAACATTTCTGCAAGCGCGATGAACGATAGGAACGGATCAAGGTTTCTCAATTTTGAATCCAAACTGAAAAATCTGATTTTTTTTGTTTTTTTTTATATATATATTTTAGATCTTTAATGAAATCATCGAAGAGAATCGATGGCCCGAAACCTTAGTCGAACAGGCTCAACATTTCTGCAAGCGCGATGAACGATAGGAACGGATCAAGGTTTCTCAATTTTGAATCCAAAATGAAAAAATCTGATTTTTTGTTTTTTTTTTTGAAAAGAGAAAGAGTGAAAATAAATTCAAAGAATTAGAAATTTCCAAGAAATCTCATCTCATTTTTTTTTAGATGCGGAATCCAACATAGGCCCCCAATTAGAAAGTAGCCAAGGAATCGAGAAAAGAAATATAAGCATAGAGCAAAAGATATGATATGCAAATATTTCATTTCTAGCATCGTGTTCTCAAATGAACGTGTCCCATCGGGTGTGCCAGCTTGATGGACCGCGCTCCTGCGCCTGGTCCTACCGAGGTCGGCGTACGTGAGAGTCAGTTGGGTCCGACCCTTTCGTAACCGTGGGGGCAAGGGCGTGCATCAACATTTCTTTTGTGTGGGTGTGCCAGATTTTCTATTTTACTTGGAATTGTAAGTGGTGATCCGGAGATCAACCTTCGCAAGTAAAAAGGAAATCAACTTCTTTCAAGTTTTCCACTGCACATATATTTAAGAAAAGAGACATTTTCTTGATTTGCCGTGAAAGGCAATTTTTTTGGCATTTATAGCCGATTTTGGCGTTTATAGCCTATTTTTGGCGTTTATAGCCGATTTACAATCCTTATCAATAATGAAAGACAAGAGTTGTGATTTTTGTCTCTTTAAAAAAAATACAAACTATAATGAAAAGCAAGAAAAGAGGATCTAACTTCTCAGGAGATTGTGGGGGACCCGTTCAGATTAACGGTCGCAAGCCATATGCGGACTTCGCCATCATCCATGCAGATGAGAACAGAGGATGCTATTGATTCGCTTGGCTTGGCTATAACCTCAAGGAGGCAGAAGGAGGAGGCAAGGACCTTAGGGGGGGGGGGGTACCCCCAAGGGACTTTTGTCACCTTGTAGCGATGGTCGGTGTAGAACTTCCGCAGAGTTTTCTCTCTTTCCTTTGAATTTCTGTGCTTTGTCTGTGTCTCTGTGTTTTTTCCGATGATCTCTGTGTTTTTTCCGATCTTTATGTTTTTTCTGATCTGGATTTCTTTGGAATGCTCTCCTATTTATAGGCTTTTAGGTAGCCATTTAGGAGGGTTTATGAGCCTTAATTGAGGGCATTTAATCGCCTTTAATCGCCATGATGGGAGGAGTTTCATGGGTTAAATGCCATGAATCTCTTGACTTGTAACTCCCGGATGCTTGCTTCTGATTGGTCAGTCCAAAGAAATGGATTAATGACTGTAATAAAGCTAGTCAATTAATCGCATTAAGTGGTCGCCGAGCAGTTGAAGAGTCGCGGGCCGTGCCGCGTCTTTTGGGATTCTTCTGGCGATGATCATCGATGGCTCTTTATGTAGATCGACATCGGATGACCATGTAACTTCAGGTGTTGGTTGCCAACAGCGGGTCGGTGCCATCTGTCCTGTCGATTTCTCGATCGGTCGGGTAGAAAGCACACTTTTTTTGGTTGACCAGTTGGCGATCAATGTAGATTTCGATACTCTTGATGATTAAACCATGTTTTTGACAGATGTCAGAGGATTTGGTGTCTCAAAAGTATGAATTTTGGAAAATACTAGGGGCCGGACGCTTTGAATCACGAAAAAATGGCGAAAAACGTGGTTTCCGGGGCCCACCGGGCGATCCCGGGCCCCAGGGTCGCTGGGGCCTGCGACCCTGGGGGTTTTTCCCCCTTTTGTCCTGTTTTGTGTCCGTTTTTGCTGTTTTTTCGATTCTTTTTTCTTCTGTATTTTTCCTTGACATTTTTGATCATTTATTGGCCTGATTTTCCTGTAGAAAACCTGATGAGAATCCTTGCATTTTATTTTGCAAAGTTTCCAATTTCCTGAGAAAGCCGAAGACTTAGATCTTGAAGAGGCAAAGTGTCAAGGAAAGTCTTCGGCTTTCTCAAGAAATTGGAAACTATGCAAAATAAAATGCAAGGATTCTCATTAGGTTTCCTACAGGGAAATCAAGCCAATAAATGGTCAAAAATGTCAAGAAAAAATACAGAAGAAAAAATGAATAAAAAAACAGCAAAAACGGACACAAAACGGGACAAAAAGGGGAAAAAAACCCCAGGGTCGCAGGCCCCTGCGACCCTGGAGCCCGGGATCGCCGGGAAGGCCCCGAAAACCCCACTTTTCGCCGTTTTTTCGCGATTCGAAGCATCCGGCCTCTGGTAGTTTCCAAAACTCATACTTTTGAGACACCAAATCCTCTGACATCCGTCAAAAACACGGGTCAATCATCAAAAGTATCGAAAAGAACATTGATCGCCACCCGGTCAACCAAAAAAAAGTGTGCTTTCTACCCGACCGATCGAGAAATCGACAGGACAGATGGCACTGACCCGCTGTTGGCAACCAACACCTGAAGTCACATGGTCATCCGATGTCGATCTACATGAAGATCCATCGATGATCATTACCAGAAGAATCCCAAAAGACGCGGCACGGCCCGCGACTCTTCAACTGCTCGGCGACCACTTAATGCGATTAATTGACTAGCTTTATTACAGTCATTAATCCATTTCTTTGGATGGACCAATCAGAAGCAAGCATCCGAGAGTTACAAGTCAAGAGATTCATGGCATTTAACCTATGAAACTCCTCCCATCATGGCGATTAAAGGCAATTAAATGCCCTCAATCTCCTCCGGCCAATCAGAAGCCAAGAAAAAGGAGTTACAAAATAAAGATTTAAATCCTGTAACTCCTCCCATTATGCGGCTTAATGACAATAAAAGCCCATAAACCCTCCTAAATGGCTACCTAAAAAGCCTATAAATAGGAGATCTCTCCAAGAAGAAAGAGATCGAAGAAAAATCACAGACAGAGACACAGACAAAGCACAGAAATTCAGAGAAGGAAAAGAGAGAAAACTCTGCGGAAATCCTACATCGACCACCGCTACAAGGTGACAAAAGTCCCTTGGGGGTACCCCCCCCCAAGGTCCTTGCCTTCTCCTTCTGCCTCCAAATGGCTTAGACGTGGCTTTTTAGCCCGTCTACTCGGCTTTTTATTGGACATAGGACCTCCTTTTGGTCTTTGTCCTCTAAAAACCTGAGGTTATAGCCAAGCCAAGCGAATCAATAGCATCCTCTGTTCTCATCTGCATGGATGATGGCGAAGCCCACATATGGCTTGCGACCGTCAATCTAAACGGGTCCCCCACAATCTCCTGAGAAGTTAGATCCTGCTTTTCTTGCTTTTCATTGTAGTTTGTATTTTTTTTAAAAGAGACAAAAATCACAACTCTTGTCTTTCATTATTGATAAGGATTGTAAATCGGCTATAAACGCCAAAATCGGGTATAAACGCCAGAAACCGGCTATAAACGCCAAAATCGGCTATAAATGCCAAAAAATCGCCTTTCACGACAAACCAAGAAAAATGTCTCTTTTCTTAAATATATGTGCAATGGAAAACTTGAAAGAAGTTGATTTCCTTTTTACTTGCGAAGGTTGATCTCCGGATCACCACTTGCAATTCGAAGTAAAATAGAAAATCTGGCACACCCACACAACAAAAATGTTGATGCGCGCCTCTGCCCCCGGTTATGAAAGGGTCGGACCCAACAGACTCCTACGTCCGCCAACCTCGGTAGAACCGAGCAGGAGCGCGGTCCATCAAGCTGGCACACCCGGTGGGACTCGTTTATTTGAGAACACGATGCTAGAAATGAAATATTTGCATATCATAGATTTTGCTCTATGCTTATATTTCTTTTCTCGATTCCTTCGCTACTTTATAATTGGTGGCCTATGTTGGATTCCGCATCTAAAAAAAATGAGATGAGATTTTTTGGAAATTTCTAATTCTTTGAATTTATTTCCGCTCTTTCTCTTTTCAAAAAAAAAAATTAGATTTCTCATTTTGGATTCAAAATTGAGAAACCATGATCCGTTCCTATCGTTCATCGCGCTTGCAGAAATGTTGAGCCTACTCGACTAAGGTTTTGGGCCATCGTTTCTCTTCGATGAGTTCATTAAATATCTAAAAAATATATATAAAAAATAAAAAATAAAAAAAATTAGATTTCTCATTTTGGATTCAAAATTGAGAAACCTTGATCCGTTCCTATCGTTCATCGCGCTTGCAGAAATGTTGAGCCTGTTCGACTAAGGTTTTGGGCCATCATTTCTCTTCGATGAGTTCATTAAAAATAAAATATATATATATATAAAATTAGATTTTTCATTTTGGATTCAAAATTGAGAAACCTTGATCCGTTCCTATCGTTCATCGCGCTTGCAGAAATGTTGAGCCTGTTCGACTAAGGTTTTGGGCCATCGTTTCTCTTCGATGAGTTCATTAAAAATAAAATATATATATATATAAACAAAAAAAAAGACATAGACCACTAAGGTTAAACCAACTGTGTTCTTTGATCATGGTTGATTCAAAGAAAAGCCTTGTCCAGAGTGTGGAGACAGCTTGACTGTTCTAGGCAAGGGTCCTCCAAACGGGTTCATTAAGTAATCCTACCCTTACCTGGGGGCAATTCTATCAATCAAGATTTCATAAGACCGGGTTAGGAGGCCTATGTGTACTCTCTCGTCTTTTAAATAAAATTTTTTTAAAAAATAAAAACTTTAAAATAAAAAAAAAATTCAAAAAAAAATCTTAAAATAAAAAAATAAAAAATAAAAAAAAGATTTTTTTTAAAAAAAATCTTTAAAATCTTCAAAAAAAAAAAAAAAACTTCCGTCATTTTGGGTTTAGATTGGAGAAATCTTGGTCTTCTCCTTTCTGAGCACTGGCGCTCGCGGAAATCGCTGAGCCCGTGTTCAGATTGGAGTGCCTTTTGCTCTCTTTGGTGAACCCGATATTGGCTTTTCAAAAAAAAAAACTCGTCATTTTTAGATTCAGATTCGAGAAATTATGGTTCATTTCTTTCTGAGCACTGGCGCTCGCGGAAATCGCTGAGCCCGTGTTCAGATTGGAATACCATCTGCTCTCTTTGATGAATCCAATCTTGACCTTTCAAAACAGAGAATCTCATCTCATGGATGCGGTCTCAAAACATTTGTGTCTAGCGGTACTAGTACGCCCTTTCAGGGTCTACTGTATTGCGACCGGCACATCTGTAACTCCAAACTTTATATTCTTCTTATCTCAAGCAAGCTTTGCTTCTCGATAAGTTGAATTTAAGTTCACAATTGCTTCTAGCAGTCACTGGGACGCTCATTCTGGGCTTACCATACCTGCGATCAGAACAATTGTACCCTCTATGGCATTTTGCCTTCCTCATATTGCTTGGGTCATCTCCCTCGAGCAATTTGAAAAGACGAAACCATAGAACTTCCCATTTATGATCATTATATTCTTGTGATTACTAATGGATGTAGTCTTGTTTCAGAAATTTTTGAAAAAAAACTAACAATGCCAACATCGCTTACCATTACCTTCGATGAGAACAAGCACCAAATCATGCTTCAACAGAAGCAAACTGCGCGCACCTACAAGCACCCCATCAGCTGCCAAAGCTTCGCTGCAACAAGCGAAGGACAAGGTTCGCATCCTGTCCTTGCCCAGCTGCAAAGAAGACAGGCTCGGCTGCTGCGCCAGAGGGAGCACATCCTTCATCATCAAAGCCCAACCAGAGCTGACCGAAGCTCAAATTGCTCGTCGTATACGCCGCCGCGCGTCATACCGGCAAAAGAGACTAGAGAAGCAAAGGACCCAGCCTCCTACACTTCAAGTCTTTCCCAAATGGGTCGAAAAAGAAAGACCCAACCTAGTTGCTGCCGTCCATATGGTTGGAAAAACCAGAAGGCGCCAAAAATCAACAACAAAAATCCATGTCCGACGTCCGATGACCCGCAGCATCTCCAGGACAAGAAGACATTCAGAAAAATCCCCTGCTCCTTCAAGCAAAGGACGGCAGAGTGATCCTTCTTCAAGCTCTTCTTCAAAAAGAATGAGCCCCAGCTCAGTCACCAGGACAGTTTCTTCGTTCGAATCACGAAGGATGAATGTCTTGGCTACAAATTCTGAGCCACCACCCCGCAATCCACCTCCAGAAGATGCGATCACCCGCATCCAGCAGTTGGAACAGGGCCAGCAGAGGATTGAAGCTCTGATGGAAAACCTTCTCCTCGCCTTCCAAAATCAGGCGAACAATGAACCTCCTCCGAATCATCAAGATGATGGGGTAAATGGAGAAGAAAATGAGTCACGCGCTCTTACCAAAAAGGACGTAGACAGTATCCTCGCCAAAGCAAAAGAAGAGGATATACTCAAGGAGCATGGGATCAAGCCACCATATCCCTTATGGATGGACTCGGTCCCGTTCCCCACAAAATTCAAGCATCCTACTCTCCAAACATATACGGGGAAAGGATCAGCCAGACAGCACGTCATCCACATCAAGATCCTGACGGGAGCTATCGCGGATCAAGATGCACTCAAGATCCGCCTCTTTGCAAGTACCCTAAAAGGTACGGCCTTCGATTGGTACTCCACTCTGCCGGAAGACTCAATCCAAAACCGGGCCATGCTAGAGACACGCTTCCTGACTCACTTCAAAGGTGAGGATCACCCCGATACTATGGCTCAGCTGTGCAGCCTAAAACAGGGGGAGAATGAATCAACATATGACTTCATTCACAAGTGGAAAGCAATGGCATATAAATGCTCTGATGTATTGCCACAAGCGTCGCTAGTCGATATTTTCCGAAACAACATGAGAGCCAGAATCCGCTCCATGATCATCGGCAACAAATCAAAAAACCTGGGAGAACTCCTAGAAGCTTCCATGGAAGCTGAAACGGTGATTAAAGACCTCAACAGTCAGAAATCATCAAGAAAAGAGCCAACCGCCATTGCAACCTCTAAACCAAAGAAAAAAGAGGTCCTCAATGTGCATACCAAGTCAGCTCCTCAGCCACCAAAGAAAGCTGAAAATAAAGTTGCTGGTAAGAGACCTGAACTCTCAGATGCCTTCAAAGAACGAGTAGAGAAGAAATACCCGTTTGATGAAGATGTTGATGAAATCTTCGGGGCTCTTGTGGCAAATGGCAAGCTCATCTTTCCTGAACCAAAAAGACCGGGTGATGTTGGCAAAACCAACGATCCTCGGTACTATCCATACCACCAGATGATCTCACATCCTCTCAATCAATGCTTCGTTGTGAGGGAGAAAATAAACGAGATGTGGAAAAACGGAGTCATCACCTTTGACAAAAACTATGGGCCTGCCTCCGTCAACATGGTGACATGTGGACAAACATCAAAATCACCGAAGAAAAAGACCACTACTTCCTTCAAGGTGATAAACTCAATCCAAGCGTCCGAGGAACTGGTTCCTTACCCGACACCAGACGGACAACCGATATGGGTACATCCCGATCTCCTGGAAGATGAAAATTGGGAGGTCGTGAAAACAAAGCCTACAGCTCAACAGCGAAGGCAGGCTAGGAAGCATCTCCTCAAGCTCAAACGGCAAGAGAAGACCCAGCCAAAACTAGAGGTCAAAGAAAAGGCAAAGGCTTCCTCTACCGTTTCCCTGGAGGCAACAAAAATATCCCTTCCAGAGACTTCAAAGGGGGTAAGAAAATTCACTCTCAGTGATTTCATGCCACCTCAATTCAAAGAAGCCATGCAGGAGGCATCATACTCTCGCAATTCGGTAGTTGGATTCTCCATTGATGGATACGAGTCCAGCGACACCGATGATGGATTCGAATCTAACTACACAGATGAGTGGGTGGAGTCCCTTGAAACAGGAGAATATCTCTCCGATGAAGAATGGGTTCCTGAGTCTCATCTTATGCCAGTAATCTGGTATAACCCCCTACAGCCACAAGGATCCTGGTCTGATGATGAAGAAGACTAAGAGGCTGTACAAGAAAATGCTGCTGACTCAGCACCTCTCATTACTCCAGTGGAAATCAACCACGTTGAGCCACAAAGAGTTGATGAAGAAGAAGATCCGGCTCCCATGCCTGATCTTGAAGAATATGCAAGGATCTTGCAGCGACTCGCTCTAGATTAAGAGCAAGACCGCGTCAACGAGCCTCCTCGCAACCCAGAGCCAGAAGTCCCTGAAGACCACCAGGTACATCCTCCCTTAACTCCTGAAAATGGAGAAAATTGCTGGATAGATGATCCTCTTACATCCGAGGATGAGTCTGACTCCGATCAGGCAACGTCTCCCGTCAGAGCTTCCTGTAATGTGATAATTCGGGATTATAGCTCTTCCGAAGCATCGTCTGATGAGAGCACTTACACTCCGGCGACACCTAGCAATGTATCTGATGGACCGCGCTCCCGGATGCCCGGGGTTCCTACCGAGGTCGGCGGACGTGGGAGTCCGTTTGGTTCCGACCCTTTCGTAACCGGGGGGCAAAGGGGGCGTGCATCAACATTTCTTTTTTTTTTTGTGGGTGTGTCAGATTTTCTATTTTTACTTGGAATTGCAAGTGGTGATCCGGAGATCAACCTTCGCAAGTAAAAAGGAAATCAACTTCTTTCAAGTTTTCCATTGCACATATATTTAAGAAAAGAGACATTTTTCTTGGTTTGCCGTGAAAGGCGATTTTTTTTGGCATTTATAGCCGATTTTGGCGTTTATAGCCGATTTTTGGCGTTTATAGCCGATTTTGGCATTTATAGCCGATTTACAATCCTTATCAACAATGAAAGACAAGAATTGTGATTTTTGTCTCTTTTAAAAAAAATACAAACTACAATGAAAAGCAAGAAAAGGAGGATCTAACTTCTCAGGAGATTGTGGGGGACTCGTTTAGATTGACGGTCGCAAGCCATATGTGGGCTTCGCCATCATCCATGCAGATGAGAACAGAAGATGCTATTGATTCGCTTGGCTTGGCTATAACCTCGGGTTTTTAGAGGACAAAGACCAAAGGAAGGTCCTATGTGTTGGGATTGGTGTATGCCCTAAAGCCCACTAGTTGCATTCTCATCTTTTGTTACTGGATATTTACTGGTTATTTAATTGAAAGACTCTTTTATGCTTAAACATGTATATATGTATGGTTGTGTAAGGCCCATTGTTTCTAGTAAATGAATTAGGTGTGTAATGTCTACACACAGATAGGTCTAATTCATGGACAACTGGAAACATCATATTTGTTCATAACTGAAAGATGGAGCTGGGCACTTCATCTTGGTAGAAGTTATAATGAGATACTCTCCTATATAGGGTGACATACCTAAGTCACGGGAGGGCTTTCCCGGATCTATCTCATTAGTGCATGTGTCATGCATTGAACAGGACCGTTGTAGGTGTGATCTCTAAAATAGTACTATCACAGAAAAGAGATCAAGTCACCTCATGCTACTAAGTAACCGGTGCTCTTAATCTTGAGCATTTGTGGATGAACTGACGAAGTCAAGTTCTTGTGCTTTAATTCAGTATGGGTGAGATTCTATTCATGGGTCAACAGCTCTGTGTTTTGGGTACTCGGACTTGATCAGTTGGGACGTGCAGATGCAATATAGAATCTATGCCATCTGATGATGGAATAATCGTCCCCTTAGAATTATCCGATTAATCATCAAAATCTAAGATCTTAGTATATGGATGTTCCATATGAATATTGAACTTGTGGGTCGCTCCCTGGATCAAGAGAATGATATTCGAATGATGATTATGTTTAAGGATATGAAGTTCTAAGGTTTAGATGTAATCGGGAAGGTTGATAGTACAATTGATAACCTGACTCGATTATGGATGTTACATAGAGGGGCATTCAGGTCATTACACTTAGTAGGTCGAAGACAACCGTCATTTTATGACGAGCTTATTATATATATATTTGTCCTTGGAGTTCAACCATAACTCTTTAGTGGAATGAGTTAAGGTTAAAATGGTCTTTATGTTGCTATGGGTTTAGCATGGACATTTTGATCATTTTGGGAGCCAATGACAAATATGTCTTTTGGTCCCTTCTCTAGTCACTTACCAAGATTGGCATGGTTTCCTAAGATGTTTAGATAACATAAGGATGAATTTTTTAGTGGAAAAATAATTTTGAGTTTGAATTCAAATAGGCCTTTGATGGCATACATGAATTTAACTCTAGATAAATTGTATGTGGGCCATGGTGTGCATTGATATGTGGGATGTCCATAATAGGATTTCCATGGGTAAGGTTTCCAACTTTGAGTAGGACTCTACTTGGAAAGTTGGACTCCTCTTTGGATTAGTATTCCTATGAGTTTGTTTCCTTTTTGGATTAGGAACTTAAAATTAGTAAGTGTTCTACAACTAGTATTACTAATTGTATGGAAAGTTCCTTTTAGTTTCCTTTTCTAATTGGAGTGTTTCTTAAAGGAAGTAAGTCTTTCTTGGACATCCATGAGAATTAGGAAAGATAAACTTCTAGGAAAGGTTTCCTAAGTTTCTATAAAAGGGAGAGAGCCTTCCCTTGGACGTCCTACACCATAACAAGAAGAATTACAAAGGTTGCACACGTCCAACACACTTTGTGAAACACTTTGCAAGTATCCTAAGAGTGCCCCACACGTCCAGCCCTTGGTTGCTTCTCTTCTTGATTGAAGAAGGCTTAAGGTCTGAGATTTTCCCTTGGAGAAATACTTCTTGTTTCCTAGATTAAGATCCCACCATCTTAGCCAATCAGATTTGGAAGTGAGATAGAGGAGAAGATCAAAGGGAATACCAGTGCAGGAAAATTCCAGCAACTTGTTTGCAAATTGAAAGTCTGAGTTCGCGCCTTTGGATCTATTTTTTCAGAGATTTGAAGTCTACAAATCTTCGAGGTAATAGTCTTCTATCATCTCTATTAATTAGACACATGTTGGTCATAATTTAATGGAGTTTCTATGCGATTCTTTATGGCTGATTTCCGCTGCATAGTGCAGAAATCAGATTTTTTAAAATCTGTCATGCTTTGCATCAGCCATAGTAGTCTCTTTATGAGAAGTTTCAGATCTGAATCGCGATTTCTTTCAGTGGTATCAGAGCCACTCCATGTGAAATCATGATCCCATGTTGTGTGTAATTAATCCTAGATTGATTATGGGTATGGTGGCACCCTATTAAAGTTATGTTGTGATGCATGTTGTGTGCAAGTTTCATTAACATTGCTGGAATTTATTTTCCAGATTTGTTTAATAATGCACATAGTGAGTTTGCATGCACTAACCTCTTTGTTTGCAGCCATAATTAGCATCCTTGATGGTTCGCATGTATGTTGTGTGGATTTGGATGTTTTTTAATTATTTGGAAAGTGTACGATTGCGCGGTTAGCAATCATAGGAAGTTGTAAAGTTTCCTTAATTTTATTCCAACTAGTCTTGATGTAAGCTTTCTTGGAAAGCATAGGAATCTCCAATGTAATTTTGGTTTTGTCTCAAGACAAGAAGGTTGCAAGAAATTGGAGTCCTTGGAGATCAAGGAGTCAAGACTTCTAGATGCATGAGGAGTCCTAATTCGATTAGGATTTGAAATCCTAAGAGCAAGGAGCCATCAAGGATTGCATACTTTTATTTGCTTTTATATATGGAATGCATGGATGAATGCTTTATATAATTGCTATAATTATCGCCTAGAAACATGGCCACCGTTAGGTTCTAAAATTGGCATCTTTATTGTATTAGATTGTTTTTAGTTTGGCAAATTATTTTAAATGGAACTTAGACCAGCACCTTCTATTTGTCTAAGGTTTAAAATTGGATAGGGTTTAGTTTATCTTGTACCCTTGGTTTCCAAAGGAGGCTAAACTAAAATCTAATTAGATGCTACCTATGGGTTTTCATAACCCAAGATAGGTTTTTGACTCTTTGAAGGGATTTGCTCAAATGTTTTAAAGCAAAGGTTATTTGATTTTAAGATGACTTAAGTCATGAATTTAATTAACCAAGTTTGCTAGATTTAAAAAGGGCTTTTGAGTAAAACAATGTAAAGGTCAAAAAGTATAAACCCTAGTGATAAATAATCAAGTGGGAGAGGGGTTTTAGGAAAGACCCCACGGCCTTCCATTTTCGGTTCATGTTACCTCATTAAAGTGTTAGTGGGAACGGCCATCCCTTCGGTGGAGTTCTTTAACTAAAGAACGCTTTGATGAGTTAATGGGTGAACTAATGTGAATATTCATAATGAGGTGTTAGTAGGAGCGGCCATCCCTTCGGTGGAGTTCTTTACTAAAGATCACTTCTATAGAATGTCAATGAAGTGTTGGTGGGAGCGGCCATCCCTTCGGTGGAGCTCTTTACTAAAGTTCACTTCTAGGAAGGATAAAAGTCTCTTCCCTTCGGAAGACTTAATCATAGACATTCTGGGAATTTCATAAGAGATGGTTATACACTTGACATAAGACGGTGATGACCTCTCCTTAGGAGTTAAGGGTTATTAGTCATATGAGGCCAAACCAATCAGTGATTGGACTACCACTGGATGTGTGTCCAGATAGTGATAATCCAAATAAGTCTGCCTTAATTCAACGTGACTGTAGGCTCGGCCATCCCTTCGATGGAGGGTCTATGAGGAGGTTGAAACACTGATACATTATAATTGGGGTTGAATAATGTAAAAAGTTTTCGTGCTTTGTTTTTCCTTTTATAACAAGCACCATATGCATATTACATATATACTGCATGTCTAATTATAAACCGTTTTATATCCAGAAAGAGATGGGAAAAGACTCTTTTAGTCCGTTGATGTGCATTCTTCGTGAGAATAAACTGACTGGCCCTAACTACGTAGACTGGAAAAGAAATCTTGACATAGTACTCACAGCTGAGGAGTACAAGTATGTCTTGCTGGAAAACTGTCCCGAAATTGATGCTAATTCTACTGATGACCAGCGAGAGGCTGAGAAGAAATGGAAGAAAGCGAATAGCATGGCTAAATGCTACATGCTCGCTTCCATGTCCAACGTGTTGCAAACACAGCACGAGCAAATGGACACAGCCTATGAAATCATGATGTCCTTGTCTGAGATGTTCGCAGACAAGAGCAGGCCAGCTAGGCAAGCTGCTATGAGGACCATCATGAATGCTAGGATGGCTAAGGGAACACCTGTCAGAGAGCATATGCTCAAGATGATAGATTGTTTCAATGAAGCTGAGATTCTAGGGGCTGAGATTGATGCAGGGAGTCAGACTGACATGATTCTCGAAACTCTGCCGGAATCTTTCAATCAGTTCAAGCTCAATTTCAATATGAGCAAGATGGACATGACTCTACCTGAGTTAATGAAAGAACTCCAGGCGGCAGAGGCTATCATGAAGCCCAAAGCCCAAGCTCAGTTTTTTCCAGTCTTCCTCTAAACTGAACCCGAAAGGGAAGAAGTCCAAGAAGAAGCAGAATAAGGGAAAAGGGCAGAAAAAGGACAATGCTGGTAATAAGAAGGACAAGGGTACAGATGGAAAGCCCAAAGGGAAATGCTTCAAGTGTGGCCTGAAAGGTCATTGGAAGAAAGATTGTCCCAAGTTCCTAGCCTCAGTTAAAAAAGGTACATCTTTTTCATACTACATTGAAACTTGTCTAGTGGTTGATTCTACTGACTCATGGATAGTAGACTCAGGAGCCACTAATCATATCTGCAATTCATTGCAGGGGTTTCAGATAATGCAGAGAATTGAGAAAGGAGAATTTGCCTTTAGAGTCGGAACTGGAGCTAAAGTTTGGGCAGTTGCAGTAGGAGTAGTTACCTTACATTTTCCATGTAATAGGATATTAGTTTTAAATAATGTTTTCTATGTTCCGGACATGAGGAAGAATTTAATTTCAGTTTCCAGATTGATTGAATCTAATTATTCAGTTTCTTTCCATTATGGTGTTGATATCAGTAGAGATGGAAATATTATATGTTCCGGTAGAATACATGACAACTTATTTTATATATATCCTGTTGCTCCTACACTGCATAATGTACAACAAGAAAGCTCAACTTCCCTTAAGAGGAAGGTATCTTCAATCAATGACACATATCTTTGGCACTTACGTTTGGGTCACATTAACCCAAAACGGATTCAGAGGTTGGTAGAAGATGGGCCCTTGAGCTCATTAGATTTCGAACCTTTTCCTCAGTGCGAATCTTGTCTCAAGGGAAAGATGACCAAACGGTCATTCTCTGGAAAGGGACTAAGGTCAAAGGAGTTGTTAGAATTGATTCACACTGATGTGTGTGGTCCTATGAACAAACCGGCTCGAGGAGGGTATGAGTATTACATCACCTTCACCGATGATTACTCTAGATATGGATATGTATACCTAATGCGACGCAAGTCTGAGGCGTTTGATAAGTTCAAACAATTCAAGGCTGAGGCGGAGCTACAACTAGGAAAACATATCAAAGCCCTTCGATCTGATCGAGGTGGCGAGTACCTCCTGGGTGAGTTCAAGGAGTACCTCACACAACATGGGATTGTGTCTCAGTTGTCTGCACCGGGTACACCCCAGCAAAATGGTGTAGCGGAGAGAAGAAACCGTACCCTTCTTGATATGGTACGGTCCATGATGAGTCATGCAACCCTACCGATATCTTTTTGGGGATATGCCTTAGAAGCAGCAGCATACATTTTAAATCTGGTACCATCTAAGTCAGTACCTAGGACACTGGATAGGTCGAAAACGTAGTTTAAATCATATCCACATTTGGGGTTGTCCAGCCTATGTACTGAATGATAAAGCTACCAAGCTAGAACCCAGATCGGAAATGTGCTACTTCATTGGGTATCCTAAGGGAACGAGAGGTGGCATCTTTTATCATCCAAAGGAGCAAAAAGTGCTCATCAGCACTCATGCTAGGTACTTGGAGGATGATTGTATGATGCACCAAGAGCTTAGTTGTAAAGAAACCCTTGAGGAGATTCTTCCGGGATCTCCTATAACATCTGTACCAGATCCTGAGACAGTAGATGAACAAGATATTCCTTTGAACACTCCGGAGCCTCGTCGTAGTGGGAGAATTTCTAGACAACCAGAAAGATATCTAGGAGTGTCTTTTAAGACAGACTCTGGAGATCTGGTTGAGGATCCTACTAGTTATGATGAAGCAGTAACGGATATAGATGCTGACATGTGGCAGCAAGCGATGAAATCTGAAATGGATTCTTTGTATTCCAATCAAGTCTGGGAACTTGTAGATGCACCTGAAGGGATCAAACCCATAGGGTGCAAGTGGATCTACAAGAGAAAGAGAGGAGTGGATGGGAAGGTGGAAACCTTCAAAGCAAGACTGGTGGCGAAAGGATATACTCAGAAAGAAGGTATCGATTATGAGGAAACCTTTTCACCAGTGGCTATGCTTAAGTCCATAAGGATTCTCTTAGCCATCGCATGTCATTATGACTACGAGATATGGCAGATGGATGTCAAGACAGCTTTTCTTAATGGAAGTCTTGACGAATGCATCTATATGATGCAACCAGAGGGCTTCATTGCTAGTGGCCAAGATAACATGGTTTGTAAACTTAAGAAGTCCATCTATGGACTTAAGCAAGCATCTAGAGCATGGAACATCAAGTTTAATCAGGCAGTCAAATCCTTTGGCTTTGATCAAAACATTGATGAACCATGTGTGTATAAGAAAGGAAATGGGAAAGCAGTTGCATTTTTGGTTCTATATGTAGATGACATATTACTCATAGGAAATGATGTAGGTTTATTGTCATCCACAAAGGTTTGGTTATCCTCTCAATTTCAGATGAAGGATTTGGGTGAGGCCAGCTATATCTTAGGGATCAAGCTTTTGCGTGATCGCAAGAATAAGATGTTAGCCCTATCCCAATCTTCTTATATTGAGAAGATATTGGTCAAGTTTAACATGCATGACTCCAAGAAGGGCCTCCTACCTTCTAGACATGGAGTACCACTGTCCCGAGATCAATGTCCAAAGACATCTGAAGAGATAGAGACCATGAGGAGAGTTCCATATGCATCCGCTGTTGGAAGCCTCATGTATGCTATGTTATGTACTAGACCAGATATTTGCTTTGCCGTTGGCATGGTTAGCAGATATCAGTCAAACCCCGGACCTATGCATTGGACAGCAGTTAAGCATATATTCAAGTATCTTCGGAGAACGAAAGATTATATGCTAACCTTTCGAGCAGATGATCTAACGCCATTGGCGTATACAGACTCTGATTTCCAATCTGATAGTGATGCCAGAAAGTCTACCTCAGGGTACGTCTTTACTTTGTCAGGAGGGGCTATATCATGGAGAAGTGTCAAGCAATCCTGTATAGCTGATTCTACCATGGAAGCAGAGTATGTGGCGGCATCGGAAGCTGCGAAGGAAGCGGTATGGCTCAGAAAATTCCTGTTGGAATTAGGAGTTGTTCCTGCAGTGCATAAACCGATTGTCATGTACTGCGATAACACTGGTGCTGTAGCACAGTGCAAAGAGCCCAGGAATCACAAGAAAGGCAAGCACATTCAGAGAAAGTACCACTTGATCCGGGAATTCATTCAGGATGGAGAGATAGTGGTGGAGCATATTGCTTCAGCAAATAACTTAGCTGACCCATTCACTAAGACTCTTACTGAGAAAGTCTTCACTTCTCATATTGAGTCTATGGGTGTTAGGTTAGGAAGCAGTGATCTTTAGTGCAAGTGGGAGTTTGTTGGGATTGGTGTATGCCCTAAAGCCCACTAGTTGCATTCTCATCTTTTGTTACTGGATATTTACTGGTTATTTAATTGAAAGACTCTTTTATGCTTAAACATGTATATATGTATGGTTGTGTAAGGCCCATTGTTTCTAGTAAATGAATTAGGTGTGTAGTGTCTACACACAGATAGGTCTAATTCATGGACAACTGGAAACATCATATTTGTTCATAACTGAAAGATGGAGCTGGGCACTTCATCTTGGTAGAAGTTATAATGAGATACTCTCCTATATACGGGTGACATACCTAAGTCACGGGAGGGCTTTCCCGGATCTATCTCATTAGTGCATGTGTCATGCATTGAACAGGACCGTTGTAGGTGTGATCTCTAAAATAGTACTATCACAGAAAAGAGATCAAGTCACCTCATGCTACTAAGTAACCAGTGCTCTTAATCTTGAGCATTTGTGGATGAACTGACGAAGTCAAGTTCTTGTGCTTTAATTCACTATGGGTGAGATTCTATTCATGGGTCAACAGCTCTGTGTTTTGGGTACTCGGACTTGATCAGTTGGGACGTGCAGATGCAATATAGAATCTATGCCATCTGATGATGGAATAATCGTCCCCTTAGAATTATCCGATTAATCATCAAAATCTAAGATCTTAGTATATGGATGTTCCATATGAATATTGAACTTGTGGGTCGCTCCCTGGATCAAGAGAATGATATTCGAATGATGATTATGTTTAAGGATATGAAGTTCTAAGGTTTAGATGTAATCGGGAAGGTTGATAGTACAATTGATAACCTGACTCGATTATGGATGTTACATAGAGGGGCATTCAGGTCATTACACTTAGTAGGTCGAAGACAACCGTCATTTTATGACGAGCTTATTATATATATATATTTGTCCTTAGAGTTCAACCATAACTCTTTAGTGGAATGAGTTAAGGTTAAAATGGTCTTTATGTTGCTATGGGTTTAGCATGGACATTTTGATCATTTTGGGAGCCAATGGCAAATATGTCTTTTGGTCCCTTCTCTAGTCACTTACCAAGATTGGCATGGTTTCCTAAGATGTTTAGATAACATAAGGATGAATTATTTTAGTGGAAAAATAATTTTGAGTTTGAATTCAAATAGGCCTTTGATGGCATACATGAATTTAACTCTAGATAAATTGTATGTGGGCCATGGTGTGCATTGATATGTGGGATGTCCATAATAGGATTTCCATGGGTAAGGTTTCCAACTTTGAGTAGGACTCTACTTGGAAAGTTGGACTCCTCTTTGGATTAGTATTCCTATGAGTTTGTTTCCTTTTTGGATTAGGAACTTAAAATTAGTAAGTGTTCTACAACTAGTATTACTAATTGTATGGAAAGTTCCTTTTAGTTTCCTTTTCTAATTGGAGTGTTTCTTAAAGGAAGTAAGTCTTTCTTGGACATCCATGAGAATTAGGAAAGATAAACTTCTAGGAAAGGTTTCCTAAGTTTCTATAAAAGGGAGAGAGCCTTCCCTTGGACGTCCTACACCATAACAAGAAGAATTACAAAGGTTGCACACGTCCAACACACTTTGTGAAACACTTTGCAAGTATCCTAAGAGTGCCCCACACGTCCAGCCCTTGGTTGCTTCTCTTTGTTGGAATTTGAGATGACTTGAGAAGTCTTTTGAAGAATTGAAGGAATTAATATCTCAAAGTATTGGTTTGAGTTGGAATTCTTGTCAACACATTATCACAAACGTGAAGTTAAAAAGCTGGTATTGATAGAGCTGAAGAGAAGAATCAGAATTGAAACTGTCAGGAATTCAGAATTCCTGAAGCAGAGCACGCGGTCGACCGGGCTCTTCATGCGGTCGACCGAGCAAAAAGAAACCTGCAGAAAACAGATTCAGGTAGCTCCTAGTTATTTTCGTGACACAGTGTGTCTTCGGTCGACCGGGACCCCAGGATGTCGACCGAGCTCGAAATTGTCTGTTTTCCAGTCAGTGTCTTCGGTCGACCGAGCAAGCCATGATGTCGACCGAGCACGGGAACCAGAGTTGCGCAGAATTAGAAGTTTTGCACGAAAATTCAGCACTCTTATCTAATTTGTTTGGGACTCTTTCTAAACGAATTGTAGCCCATTTTAAATACAATTAAGGGTTATCAAAACCTATAAAAAGGCATGTAAGGGTCGTTCTTAAAGACACACCAGAAGAGAAGAGTTTTAGAGAGAAAATAGAGAGAGTTTTGGAGAGAAGAAGAGTGCTGTTGCTGTGTTGCTGTGTTGCTGCATTATCAGACGTTTTCTACAGCAATTGTGGATGAGATTATGCTCTAGAAGATGGTGATTCGTCCATGAGTTAAGTGTCTCTCTGTTTATGCTTTAATTTCAATTTGTAAGGGATTGAGAGAGAGAGAATTGTAGAGGGGAAGGGCTGTAGACAGAATTAATCTTCTATTCTGTTCTTACATCAAGTTGGTGCTTGGTGTTTAGGGTTTGGTGATCCTATCTGTGGGTGCAGATAAATTGTAAAGGGAGTCGGTGCTTCCTAGATAGTTGGTGCTATCTGAAACTAAGGGTTGGTGCTCTTTGTCGTTGGTGCGACTAAATAAGATTCAGATCTGTCCCGGATTGGTGTTCGGACAGTCTTTGAACCGTGGACGTAGCCTTTCGGTGAACCACGTTAAATCTGGTGTCATTGTGTGGTTTGACTTGTTTTGTTGTTGAATTGGACCTGTTTTTTAGAAATCACTGATTCACCCCCCCCCCTCTCAGTGATCGTGGTATCCAACAATTGGTATCAGAGCGAGGTTCCCTTGATCAGTTTAATACGCTAAGGGTGATCTCTTGTCAAATCACATGGCAGTCAATACAGAGAATATGAAAGCACCTCTGTTTGATGGTTCTAATTACTCCTTTTGGAAGATTAGGATGCAAGCCTTCATCAAATCTCTTGGCTATGATGTTTGGGAGGCTGTCAGAGCCGGTTACAATGCTGCCACCGTACCCAATGATACAGCATCGAAGAAGTTGGCAGACAACGACTCCAAGGCGCAGAATGCACTCTTTAGTGGCCTTGTGGACAGCGAGCTTGTCAAAGTAATTGCATGCAAAACAGCCAAGGAAATTTGGGACAAGTTGCAAAGCATACATGAAGGTGATGAGAAGATTAAAGAAGCCAAATTGCAAACTGATCGCTCTCAATTCGAGTCTCTTCGCATGGAGGAAAGCGAGAATGTTGACTCGTATATGCAACGAGTGAATGAAGTCACGAATGACATTCGTGGACTAGGGGAGGAGATTAAAGAGCCGGTCATCGTCAAAAAGGTTCTAAGATCTCTTCTTCCCCGGTTTGATTCAAAAGTCTCAGCCATTGAAGAAGCCAAAGATCTGAATGCATTTTCCATGGATGAATTACATGGTTCTCTAACTGCCTATGAGATGCGCATAGGAAAGACGTCTTCATCTGATAAAGAAGCGGCCTTCAAAGTTCAGAAAAAGGCAAAAGAGACTGCTGGTCATGATGTTGATTCTGATGATGATGAGCTTGAGGCTCAATTTGTTAGAAAGTTGAAGAAAGGAAGCAATGGCAAGTACAAAGGGAAGCTACCCTTTAAATGCTTCAATTGTGGAGGTATTGGTCACTTTGCTGCGAAGTGTCCCCTAAAAGAAGACAATGATAATGACTCTTATGCTGAAAAGAGTAAAGGAAAGAGAAATTTCAGAAAAAGGGGCAAAGCTAAAAACTTTCTATGTCAACAAGATGACAGCACGTCTGAAACTTTAGACGATGATGAATCAACCGAAGCTCTCTTCATGGTCACTGTTGAAGAAGAAGAAGAGCTAGATCCGGAAGAGGAAGAGGAGGCTGAAGTCAATCTTGAAGAGGAACTCATAGCCGCACTTGAGGAGCTAAGCATGGAACGCAAATCAAGTAAGAAAAATCTGAAACTTCTCCATGAATCTGAAAGTTCTATTATTGCTTTGAAAACTCAAGTAGAAGAATATAAAAGAATGGTAGAAGTCCTTGAAAACCAAATAAGTATCAAAAAGGAAGAGGCTATGAAACTTGAAACTGAGATCGCTAGAGCAAAGGCTGAAAATTTGGAAAATAGCAAAAAACTCAAAGCGCTCCAAGCGATTGAAGGGACTATGAAACTCAATGAACTACTGAAAGTTCAAAGACCTGCCCACTTCAGATTTGGTCTAGGATTTGAGAAAGGTGAATCCTCTAAGACTACACCTCCTAAAAAGAAAGAGCTTGTGAAGCAAGTCACTGCACCTTCTAACTCCATGAAGCCCACTCAACCTAGAAAGGAGTCCATTCCTGTTAGAAAGGTAATGAAGACTAACCAGCCACAAAGAAGATACAAATTCTATGGTTATTGCTTTCATTGTAATATGTTTGGACATAAAAGAGCTGATTGCAAATTCTATGTAAGAAACAGCCCATTTGTGACTAGGAATCCTTTTTCAATCCTAAGTAGCCACAAAATTGAGTGCTATATGTGTCATAATTATGGACACTTGGCTAGGGATTGTAGGTTGCATATTGCTAACAAACTTCAGGTTGAAAAGAAACCCAAGTTAGTCAAGGCTTGGAGAGCAAAGCAAAGTGCAGAAAGTCCCAAAGAATCTCTCATTGTGCAAACGGCATTCAATGCACAAAAGAAGACAGCACCATGGGTCCTTGATAGTGGTTGTTCAAGCCATATGACTGGTGATAAAGAGAAATTCATCAAATTACAGCACTATGAAGGCGGTTCAGTGAAGTTTGGCAACAATGATGGTGCCAAAATCTGCGGAAAAGGTGTTATTCAGCTTATGGCAAACAAGATCAGATCCGAAGAAGTCTTATATGTGTCTGGATTGAGACACAATCTGCTTAGTGTGAGCCAGATCTGTGACAAGGGTCATGAAGTTATCTTCACAAAGAATGGGTTTGCCATCAAGAAGAGTAGCAACGGCAAAACAGTGGCAACTGGATCAAGAACTGCTGGAAATCTCTATACATTGTCAGATGGAGCTGAAAAGACCTGCTTGATGAGTTGGACAGAGGAAAGTTGGTTGTGGCACAAACGCCTTGGGCATCTAAGCTTTGATAACATGTCAAAGATTTGCAATTCAAAGGCTGTAAGAGGCATGTCTAAAGTTGAAAAGCCTTCCAATCCCATTTGCGACTCTTGCCAAAAGGGAAAGCAAACGAGGGTTATGTTCAAGTCAAAGGAGCATCATTCCAAGAAACCTCTTGAGCTAGTGCACACTGATCTCTGTGGACCGATGCGAACACAAAGCACCAATGGAGATAAGTATTTCATGTTATGCATTGATGATTATACTCGTATGACATGGGTATTGTTTCTTAAGCATAAGCATCAAGCACTTGATCGTTTTAAAGTGTTTAAAGCACAGGTTGAAAATCAATTGGAAAAACGTATCAAGATTTTAAGGTCTGATCGTGGAGGAGAGTTCACATCTGAAGAGTTCACTAAATATTGTGAACATTATGGCATTCAAAAACAGTACTCAGCCCCTAGAACTCCACAGCAAAATGGAGTTGTGGAACGGAAGAATCGCACCGTACAAGAGATGGCTCGTACGATGCTAAGTGAAAGCAAGATGGCTGACAAGTATTGGAAAGAGGCAATTCATACGGCTGTATACATTCAAAACCGATGCTTGATCAGGCCACATGAAGTCAAAACTCCCTATGAGCTATGGTTTGGAAGAAAAGCAACAGTCAAGCACTTCAAAGTCTTCGGCAGCAAGTGTTACATCAAGCGGCTCGAACAAAATCCGGGCAAATTTGAAGAAAGAGCTGACGAAGGTATATTTCTGGGTTACTCCTCTACTAGCAAGGCATATAGGTGTCTTAACAAAAGAACCAGAAAAATCATAGAAAGTGCTGATGTGAGAATAGATGAGAATATTGAACCAAAGAATGCAACTCATAATGACAGTCCAGTTTATGAGGACTCGAGTGAGATTGATGATGAGATGGCTGAATCTAATGATTCTGAGAAATCAAAGGATGACTCAGAAGATTCTACACCTAAGAAGCACAGCACTTGGGTAGAGCAACACCCTAAGGATCAAATCATTGGAGATCCTAAGGCAGGCGTTCAAACTAGACAAAGTGTAGTTAGCAATTACTCACTTGTGTCCACCATTGAACCCAAGACTGTGGCTGAAGCCAGTCTCGATGATAGTTGGTTGAAATCTATGCATGAGGAGTTGGAGCAAATTGAGAAGAACTCCACATGGGAACTTGTTCCTAGACCTACTGATAAGAATGTTATTGGTACTAAATGGGTCTTTCGGAATAAGCTGAATGAAGATGGTCAAGTCATTAGAAACAAAGCAAGGTTGGTTTGTAAAGGCTATGCTTAAGTTGAAGGCATAGATTTTGAAGAGACCTTTGCACCGGTGGCTCGTCTGGAAGCTATTCGTATGTTTCTTGCATTGGCAGCATACAAAACCTTCAAGGTATTTCAGATGGACGTAAAGTCAGCTTTCTTGAATGGTTTACTTGAAGAAGAAGTCTACATTGAGCAACCTGATGGTTTTCTCATCAGCAAAAATTCAGATCTAGTGTGCAAATTGAAAAAGGCTCTTTATGGACTGAAACAAGCGCCAAGGGCATGGTATGCAAGGCTGGATCTCTATCTCCGCAAGATCGGTTTTGGAAAAGGAATGGTTGATAGCAATCTGTATGTCAAAACTGAGTTAAGCAAACAGCTGGTTGTCATTGTTTATGTTGATGACATAATCTTTGGTGGCAATGATGAGGAGAAGTGCAGGAATTTTGCTGAAGAGATGAAGAAAGAATTTGAGATGTCAATGCTTGGAGAACTAAAGTTCTTTCTTGGTTTACAAGTTCAGCAGCTGAAACATGGTATCTTCATATCACAAATGAAGTACATTAAGGAAATGCTGAAACGGTTCAATATGGAAGACAGCAAGCCAGTGAGCACACCAATGTCAACGAACACGAAGCTTAGCAAAGATGATAAGGCCTCGTCCGTTGATCATACCACCTATCGCTCTATGATAGGAAGCTTGCTCTACTTGACTGCTACAAGACCAGATCTTCTACAAGCAGTATGTATGGTTGCACGTTTTCAAGCAGCACCAACTGAAACACACCTTACAGCAGTGAAACGAATCTTTCAATATCTGAAAGGTACTATGGAGCTTGGAATCTGGTATCCCAAAGGCAAATCCTTCACTCTTGTTGCATATTCTGATGCCGATTGGGCTGGATGCGTAGATGATCGCAAGAGTACTAGCGGCGGCGCATTTTATCTTGGAGAAAGATTAGTTGCTTGGCATAGTAAGAAGTAAGACTCAGTATCCCTTTCGACAGCAGAAGCGGAATATATTGCAGCGGCAACTTGTTGTACGCAAGTGTTATGGATGCGGCAAATGCTCTCTGATCTAGGAGTTCCTACAACGGATCCTACGCCGATCCTATGTGACAACACGAGTGCAATTCATATATCTAAGAATCCTGTTCAGCACTCTCGAACAAAGCATGTAGCAATTCGTTATCATTTTCTTAAAGATAAAGTTGCTGATGGAGAGGTCAAGTTGGAGTATGTTCCAACAACTGAGCAAGTGGCTGATATTTTCACGAAACCTCTGCCAAAGGAAGTCTTCGAGTATCTCCGGAAAAAGTTAGGAGTTACTCACTCTCCTAAACCGTAGGAGTTGTGCTTGAAAGGGGGAGCAATGCATTCATTGAATATCCTATTCGCTCCTCGGTTTGGTCCCTTTGGACTTGTTGTCAAAGGGGGAGAGATGTTATGCTATGATAGCAAGGAGAGATGTTATGCTATGAAAGCTAGGGAGAGATTGTTGACAATGCACGTTTGTTATTTCAGAATTTCAGAATTGGTTCCAAGTAAGTTTTGAAAAGAACTTGGAAGAGCTGCAAGCTGGAGTTGAAAGTGTTGAAGTTCCAATAGTGTTGCCAACAATTCCAAAGGGGGAGATTGTTGGAATTTGAGATGACTTGAGAAGTCTTTTGAAGAATTGAAGGAATTAATATCTCAAAGTATTGGTTTGAGTTGGAATTCTTGTCAACACATTGTCACAAACGTGAAGTTAAAAAGCTGGTATTGATAGAGCTGAAGAGAAGAATCAGAATTGAAACTGTCAGGAATTCAGAATTCCTGAAGCAGAGCACGCGGTCGACCGGGCTCTTCATGCGGTCGACCGAGCAAAAAGAAACCTGCAGAAAACAGATTCAGGTAGCTCCCAGTTATTTTCGTGACACAGTGTGTCTTCGGTCGACCGGGACCCCAGGATGTCGACCGAGCTCGAAATTGTCTGTTTTCCAGTCAGTGTCTTCGGTCGACCGAGCAAGCCATGATGTCGACCGAGCACGGGAACCAGAGTTGCGCAGAATTAGAAGTTTTGCACGAAAATTCAGCACTCTTATCTAATTTGTTTGGGACTCTTTCTAAACGAATTGTAGCCCATTTTAAATACAATTAAGGGTTATCAAAACCTATAAAAAGGCATGTAAGGGTCGTTCTTAAAGACACACCAGAAGAGAAGAGTTTTAGAGAGAAAATAGAGAGAGTTTTGGAGAGAAGAAGAGTGCTGTTGCTGTGTTGCTGTGTTGCTGCATTATCAGACGTTTTCTACAGCAATTGTGGACGAGATTATGCTCTAGAAGATGGTGATTCGTCCATGAGTTAAGTGTCTCTCTGTTTATGCTTTAATTTCAATTTGTAAGGGATTGAGAGAGAGAGAATTGTAGAGGGGAAGGGCTGTAGACAGAATTAATCTTCTATTCTGTTCTTACATCAAGTTGGTGCTTGGTGTTTAGGGTTTGGTGATCCTATCTGTGGGTGCAGATAAATTGTAAAGGGAGTCGGTGCTTCCTAGATAGTTGGTGCTATCTGAAACTAAGGGTTGGTGCTCTTTGTCGTTGGTGCGACTAAATAAGATTCAGATCTGTCCCGGATTGGTGTTCGGACAGTCTTTGAACCGTGGACGTAGCCTTTCGGTGAACCACGTTAAATCTGGTGTCATTGTGTGGTTTGACTTGTTTTGTTGTTGAATTGGACCTGTTTTTTAGAAATCACTGATTCACCCCCCCCCCCCCCCCTCTCAGTGATCGTGGTATCCAACACTCTTCTTGATTGAAGAAGGCTTAAGGTCTGAGATTTTCCCTTGGAGAAATACTTCTTGTTTCCTAGATTAAGATCCCACCATCTTAGCCAATCAGATTTGGAAGTGAGATAGAGGAGAAGATCAAAGGCAATACCAGTGCAGGAAAATTCCAGCGACTTGTTTGCAAATTGCAAGTCTGAGTTCGCGCCTTTGGATCTATTTTTTCAGAGATTTGAAGTCTACAAATCTTCGAGGTAATAGTCTTCTATCATCTCTATTAATTAGACACATGTTGGTCATAATTTAATGGAGTTTCTATGCGATTCTTTATGGCTGATTTCCGCTGCATAGTGCAGAAATCAGATTTTTTAAAATCTGTCATGCTTTGCATCAGCCATAGTAGTCTCTTTATGAGAAGTTTCAGATCTGAATCGCGATTTCTTTCACTATGTCCAATAAAAAGCCGAGTAGACGGGCTGAAAAGCCATATCTAAGCCATTGGAGGCAGGAGGAGAAGGCAAGGACCTTGGGGGGGGGGGGGGGTACCCCCCAAGGGACTTTTGTCACCTTGTTGCGGTGGCCGGTGTAGAATTTCCGCAGAGTTTTCTCTCTTTTTCCTTTCTCTGGATTTCTGTCTGCTGTCTGTTGATGTTGTGTGTGTGTTGATGTTGTGTCTGTGTTGATGTTGTGTGTGTGTTCTTTCTTCTTGGAGAGCCCTCCTATTTATAGGCTTTTAGGTAGCCTTTTAGGTGGGTTTATGGCTTTTATTGTCATTAAGCCGCATAATGGGAGGAGTTACAAAATTGAATTGTTTATTTTGTAACTCCTTTTTCTTGGCTTCTGATTGGCCGGAGGAGATTGAGGGCATTTAATCGCCTTTAATTGCCATGATGGGAGGAGTTTCATGGGTTAAATGCCATGAATCTCTTGACTTGTAACTCCCGAATGCTTGCTTCTGATTGGGCCGTCCAAAGAAATGGATTAATGACTGTAATAAAGCTAGTCAATTAATCGCATTAAGTGGTCGCCGAGCAGCTGAAGAGTCGCGGGCCGTGCCACGTCTTTTGGGATTCTTCTGTTGATAATCATTGATGGATCTTCATGTAGATCGACATCAGATGATCATGTAATTTCAGGTGTTTGTTGCCAACAGCGGGTCGGTGCCATCTGTCCTGTCGATTTCTCGATCGGTCGGGTAGAAAGCACTCTTTTTTTGGTTGACCGGGTGGCGATCAATATTGTTTTCGATACTCTTGATGATTTACCCGTGTTTTGGACGGATGTCAGAGGACTTGGTGTCTCAAAAAGCATGAATTTTGGAAAGTACCAGAGGCTGGGCTCCTCGAATCGCGAAAAAAACGGCGAAAATTGGGGTTTCCGGGGCATTCCCGGCGACCCCGGGTTCCAAGGTCGCCGGCGACCTGGCCCAGGGTCGCAGGGGCCTGCGACCCTGGGGGGGTTTTCCCCCTTTCGTGTCCCGTTTTGCGTCCGTTTTTGCTGTTTTTCGATTCTTTTTTCTTCTGTACTTTTCCTTGACATTTTGACCATTTATTGGCCTAATTTATTTGTAGGAAACCTGATGAGAATCCTTGCATTTTATTTTGCAAAGTTTCCAATTTCCTGAGAAAGCCGAAGACTTTGTCGCGCAGAGCTGCCGATTTTCCGTCAGAAGCTAAAACTGGGCCAAACGATGTCGGAATGACCTGAAATTTGGTGTGAAGCCTCCTGAGTAATAAATAAGACCAACCATAGGCTTTTGTTTGAGTTTCGAAGCCGTTTGGGGTCCTATCACCTGTAGACTTGCTTTTTGTCGCGATGAAGATGTCGCGGTTTGATGTGCGGTCAATCGATGTCCGATTGACTCGAAATTTGACAGGGAACCTATTGGAGTCATTTTAAGATGATCCATAGGCTCTGTCTTGGAAACCATGGTCCCGGAGAGCTTTTGTCGCCGAGAGCTCCTTTTCGGCTGTCGAGAAAGCGAAGTTAGGCCAAATGATTTTGAAATGGCCCGAAACTTCTTGTGTACTCCTCTTTTGGCTGTCTGGAAGAATCTTGCAGTTTTTGTTTGATTCTGACAAGATTTGATTTTTGGAAGCAGCATTGCCTATTTATGGCAGGTTGCGACTTCATGTAGCTCTTTGGATCTTGAAAAGGCAAAGTGACATTTTTGGTGTCAACAAATGCCCCCTCGAGGTACAGCGGCGAGTTGCTTAACTTTTGTAGTCGATGTGCCTCGAAGAGATTTTTTTGAAGGAGAGCCTGTGACTTGACCAAGAGTCTTTGAGCAATCTTTCTTTTTGGTATTTGTAGCCTTTTGAGCTTCCAGGGGAATTTTATGGTAGTGAAAGGGATCACGTACCATCTCGAGGCAAAGTTTTGAAGATGACATCAGGGATGTGGATTTGGGTTTTGACCTTGTGACCTAACAGGCTATATGTGGCAGGTTAGGGGGTCGGGTTTGGTTTTGATCGTGTGACCCAACAAGCTGTATGTGGAATGTTGGGGGATCAATTTTGGTTTTGATCTTGTGACCTAACAGGCTGTATGTGGCAAGTTAGGGGATCAGGTTTTGGTTTTTGGTTTTGGTCTTGTGACCTAACAGGCTGTATGTGGCAAGTTAGGGGACCAGGATTTGGTTTGATGGAATGTCAATTTCAAGAATTTGGCTCAATTTGGTAGATGAGGCTGGATGGTTTGATTTTTGGAAGCTCATGGGGCTTGGAATTTTCTTTTATATGGTCCAATCAACTCAAAAGAGGCATGGAACCATTTTTGTATGCTCTTGGTAAGAGGGATTTCTCTTTGACTAAAAGCCCAAAAAATTTTCTTTTTTTTTTTTTTGTGTGCCTAGGTGGTCAAACCTGGCTCATATGGGCTAACCCATGAGACCTTAAGCTTTTGAAATGGCTTAGATCTCATATGGTGTCATTTTTGTAAAGAATATCTAAAAATATCTCATTTGGATAGAGAATATCCAAGAATATCTTTACTTGGAGAGAATCTCTCATGATCCCTTTATTTTTGGGATAGAATATCTCAAGATATCTTTCTTTTGGGAAAGAATCCGTCATAGATTTCTTTTTGGGAAAAAATCCTTCAAGATATCTTTCTTTGGGAAAGAATCTTTCTAATCTCTTTCTTTTGGTAAGGTTACTAATTAGTAACACTTACCTCTTTCTTCTTTCCTTCTTTGGTTTGCTCTCCTCTATAAAAGCAAGGAGAAGGTTGGATCTCTTGCTCTTATTACTTTCTTTTGCAATAATCTCAAGAGGGCTTCAAGACCAAGAGTCCTTCTTCTTCAAGATCTTCAAGAGTTTTCTTCTTCTTCTCCATCAATGGCTTCAAGTAAGTTCTCCTTTTTTTTTTTTCAAGAAAACTCCATTGTAGGAAAAATAAAGTTCTTTCTTTTTTTTTTGTTTCTTTCTTTTCTTTTCTTCTTTTTTTTTTCTTTTCCACGTGTTTGCTTCCCTCTTTTTTTTTTACACGGTTTTTTTTTTTTTGCTTTCTTTTCTTTTTTTTTTCATGTTTTTTGTTTTTTTTTTGTGGGCCGTACGGACAGATCCGTACGGATCTGGCCGTACGGCCACGTGGCCTGTGGGCCACGGCCTGTGGGCCAGCCCTCATTTTTTTTGCTTTCTTTTCTTTCTTTTTTTGTTTTCTTTCCCCTCTTTTTTTTTAGAGAAAGTTTCTTTTTCTTTTTCTTTTTTTTTTTTTGCTCATCATGATAATGCATTTTTTTTTTTTGCAAACCTAGATGTTCATGCATGCCTTTAATTTGTAAATTAAATTTGTAGCATGATGTGATAGCATACCTGAAAGTTTTCGCAAATTTGGGAATTTGGAGCTCGTAGTGATGTTGAGCCCTTCCTGATTTTGCGGAGACTTTAGGTTTCGAAAGTTTGGAGTTTCGGAGCTCGCAGCGATGTTGAGCCCATCTTCAAGCTTTCTATTTCTTTCGGGATAGTTCCTTTTCTTCGGAATTGCCCCGTCATCATGTCAAAATTTTCGCCAGATTTTTTTTTTAGCGAGATTCTGTCATTTTGATGTTTGATCTTTTTCTTTTCCATCCTTTTCAGGTGGTTCCTCCAGAGCGAACAAGGGTAAAGAGCCTGCTACAAGCGTACCTCGTCGATCTTCTAGATCTTCTAATCCGGCCGTTCAGCAGGCTTTTGAGAAGGTCCAGTATGTTGAGAGAAATCTGGAAGAGTGCGACTCCCTCAACAGAGATGAGATGAGGCAGCGACTGATCACTCTCAAGGGAGAGGAATTCTATAAGATCATGGTAAGCAGTCGTCCATGGGTGATGGAAGATCAGAGCGTTTTGCCCAAGCCTACCTTCTTCTTTGGTGATGCAGTCCCTGATGACATGACATACCAGAGGAGATGTTTTCAGTTTTCTTTCACAGCAGATGGTGAGAAGAAGACTGTTGCTACCCGGTCGACGTTTGATCGCACCATCTCGATTCTGAGCCTTGCCCCCACGTGCCCTAAGAGGGAAGATCCTCCAAGCTGGGTGAGAAGGACAAATGTAATCAAGACCGGGGTTTTTGTTGGCGGTTCTCCTGGATATACGGAGAGGTCGCCTGTTGATATGGACCTGTTGATGCCATCCAGCGGCTACCAGGGCTCTGATTATCCGTCGGTCGATTTGAGACCGGTGGGCCTTGGTATTTTCAGTGGTGACGGCAGCAATTGGATCAAGCCTTTCCGACTTCGAGGTCGTTTCAATGCTGACTCTGAGTGGAAGTCGTGGACTGATCGCGTCCTGCTGATTGGTGGCGCCGTTTTGAAGGAAGCCGGGATTTTTGATGCGGTCCGCGCCTTTAGGGAGACCGTGATCTTTTCCGATGAGGCCTTCATGGCTATGCTGGAGTCGTTCCTCCCTCAAACCAATACCTTCGTTGTGACGAATGGTGAGATTGGTTTTTCTTTGAAGGAGCTGAGCGCCATTACTGGATTGCCCATCCTCGGCAAACTCTATGAGGAGTTTATGCCGATTGACAGCGTCCTCGAGGGGCAGTCTGAGGAGTTCAGGCTTCTATACTTTCAGCTTGTCGCCTTCTATGATTTTTTGAAGGAGAAGGAGGGTTTGAAAGTTAGATCCAGCAGTTGGAAGAGTTTTAGCTCTTCATTCCCCAACTTTTTTGATAGCAGGGAGTCTTCTGACAGCGTGACCCAGGAAGCCGGAGCTCAGGATCCAAGTTCAAAGAAAATCTTGGCCATGCAAGAAGAGTTGAGAGATTTCTGTGCTAGTACAAACGCCATATGTCCTGACATTGCACTGCGGAGAGATCTCGCTGTTTACCTCACTTATTGGCTTGGTGAGGCTGTTTTTGCTGGAGGAGATGGAACGCACATCAGGCCGCATTGTATTTTCCCGGCTTGTCAGATGGCGTTTGGAGAGCAGCTTGCTTTGGTGCCAGCTCTTTACTCCTACCTGTGTACCGAACTGCAGGCTGCTGCTTTTCTGGTTCGGCTTTGGCTTCCCATGAATAGGGTATTTTCAGCCCATATCTTTTATTCGTGGTATGTATACCACTGTCCTGGCTTCCATCGGCTGGGTGCTGCTCAGGATGATGATCCTCTGATGATTCGACTGGCTTAAGGGCAAAGCCGTGTCCGAATCACTTTTGTTTGCCCGCATGAGGATCCGACGGTTCAGGGACGTCGAGATGGGGCAATCTTCAGTAAAGCTTTCTCCGGAGTTTGCGGAAGAAGGCTTTTGATTTTGGTGCCTCCCGAGATTCTACCAGGGCGGGGTCGGGAAGGCATTATTCCTTGACAAATGCAGAGAGAGAGTGGCTTTTCAGCATACGTGTCGGCACGATGGTGTACCGTAGACATCTTTTCGTCGACATCCAGCCGTATGTACCCTCTCGCTTTGCTTTGCAGCTGGGCTTTTCTCAAGGCGTTGTTGGAGCGCCTTCAAGCATGGTGAAGCACTTTGGAGGCTTACAGGACGGGAGAAATGCATGGGCTTTCTATAGTGCTGAAGACACTACAGCCATGATTTCTTATCCTGTGTTGTTGACTTCCCGTACTGCCGGCTTTGCGAAGTGGTTCGCGGAGAGCTTTTTCGGCATATCGGGGGCTTTCCAAGAAGGAGCTTGATGTGAAGCTGGCATCTGGAAAGGGCCTTGGAAAGTCGGATGGCATCCGGCGAGAGGAAGTTTGGGCCTTCCTTTCTGGAGAGAAGCACAAGATAGGCTTTCTCAGTGACCAGGGCGTCATCGGTTCTGAAGCTGTTCGAGAAATACCTGATGAGGCTTTGGAGCAGCTAGAACAGGAGGAAGCCGAACTTGGCGCTTGGATGCAAGCGGCATAGAGGCAAGCTTCCGTGGAGTCTACTGGCAAGAGCAGACCATCCAGTGAGGAGTCGAGTGGCAAACCTGACTCTGACAGCGGGGCAGGTTCCTCTAAGAAGCGAGCCCGCAGAGGTAAGAGGAGGAGGAGTCATCATCGCAGCAAGGGGCAGCATGAGGATTCTCCTGACTTGGAAGTTCCTCTTACTATCAATGAGGATGTGCCAGTGGATGCTGACGAGCCTCCAGAGAAGAGAAGCCGAGAAGAAGAGACCGTCGGTGAAGGTATGATTCATTTCTTTTCATGGGATTTTTTTTTTCATGTTATGATTTGCTTCTTGTTTCTGCTTTTCTTTTTTTTTTAGCAGAGGAAGACTTGGTGATGCCTGAGGTCCCAACCGATGAGGTGGTGATGGATCCTGTCGAGGCACCTGAAGAAGAACAGAGGGACTCTGGAGTAAATCCAGAATCCTCCATTGGTACGACTTCTTTTGCTCTCTTTTTTTTTTTTTGAGTTGTGACTTGGCTTGCTAACACATTATTATTTTTTTTGTTGTCAGCTGACTTGCCACAGGGTTCTGATGACTTTGAACCATCGATGGACGCAAATGTTGATGATGCTTTCGATGAGTTCATGGAGGAAGAAAGTGTTCCGCCAGTCGTCGAAGAAGGTATTTGTAGTTATAACTCTAATAATGATTTTCAAACAGGGTCATATTCATACCTTTTTGTGTTTCCTTTGCAGGTTTTGAAGTGGCAGAGGAGGATCCGTCGCTTCCAGAGCAAGAGATGCCAGAGGTTGATCCAGAGGTAGAGATTCCTGGGACCAGCTCTGACAATATTGAGGAGATTCCTCGCGCTGAGATCCCCTTCCCGAGCAGATAGATTCAGCTGGAAAGAGTTCTTTTGTTACTCTTTCAACAGATGATGATATGAGTAGCGACCAACGGGTTGGGCGAATCCTCAGCTGGGCCATCTCTTCTTTTTGCGAAGAAGGTGGTGATGCGAGTTCTGAGCTCTTGGATTGAGACTCTCTTTTCTGGGCACTTGGAAGCCGGATTTGGCATGATCCAGCATGTGCAGGAGATTCTCAGTGATGCTGAAGAGGCTGGTCTGGATGTCACAGGTGCCAGGGCGATCGTTGATAGGAATCATTGCACTGGGTGACAAGTGGTTTTGAGACCGTGAGTTTGGCTGATGACCAGTTCTTCAGGAGATGTTCCTGGACCCTGCTGATAAGGCTAAGTCTGACCTGGATGAGGCTACAGAAAGCAAGAAGCAGGCAGTCCGAAAGAGGAACTTAGAAGAGATAGCCATCATCAGGCTGACCATGACCTTAACATCCTTGACAGGGAGGTCGATGAGGCCAGGAAACGTCTTGAGCATTTCAGGCAGGCACAAGTCGCTGCCAAGTGGACTGCCATAATAAGGCTCCGACAGGGAGAGTGCCTGATTCACCAGGTTGGCGATGCCGAACGGGTTCTCAAAAGGAAGTCTGATGAGGAGGAACAATGGCAAACTGCTCGAGGTAACTTCCTGGTGTGAGAGAAGGGGTACAGCCCACTCCAGCATCTCATGGCAGGTTCCTGAAGAAGCGTGCCTTGGAATCCTTGACGGCTGAGGCTAAAAGTTTGCTTGGGGAGCTGAACTCTTGGCTGGAGACCATTTTGATTGAGCTCCTGTATATTTTTTTTTTTATAGAAACCATCCTTCTCTTTTTTTTTTTTTTTGGTACCACTTGTATTTTTTTTT